>CM053627.1:210641608-210659462 GCA_028646595.1 Phalanger gymnotis | reverse complement strand
TCCTGCTTCCCTCTGCCCCTTTGTGGATTCTGTAGTTCTAGAATTGGTTCAGAGCCATTTTTTCATAGGTTTTTGGAGGGACTTGGAGGGGAGCTCACGCCAGTTACTGCTTTCCAGTCGCCATCTTGGCTCCGCCCCGAAACAGATGACTTTCAAGCATTCTTCATGAAAAGACCAAAACTAAATAGAAAATCTGACTTTCAAATACAAGACTCAAGAGAAGCATAAAAAGGGAAATAGGAAAGGGAGATCATAAGGGACTTAATAAGGGGAAGATGATCTTTGCAATTCATAAGAACTTTCTCATTATTAGGGCCATTAGAATGAGTATACATAAACAGAGGGCACAGGTGAGAGTTGAATATTGAAGGGATGATATCTAAAAAATTAAATTAAATTAAAGGATGAGAGAGGAATATACTGGGAGACAAGTAAAGGGGGAGATCAAGTGGGGTAAGTTATCTCACATAAAGAAGGCAAGAAAAAGCTTTTTTAATGGAAGGGAAGATGGGGGAGGTGAGGAGTGAGCAAACCTTACTCTCATTGGAATTGGCTCAAAAAGGGAATAACATACGCACTCAATTTGGTATAGGAATCTATCTTACCCTATAGAAAAGTAGGTGAGGAATGAGGTAAGAGGAGAAGGGAGGTGATAGAAGGATGGGCAGGTTGGGGGAGGGAGTAGTCAGAAGCAAAACACTTTTGAGGAGCTACAGGGTAAAAGGAGAGAGTGAATAGGATAAACAGTGGGGGCAGAGGGGAATAAGATGAAGGGAAATAAATTTAGCAATAGTACCTGTGAAAACAAATTTTTCTGATAAAGGCTTAATTTCTTAAACATATAGAGAACTAAGTCAAATTTATGAAAATGAGAGTCATTCCCCAACTGATAAAGGATCAAAAGATATGAACAATTTTCAGATGAAGTAATCAAAGTAATCTATGGCCAAATGAAAAAATGCTCTAACTCATTATTGATTGGAGAAATTCAAATTAAAACAATTCTGAGCATTGAGTCATACCTATTATATTGGCTAATAGGACAGAAAAGGAAAATGACAAATGTTGGAGGGGATGTGGGAAAAGTGGGACATTAATGCTCTATTGGTGGAGTTAAGAGCTGATTCAAACATTTTGTAGAGCAATTTGGAACTATCCCGAAAGGGCTATAAAACCATGAGTACTCTTTGACCAAACAATATTACTACCAGGTCTTTATCCCAAAAGAGATAAAAAAAAAACAAAAAGGAAAAGGACTTATATGTACAAAAATATTTATAGCAGCTCTTTTCTGGTGGCAAAGAATTGGAAATTAAGGGAATGCTCATCAATCGTGGAATAGCTGAACAAATTGTGTTATGTGATTATGATGGAATACTATTGTGTTATAAGAAACGTTGAGCAGGATGCTCGATGCTCTCAGAAAAACCTGGATAGACTTACATGAGCTGATGCAAAGTGAAATGTGCTATGTACAAAAGAGCAGTATGTGAATGACTTAGCTATTCTCAGCAATACAATGATCGAAGACAACTCCGAAGGACATTTAATGAAAAATGGTGTCCATCTCTAAAGAATGAACTGATATCTGAATACAGATTGAGGCACATTTTTTTTTATTTTATTTTTCTTGAGGGATTTTTTGGGGGGAGGGGGTCTGTTTTCTTTCACAACACGATTGTTATGGAAATGTTTTGCATGACTACACATCTATAACCTATATCAAATTGCTTGCCTTCTCAATGATGGAGGGGAGGAAGGGAAAGAATTTGGAACTCAAATTTTAAAATTTGAATTTAAAAATTAAATTAAAGTTAAAAATTGTTTTTACATGTAACTGGGGAAAAATAAAATACTAGATTAACAAAAAAGGAATTCCTTTAGGAAAGGAACTAGGTCTGCTTGTTCCTCCTGCAATATCCTCCAAACTGGATGGCTGTTTAAGATCATAGGACCATAGATCTGGAATTGGAAGGGACCTTAGAGGTCATCTAATACAATCTCTTTATTTTTACAGGTTAGAAAACTGAGGCCCAGGGAGCCAAGTAAGTTTCCCAAGGTCATGCAGGTAGAAAATATTAAAGATTGGGATTTGAACTCTCTGATATTTATTACCTGGACTTTCTCTCATTTCATCATGAGGATCATTAAACCTGTAGCCTAAAAGCTTCCCCATTTTCCCCATATTCTCAGCATACTCCATTGTTCTCTTTCCTGCCTTACCACACTGGACTTCCGCATTCTGGACTTACAACTGTCCAAAATCCTGGTACAAGGCCAAGTAGAGTTTGAAACAAAGATAAATCTGGACTTTCAACTTGGATAAAAGTGACAAAGTTGGATTTTCCAATGCAAAATTGATTGGAAGGGGTATATTACTGAAATCAGATATAACAAAGGACTGTCAGCTATAATATTCCATGAAACTGAGCCCCTACTCCACTTTGCATCTGCTTTTCTTCCTAGTTTCAATTCCATGGATGAAAATGCCCCTCCAAGATAAATTCATCTCTTCTAAACTCACCATGATGCTGCTCACCCAAGCCTTGATTAATAGCACCTCACTCAGCCTCCTTTTCCATCTTATTCAAGAGCTGGAGGGTGGAGTCTTAAAATTCCTCCCAACACCTTCCTTTTTAGAAGGCAGAAACTGGACTCTCAGCTCACTTTGCCTTGCATCAGCTGTTCTGCCAGGTTTCAATTCCATGGAACAAGATGCCCCTGCACTAAGTACCCCATGGTGCTCCTCACCCCAAATTTCCTGCCTCCCATTGTGTATTATCTCCATCTTTAGATTGTAAGCACCTTGAGGGAAGGTACTGTCTTTCTTTTTATTGTGTTCCCAGCACTTGGCACTGTGTGTGTGTGGAACATAATAGGTGCTTAATAAATGTTTATTGCATTGGATTACTCCAGGTGAAAGAAGGGTCTGAAGGGTAATGGAGATGGGATTGGATTGGAGCTCAGGACAAGACCCTTGCTTCTAGGACCCCAGTCCTACACTCTAGAAAGGAACTAAAACAGTGGGTCACCATCATTAACACACTACTAATCCTGGAAACATCTCATTCCCCTGATCGGATTTAGGCAATGAAAACTTCCTTAGGGACAAGGGTAACTCATCCTCACTCCTGCCCTCCAGGTGATCTCAGAGGGGAAAGCACCACCAACTGTGGTGCCACCTCCCTGTGACCCAGAGATTTGGGAGCTTTAACTCAATTCATCTAGAAAAAAACATTACCCCCAAGTGAGAAAAGGCCCATTAATCCCAAGCTCTGACCTCTAGAAGGGCAGAACCATCCTTAGGGACCTTTCAAAAAGCAAATTCAAAGAATATTTATTGGTCAGTGTGAGCAAATTCCTATGTTGGGGACGAAAGTGTTTAGATAAGACAAGCTCCCTACCTTCAAGAAGCTTACAGTCTTATGGAGAAATGTGACATATGCAGAGAATTGGCAAAATGGTGTATGATAAGTGTATCAAGGAGCTACCAAAAAGTACCATTTGAGATCCATGCAAGGATTTCGTAATGCTTCCTTAAGGAGATAGCTTTTGAGTTGGGGTTTAGAAGATGGGAAGGAATTCGGAACTGAGACCAAGAAAGGTTAAGTGACTTGCCCAAAGTCACACAGCCACCAAATGTGTAAGGTAGGATATGAACTCAGGTCTTCTTGATTCCAAATCTAGTCTTCTATCCATTGTTCCATGCTGCCCCTCAAATTCAGTCATTGATATGACCAGATATATACGTAAGAAAAGTTATTCTAGCTGTTATATGAGGAATAGATCAGAGAAGGGAGGAAGTAAAGATGGGAAGACCTAAAAGACAGATATTCCAATAGTTTAGTAGAGAGTTAGTAATGAGGACCTGTACTGGGATAGTGGCAAAAGGGATGAATGTCAGACAAGGTATGATGCAGTTGAAAGATTGCTACATTTGGAGTCAGAGGAACTGGGCTACTAACTGTGTGATGTTGGGCAAGTCACTCGATGATTCTGGGCCTCATTGTTCTCATTCATAGAATGAAAGGGCTGGACTAGATGGTCTTAGAGTCATTTCCAGCTTTAAATTTCTGATGGAACCACTGTATCGTCAAGGCAATATTGACAACGGTTGCTATTGCTATGAATATGCTGACTTCATTCTGTATCGCAAAATAGAAGAGACTCTCCATATAGAAGACAGAAGAAGCAAAACATTTCTTCAGGTGCCGGAGAACGCAATACCAAAACGAGTAAGTCCAAACCATCCAAGCAGCAAAGAAGTTAGTGCACATTATCACAGCAGAGAGCAGCTCCATTCCATAGCCTTCCCCCTCTGCTGGGGCCTTTCCACAAACACTAGCTGACTCTTTGCCTGCATCTCCTCCTCCCTCAGTTTCTAACTGCTCCGCCCTTCCAGTTCTACTCGTTCAGCAAGCTCCTCCCACCACATGTGACTTGCATGGGCCTACTAATGGATGGGAAGATCTTCACATTTATATTATTACAACCATATGGGACTACTTGCCATTCCTTGCCCACAATATGTCATTTCCCTTCTCCATGCCTTTGCACTGGCTGTCCCTCATGCTTATAATGCTTTCCCTTCTTTCCTCCACCTCTCATAATCTCTGCTTTCCCCCAAGACTCAGATCAAATGTCACATTCTACAGAAGGCCCTTCCTGGTCCCACATTTCCTACTAAGGTCACTTTCTATATACTCTGTACATCTACATGTGTTCTGATTTATGTGCATGCTGTCTTCCCCATTAGAATACAAGCTTCTTAAGGACAGGGATCGGTTTTGCCTTTCTTTGTATCCCCAGTACTGAAAACAGTGCCTGATGTATAAGAAGTGCTTATTAAATGCTTGTGCTTGCTTTTTTAAGCCCCTGTATGTGTAATTAGATATGAGAGGTGGGGGACAGGAAAGAGTCAAAGATAACCCCGAGGTTGAGTAGGTGAAATAGCACAGGCAGAAATAGTAAGTTAGAAGAAGGAAAAGCCTGATGAAAAGAGAGTGAAAATTGTGAGTCTGAGGTGCCTGTGGGGCTCTGAGGAAAAAGTAGTTCCAGTGGGATGGTGGGAATAGAAGTATGACCACGTGGGGCTGAGGAGAGAATGAGGAAATGGATACAACAGGCATTGACAACTTTTCCCCAAGTTTGACAGTAAAGGCGAGAATACAGGCAGGATGAGGTAAAACGGCCGGCCGAGGATTGAAAGGAATCGAGCCTATTTGTCTGTTGACGGCAAAATGCTATCTATTATGAACTGCTTTCTCAAAAGTGAGCCACTGGGGGCAGCTAGGTGGCGCAGTGAGTAGAGTACTGGCCCTGGAGTCAGGATGACCTGAGTTCAAATCTCATCTCAGACACTTGACACACTTACTAGCTGTGTGACCTTGGGCAAGTCACTTAGCCCCAATTGCCCTGCCAAAAAAAAAAATGAGCCACTGTCTTCTAACTGGCAATTCCCATGACCTTTTATTCAGTCTTCACCTTCCTTGACTCCTCTTAAGCTTTAGAAGGGAAAGGGAAAGGAATAAGCATTTATGGAGTACTCACAACATGCTTGGCACTAGGCAAAGTGTTTCATAAGTATTACCTCACTTGATCCTCACAACAACCCTGCAGAGTAGTTGTTCTTATTGTCCCCATTTTATAGTTAAGGAAACTGAGGCAGACCAAAGTAAAGTGACTTGCCCAGGGTCACACAGGTAGTCAGTGTCTGAGTTCACACTTGAATTCACATCTTTCTAACTGGAGGCCCAGTATCTACTAGGCCACCTAGCTTTCTATTTTGATACTGTTGACTTCTCTTCCTTTGAAATAATATTTTATCGCTATTTTTTTCATATCGCTTACATTTTTCACTATATCTCTGTTCCCTCCTATTCTAGCTGTCCCTTATTTTTTTTAAAAAAAATAATAATTGGAGGAGGGAAAAATTGTTGGTTAACACCACCAACATATCAAAGTGGTTTGAGGCTATGTGCAACGTCCCATACCCATAGGCCCCCACCATTGCAAAGAAGTGGCGGAAGGAGATGGTTTCTCATATTTCTTCATTCTTTTTTCTTTCCCTTTACTCACAGAGCCGCCAGCTTAGTTTAGGTCCACATCATCTCACAGCCGGACTATCGAGGCAGCCTTCTAGCTGGTCTCCCTCTTTAAAGTCCTTCCCTTCTCAGAGCCATTCTCTGCAAGCTACCAAGTCAATCTATATCTCTGCTTTGTCTCCACCCCCTTCCTATTGGATATTCTGTCCATCCTTGGAAACAGCACAACCCTTTGGTTTTCCTGCCCTGAAAACTGTTCGTGTTCATGGTTTCTGGCCCTTCATTCTATCATCAACCTCTTAGTGTGGGTCGCTGGATTATAGACTTAAAGCCAGAAGAGATCTTTGAAGTCACCTAGTCTGGCTCTTTCATTTTACAGGTGAGGAAACTGAGACTCAGAGAAATGAGGTGATTTGTACAAGGTCACATAAGGAGGATGGAAGCAAGCGCTTTGACTTCAAATCTAATGTTCCTTCCGGTGGGCCATCCTGCCTCAAGCGATAACCAGGAAAGGGCTCAAATCTTTTATCTTCCAAATACCTTAAGTTTCCCCCCAAAGTCTGTCCTAGACCTCTGTCTACTCTCCGACTACTCTCTCCCTTGGCCATTCATTCATAAAGGCAACTACAGTCTTCATTCAGATGATTCTGACCTGCATCTCTAATAGTAATAATAGGTAACATTTATAGAGTGCCTACTGTGTGCCGGGCACTTTAATTATTATCTCTTTTCATTCTCATAACAACCTTGCAAAGTAGCTGCTGTTATTATCCCATTTACAGATGAGGAAACTGAGGCAAAGGGATGTTGAGTAACTTGCCCAGGGTACCACAGCTAGTAAGTGTCTGGGGTCCAGCTCTATCACTTCTGCCACCTGGCTGCCTAGGTCGATTCCTGACTCCTTTTCTCAGCTCCAAAGCTGCACCTTGGATGTGAGGCAGTCAGGTGTGGTGGAAAGGGAGCTGGATTGGATCCCCATCTCCTTCTCTATGTTCCCACCATTACCTTTCTAGTATAATTCTTCATTACCACCCTCCTATACTATTGGAGCAGCTTCCTTTCATGCCTTCCCACTATCACTCCTGTGGTTTACCTTCTGTCTACTTTGTCCATATCTTGTGTGTACATTTACATATGTGTGTGTAGTCCCATTAAGATGTGAGCGCCATCAGGACAGGGACCAGTTTTGCCTTTTTTTGTATCCCCCGTGCTTAGCACAGTGCCTGGTATGCAGTAAGTGTCTAATAAATGCTTGCTGATCAACTGGCTGACATTTATTTTCTCTCTTTTCTAATCTGTCACCCTGTTAGCAGAAGAATCTTTCTTTTTCAAAAATCTGGTCTTATCACTCCTCTGCTCCAAAATCAAGGACTCCTCCTTTATCACTCACCAGGGAAAGTTCAGGTTCCTTTGCCTCTCACTGGGGCATGTGTGTGGTAGTATGATCTATCTTCAGTCTGATTTTATTCTACCATTCCATGGACTTCATACTCATACAGGTCTATTCCCTGTCCATTGTGGTTGTTATTGACGGGGTCATGCAATCTGATCATCAGAACTCTGCCTGCCAATGGTCTCCAGTCCCACCGGTTCCAGGCATACACCTTTTGGCATCCTTGCTGTGGACCTCTGTCGTGTTTATTCCTATTTTGAATCCATCGGCTCTGATCTGTCCACTTAACTCTAATATGAAGTCTGAGTACAACTACTTATGTCTTATTTTGGATACCTGTCTGTCCACCTCTGTTATGACTGGGAGGCTCTCTACCTCTGACCTGCCAGCATCCTCAGCTCCATAGCTCCACCTGTTGGTTAAACCCCTGTTAGTAGCTTAGCTACCCTAAGAAACACATCTTGTTAAGCGTTTGAGATTTCACTGCTCAGCATTCTTTGCTGTTCTTTTTCCATCAATTTTCTGTTAAAATCCAGCCGCGATAACAGCGTAAGCGAAAGAGCCGTCAGGCTGACTCTGAGGAACGATCTTTCCATTCCCAACCACCCTTCTGGGGAAAATATCCCAGGGATCCCCCGGAGCAGAGCAACCATACACAACAGGAGAGACCCTATTTCCCTGCAAGTAAACCCACGGAGAGCTCCCCTTTGTGGATTTGGAGCAGCCTATTTTATCCAAGAGGTAGACGAATATTTAGGAAATGTAATTTTGTTGGTATGCGGACTCTCCCCACGGGGCTTACTATAGCCTTTCCGTGACCAGGAGTTATGGTCTTGGAGGACCAGTTACAGTCTGAGAGGAGGCTGATTTCACCTGGGATTTGGTGCTACGTCCAAAGTCACCCAGCTCGTAATTGTCAGAGGAAGGACATGAACCCAACTCTTCTTAAGCCTAAGGTCAGAACTCTGTCTGCTCCACTGTGCAGCCCTTCAATGACAGCAGCAAAACCTTACTAAAATAATGGTGCCTTTAAATCTGCATTGTGTCATTTCACCTCTGCTCCACACTCCTCTGGGAGGGAGGGGGCTTTCTCTCCATCCTGAAGCCCAAGTCCAAATGTCTTTTCGACTGGTCCTGGATCACGCAGAATCAGGGATCAAATTAGAACTAGATCCCAGACCTCTTGACTCCCACACAGGGGACTTTTCCCCTCCCAGAGGGAAAGAGATGGGCGTAACAGCTAGTGTCTATCTAGGACATCTCCAAAATGCTGACTCAAGCAGCCTGCAGACTGACTTCTATGGGAATTGGATCTGAGTAACAAAGTACAGACCCAGACCCCAAGTGTTTTCCATCTTTGAGTCTGGAATGAAAAACCTCCCTAAGCCAGTCTTAATCATGGGGAGAGAGAGAAGGGTGGGGGTTAGGAGGTGATGCTTGTCTGAGAAAAGCTAATTCCAGGTGTTGATCAGACAAAGGGCTTCTGGGAGTGATGGCTAAACAGGGCACTGACCTCAATAAGTCTGAGAAGGAGAAGTAGACTGCGTCTGGGTGACTCTGTCTGCCCTCCTCCCTCCCCATCCCCCTCCCCTCCCCAGGGCAGCAGTAAAGAATGAATTCAGCAAGGGGGCTTGGGGAAGAGGACCTCCCTAAAAACCTGACTCCTGAGCAAGGGGTAACCACAGTACAGGCAAAAGAAGCCAGGCCATACCATGCTGAACAGGAGGAGAGAAAAGGGATAAGAAAGCCCTTTATCCAATAATTGGCTCCATTCCCAGCAGCTCCAGGCTGTAGCGAGTCTGAGTGGAAGTGACAGGTAGTGATGGGCAGCCTGCTCCTGGGTGTGCTGCCCAGAATGGAACCGTGTGCACAAACTTGCAGATCCATCCATTAGGACGGATCAAATAGATTTAAATGTGTGACAGGGACAAGTAGGACACACGTATATTTACAATTGGATTCTTCTTTCTTTTTTTCTCCCCCAAGTCTGGATTAACTCCACGGCTCGCGACAGCCCCAGACCTTGGTTAGCAGGAGAAACATACCGCCACCTTCCTCTCCTTCTCCTTCTTCTTCTCCCTCTTCTTTCTTCTCCAGAAGGAAAGACCAGAGAGAGCTGCCTAATCACCCATCCTGGTCTGTTTCCTTGCCCTTCTCCCTCTCCTCTCCTCTGCCCCTTCCTCTCCTTCTCCCCTTCGCCATTGTTAATCCTGTTTAGTCATTTTAGCAGTGTCCGACTAATTCTGCATGACCCTGTTTGGGATTTTCTGGGCAGAGATTCCAGAACGGTTTGCCATTTCCTTCTCCAGCTTATTTTATAGATGAGGAAACTAAGACACACAGGGTCAAGTGACTTGCCCAGGGTCACACAGCTAGGAAGCGTCTGGGGCCAGATTCGAACACAGGAAGATGAATCTCCCTGACTCCAGGTCCAGCACTCTACCCACTGGACCATCCAGCTGCCCTTTCCCTTTATCCCCCTTCAAGTTCTCCCTCCACTCCTCTTCCTCCCTCCCTCCTCTCCTCTCTGTCCCTGAGGAGCGCTGTGGTACAACGGAAAGAGTGCTAGGTCTAGAGTCAGAGGACATGAGCTCAAATTCTGGCTCCTATACGTCAAAACTGTGTGGCCTTGGGCAAGTCATTTAACTTCTCCAGGCCTAAGTTTCCTCATCTGGAAAATAGTTCTGACATTCTATGCCCTATGAGTCTAATTTCCAGACCATAATGGTATGCTTCTTTAACCTGAGGCTGGGGAATGCCAGGTTGAAACAATTCCCAGTGTATTAGAAGGAGGCCAGTGACTGGAGTGGCTGGAGCAGGACATAGACTGAGGAATCCCAGGGGGGTTAATTTCCACCTACCCAAGAGGATGCTCCAGAAACACTTCTCCAAATGCCCCCTGTTTCCTTCGCATCCCTTGTCTTCCCCAGGGGAGTCTGGAAGGAGACAGTGCTACATGCCTAATGCAATGGAGCAGACAGAATTGGGTTACAAGGCGTAAGTGAGGTTGTTTCACATCATGTGTCTCGTGCAGTAACAAGATGTGGCAATACCTGGGCAGGTGCTGGGTTCAGGCAGAGATAGCACCTGTGTGCAAGGGAAAGAGCCTTTCTACCTCTCTCCCCATCTGGGCTATCATGGGTCATTCTGAGGTGGCCAGATGAGCAGACCATTGTGGTCCTGGTCCCCCAGTGATGGCTTCTGGGTTTTATCTTGTATCCAGAGCCATCACCTCTCCTCTGGATTTGGCTGGTTAATACGCTGCTTGAGCTGCCTCCAAGACCATCTAGCACCTGGGCCCAGAGACATTGAATTACACACCCAAAGTCACACAGAAGTAAATGTACTTGAACCCAGGTTTTGGTTTTTTGTTTTTTTACTACAGATCTAATGTTCTTTCCACTAGTGCATTGGCCTCCTGGGTTTTTTCTATTGCTTCTCTTATCTCATCAACTTTTATTTCACTTTGCTGTTGTTCAGTCCTTTTAGTCCTGTCCAACTCTTCGTGTCTCCATTTAGGGTTTTTTTGGCAAAGATACTAGAGTAGTTTGCCCTTTCCTTCTCCAGTTTATTTTACATATGAGAAAACTGAGGCAAGCAGGATGAAGTGACTTGCCCAGGGTCACACAGATAGTAAGTTTCTGAGCTCAGATTTGAACTCACAACAATGAGTCTTCCTGACTCCAAGCCTGACACTCTATCCATTCACTGTGCCATGTAGTGGTCTATTTATTTAGCTTTACCATTCTCCTACTTCCTCTTCTCTTTCCACTGTCCAGCAGGATCTGAGGTTGCAGGTGACACATTACCTTGCTTGTGTGGAGCCTTTCACATTCATTATTTCATTTGAGCTTCAAATCAACTCTGGGAGATAAGTAGGGCAGGGTCTATTACCTTATGACAGCCTCACTAAAGTTTTTCCACTAACTTTCGTGACTTACCTAGGAGCCTCAGGATCACTGTATACCCTAATTGGGAAACTTTCTATGGTGAAGTCGGAACCATCCCTATCGATCCTTCATCGTACGAACAAGCGTTTTGTGGACCTTAAAGTCCTATATAAATGCTTGTTGTTGGTGTTTGCTGTTGGTGTTAATTTGACCATCCCTGAGCCCGAAGCTGCTTACAGCATCCTAGTCCTGCATCCCAAACCGTGGAGTAAAGTGAGCCTAGAGCCAAACCCTGGCTTCATTACTTTCTAGCTTTATAACTTTGGGCAAGTCATCTCCCATCTCTAGGCCTCCATTGCTTCACCTAAAAATGGGCTCATTGAGCCCAAAGGTATTTCTCCAGCTTAAATGGAATGGTATTTGTAAAGCTCTTAGCACATATCAGAAGCTTAATAAGTGTCTGTCATCTTCTCTTCCCCTTTCCACATCCAGCTCTAAATTCTGTGATCCTAGGACCCCTGTCAAAATGCTGCTGCCACCACTACCAGCACCACAACCCCTGGCTTTCACCTCCCTCTTCTGATTCTCTTCTCGATCCTAAACCATAAATATGTTTAAATGGAAGAAGCCATAGAAATCATGATTTGACCATTCAGGAAACTGAAGCCTGGAGTGGGGACATGGCTTGATGAGAGCTGATCCTCATGGAAGCCTTATAAGGTAGATACTCACTCCAATAGATCCATGAACACATTAATGAGGATGGTTCTTCCTAGGATGCAGATCAAGACCCATCTCATGACATATTTGTCCATAGCCTTCCATAAGGTCAACAAAGACTAGTCCACCCAAATTTCCCCAACTCCTCCTAACGTTGCAAGGATACCAATGGAGCACTTGAGCATTTATATAGCCCTTCAAGGTTTGCAAAGCCTTTTATGAAAATTATCTGATCACAACCTTAGGAGGTCAGTGTTATTACTGGCCTACCATTTTACAGATGAGAACATTGAGGCACATAAAATTGGCCCAGGGCCCACAGATAGTGTCTGAGGCTAGATTTGAATTCTTAACTCTAGACCTACCCACCATGGTATCCACAGCACCAATTTATGGTGCCTATTACGATAAGTACTACAAGGCATTACTGTGCCAATTTACAGATGAGGAAACTGAGACGGAGAAAAGTTAAGCAACTATTTTGTGGTCAGTGAGCTAAGAGACAGAGTCAGGCTATCAGTCCACATCTCTTCTAAGTCCAGCTCTCCTTCCACTATCCCACACTGCCTCTCAGGTTTCTTCCAGCTCTGACAATCAATCTCCCAGTATGACTGTAAGGAGCTGAGGAGCCGATGAATACAAAAGTGCTTTGGAAAGCATACTGTTATACCAATTGTGAATGACTATTGTCCGGACTAAAGCATTAACTAAAAGCTCTAGTTGAAGACTGGGTTAGTGTTTAGTAAGTCCCACAAGAAGGAAAGAGTTAGGTCAATAAGCATTTATTAAGCACCTACTATGTGCTAAATGCTGGTAATTCATCTAGTTGCATTGTCGTCCATGGAAGTCCTTTTCTGATGTCTCCTCATGATGTGAAGGTGACCCAGAGGTTCTTGAAGGCTATTCCAGCTGAGTACAAGCTCTGGCAGGGTCTGATAACCTGGAAAGGCTTCCAATATGAGCCTGGCAAAGGGCTCTGCATCTCTCATCCAAGGACCAGACTGGGTAAGTTCAGAGAAAATCACCAGAGGCTTGGCCGCCAGATTTTTTTGGCCACAGGAACTCATGGGACAATTAAATAGAATTTTGGCCTCGAGAGTCCTTTGGAAATGGAAAAGCTACATATACAAAAGATGAGGTATTATCAGCAACCTAGGTACCCCCTTGGGCAGTGGGAGAAGAAAAGGAAATAGAAAAGAAGGGAAAAGAATAAGCCTACTATGTGCCAGGCATTGTGCTAAGCACTCTACAAATGTTATCTGATTTAATCCTTACAAACACCCTGGGAAGAAAGTGCTCTAATTATCCCCAGTTTACAGCTGAGGAAACTGAGAGAATTTCTGACTTGGTCACATGGCTAGTAAGTACCTGAGTCCAGGTCTTCTGACGCCATGCCCAGCACTCTATTCATTGAGGCACCTAACTCTAAAAATCATATAATGGAAAATTAATGGCATGACTTGCTGGAGAGAGACAGATAGAAGAAACCAATGAAGGAATGTGGAAGAGCTGAGATCTGTGTCAGAGAAAGGAGTCTTATGCAGAAAAACTATGGATCTTTGGAGGTATAATGAAAGCAGCTCCTATTTCTAAGGTTTGCAAAGTGCTTTCCTCACCATACCTCTGTGAGTATGGTGTAGTACAAGTCTTACTATCCCCTTGTTGCAGATGAGCTCAGATTGGTAAAACATCTTCCCCGATATCACACAGATAACAGATGTCATGGCTGGGACTTTAAGGCTCTCTCCAGTCCAGCCCGTCCTCCATTCAACTGCCAAGGTGATTCTTCTACAGCATAGTGGGTCTAACCATGTCGCCTCTCCCCCCACCCTCACTAAATGATCTCCGATAGCTCCCTATCACCTCCAAGATCAAACATAAAGCACCTTTGTTTGGCATTTGAAGCTCCTTTCCTATTTTCCTAGTCTTCTCACAATTTACTCTCCTCCATGCTATGTTCAGGCTTTTGTTTTTCTTTCTAAAACCAGTGCTTAGCATAGTGCCTGGCACACAGTAGGTGCTTAATAGGTGTTTATTCATTGAAATGAGGAAGATTTGGGGGACAAAATGGTTTCCAAGGTTCCTTCTCCATTCTAAATCCTAAGAATAGAAACTAGGCCAGACCAAGAAATAAGGAGGATTTCCCTTTCCTCTGTGCTCAAGCAACACTGGCCAACTTGCATTCCCTTGAACATAACATTCCATCTCTCATCTCCACGCTGTCCTTCACTCTGAGAACACTCTGCCTCTCACCTCTATCTCCCATCATCCTGACTTCTCCCAAGACTGAGCTCAAAAACCAATTTGTGCAGGAGGCCCTTCCCAATACCACTCCCTGAGCTGCCTTCCCCTTTCGGATTGCCTTCTATCTACTCTAGTAGATCCTACTCTATAAAGAGTGTGTCCCAAAAGTCTTAGTGCACTTTTAAGCTACTAAAATTCCCATTTGATTGGAAGCTCCTTAAAGAGAGGGACTGTTTTTTTTTGCCTGTCTTTGTATCTCCACTGCTTACCATGATGCCCGACACATATGTACTTAATAAATGCTTGTTGGTTTGACTTGATATCACCCAAATATTCCGACTTCAAATCAGGTCTTCTTTCCACTGCACCAAGCTATCCTACTAGACCATACTCTCTATGAAGGCAAGGACTCTGGGGTGTATAATTTTAATTTCATCTTCTTCATAAAGGTGGTTCATATATAACAGGTGCCTAATAAATGTTTGATTTTGCACGCCACTGAACTCCTTTGAATTCTTCCATCTGACCCCAGGAACTTCTTCATCCTATAAGACCATATCAGCCCTAATAATCTCTCTTGTTCAGTACCCGCTACCCCTGCGGCCCCTCCAATTGGAGAGCAGAAGGAGAAACTTCCTCCAGAACCTCCCTTCAAAGAGGGTGCCATCTCTTCATTTACCACCTGGCTATACTCCATCATGCACTTCATCGTCTCTAAGTGCCAAGTATCTTCCCTGTCCTCCTTCTAGCCCTTTTTGTGTGTTATCTTCTCCCACTAGATTGTAAGGTCCTTGAAGAAAGAGGTTGTCATTATTTTTATGTATTTGTACCTCCAGTGCTTAGCGCAGTGCCTGGCACATAGTAAGTGATTAATAAATGTCTACTGACTAAGTTGAAGGGCGAGGACAAAAACACACTTCCCCTAATTCCACATCTAGTATAGCTCTTATGGGGAGGCTCCCTTTACTTCTTGGTCTGATCTAGTCTCCATTCATAGGTTTTAGAATGGGAAGGGACTTTAGGGACCATTTTGTCTTAAGTGTCCTCCTCATTTTAATGAATAAACATTTATTAAACACCTACTATGTGGCAGGCACTGTGCTCAACACTGAGGATAAAAATACAAATAAAAACAAAGACAATCTTTGCCCTCAAAGAGCTTACAATCTAATACAGTAGGTAATTTCATAGGGTGGGAAACTAAGACCCAGAGAGAAAGGTAATTTTCCCAAGCTCCTATGCCAGGAACAGAGTCGGGGCAAACCAGGGTCCTCAGACTCCAAATCAGGGATTCCCAGAAGTGTATTCTTCAAGGATTTATTAAATACCTACTATAAACAAGGCACGGATTTGTTGATGTTCAGTCATTTCAGTCACATTTGACTCTTTGCAACCCTATTTAGGGTTTCCTTGGCAGAGTTGCTTACCATTTCCTTCTCCAGCTCATTTTACAGAAGAGGTGACTGAGGCAAAAAGAGTGAAGTGACTTGCCCAGGGTCACACAGCTAGTGAGTGTCTGAGGCCACATTGGAACTCACAAAGATGACTCTTCTTGACTCTAGGTTCAGCTCTCCTCACTGCACGGAGCAGCTGCCCAAGAAACGAGTGCACTGAAGAATAACATCTGATCTTTGCCCTCAAGGAATTTACAATGTAGTAGGGAGGATGAGACAAGCACATATATATATAAAATGCAAATTAGGGTAGAAGAAATGAACAAGAAGAGTGCGAAGTACTAGGAAATCAGGAAAGGGAATGATCACTTTCACAGCTTGGTGTTTTCTCATAAAGGAAAAAAACTCCTTCTTTTGATCGATTGGTGGATGGAGTGACAGGGCTGCTCTGGGCCTATCCCTGTTGACCTCTCTCCAGGCTACGCCTGACTTTGCAGTTCAGCACCTCCTCACTTAGGACAGCGACTGGGAATGAAGGTGGCTCTCAAGCCCGAGCCTATAAATGGAAGCTCTGATTGACTCTTCACTCGCCACCCTGTCCGTGCAATAATTAGGATCCCATTTTCCACCTTAAGAAGCTGTTGTCATAACCGCCACTGCTGCCTGCCAGGGCCGCTACTACTAATCATTTCCCTTCCTGGAAAGGCAGCAGAATCAGTACTGGACTGGGAGTCAGAAGAAAGAGCTGAGTTCAAACCCCATTTTGCCATTTCTTACTCCCTCAGCTTTGGAGACGTGTCCTTCAGTCATCTTTCAGTCCTCTCTGACTCTTTGTGATCCCAGCTGGGGTTTTCTAAGCAAAGATACTGGAGTGGTTTTGCCATTTCCTTTTCCAGCTCATTTTTACAGGTGAGGAAACCTAGGCAAACAGGGTTAGGTGACTTACCCATAGTCACGCAGTTAAGCATCTGAGGCCAGATTTGAACTCATGAAGATGAGTCCTTTTGACTCCAGGCCCTTTACCTCTGCACCACCTAGCTGCCCTGCAGTGGGACTAAATTGATTTTTAAGATTCTTTCCTGGAGCTGGAAATTATGCCCTCAACAATGCACTGTGATCCAGATCTACCTTAATCTAGTTTACAATGTCCCCAAATTTCCAGGGACTTCCCAGCTCCATGTACAGAGATTTCTTTTCAGGTATGGATGACTGCCGCATTGACAGATCATCTCTTTTCAAAGGACAGACAGTAGCGGAGGGAGCCCGCCAGCTCAGGGACCTCTCCCTTCAGTTCTTTGCCCACCATGGCGATACCATGCCTCGGGCAGGAGCCTAGATCACCCTTCAGAAAGAGATGACAATTTGTCCATGGCCCTTCTCCTTTTTTGCAGATGGCAACAGGACTGAAATCCTACCTAGAGAAGATTCATTACCTTGGGCTAAACATCACCCTCCTCTTTGGAAATGCCAATACCCCTGGGAAGGGTCAAACATGAAAGCAGTAACACTGACGTGAATAAATCTTTAAGGGAAGGAACAAAGAAGCAAGAGGGCATCGCTAGGTGCCAGGCTGCCAACATTGGTAGGGCATAAGGAAAAGACTCCTGAAGTAGAAAACCAGATGAGCTCCATAATAATGGTCCCCAGCCCAGGTTCTATGATTACCTGGATGCAGGACCTTGGGAAGTCACTTCTTTCTGGGTCTTGGTATCCTCCACTGTAAAATGAGGAGCTAGATAAAATTTTCTTTCAGCTGTAGCCTGATGTCATAAGACCTGAGAAAACAGGGTTGAGAGAAGGCTTTTGAAAGGAGGGAAATGGGTGGGGCAATGAGGAAGGGGAGACTCTGAAGACAAATTTCATCTATTATGTACTGTTTACTGGGCCCCCAGGGTTGGACACAAGGTGACACCTCAATGGATCTTGTCTGTAAGGTTCCCTAGACCTGGCAGGGAGATGCAGAACATAGATTGACATAAAAAGTACTGTTGTGCCAAGATTGAGCTAGGTCCATTCTGTCTTACAGAGTATATTATAAGAATTCCTCTTTGGAGGGGGAGATATGAGACCATGTTGCCACAGAGCCTGACCTATTTTTAAGAGAGAAAAAGAGAAGAAGAAGAAGAAGAAGAAGAAGAAGAAGAAGAAGAAGAAGAAGAAGAAGAAGAA
>CM053627.1:210627230-210641508 GCA_028646595.1 Phalanger gymnotis | reverse complement strand
GAAGGAAGGAAGGAAGGAAGGAAGGAAGGAAGGAAGGAAGGAAGGAAGGAAGGAAGGAAGAGAGGGAGGGAGGGAAGGAGAGAAGGAGGAAGGGAGGGAGGGAGAGAAGGAGGAAGGGAGGGAGGGAGAAAGGAAGGAAGGAGGAAGGGAGGGAGGGAAGGAGGAAGGAAGGGATGGAGGGAAGAAGGAAGAAAAATATTGAGTGCTTTCTATGTGCCAGGCACTGTGCTAAACACTGGGAATATAAATATAAGCAAGCCAAACAGTCCTTTTCTTCAAGGACCTTACATTCTAATGGGGGAAGGCAATACATAAAAGATAAATTAAAAATTTTTTAAAGATAAATAAAAAATAAAAACAATACAAAGAGTAAGGGATAGGGTACCCATGTGGGGTATGGTGAAAAGACTGCCAGAAAGTGGCCTGGAGGTCTGGACCCTGGAAAAATAAGGCAAAAGCTTATATACCAGAATTGGGGAACCCAGAGATCCACTCCAAGATTCCAGGGGAGAAGAAGTGGAAATGGTATTCAGAGTGAAGAGAGCATTGGTGAGATGGCAAGGAAGGCGCATGGAGGCCTGGGCAAGGGGTGAGTACAAGGTAGAGTGGAGTCTGGGCTATTCTTAGTTGAATATGGAGTCAAAAGTCCTTCTTGCTTGATTTTCTCCTCCTTTCAAGGTGTTGTGGGAGAGAGGGAGATAAAAGAAATGAGAGCAGAAAAGCAAAGTTTCAGTTTCTGTTTCTGCTTTTTGGTTTGGGGTTTTTGTGGGGGATTGTTTTGTTTCGAGGGGGAGCATGCAGTGGTTAGTGGAAATCAATGGTCATGGCATGACTAGTTGTGATTTCCTTATGCCTTAAATCACTACCAAAGCACTGAAGATGCTTGGGAGCTGGGGCTAGGCCACTCATTTCATAGAGTATGCTGGGTAATTACACTTCTGCCATAGTCTCCAAGGCAGAGAAATTCAAGAGCCCTCCACTGCCGCAGAGGGGCCCTCTGCTGCCTACCTCCCAGTCCCACTCAATCAAGCCTGCCTCCAGGGATCCTCAGCACCACGTGGAGAAAGCTGAGCAGAGCTGCTGCTATCATTTGCAGCAGTGGCCCTCCTCTCCTGAAAGCCAAGGCATGGGATTTAAAGCTGGAATGGGGAGAGTACATAAGGCTAATCCAACCGGGGGAAAACTAAGGCACAGAGAGGGAATGTGGATTGGGGTCCCACACCACCCAAGGGGCAGAACCAAGAATAGAACAAATAACTTCAATAAAACTGGCATTTCCTGGATGTTGTCTTCAGAACTCCCACTTCTGTCTTTTCTGAGTCCCTCCTCTTGTTGCTCTAAGAGCTGTAAGAGACCTCAGAGGGCATATAATCTAACCAGTGCCCAAACAGAACTCCCTTCTAAAATAATCCCTGGTAGTGTTCATCTAACCTCTGTTTTAAGATCTCTGGTGATGGAGCATTATTTAAACAGATCATTTAATCTTCCTCAGCCTGTTTCCTCCCCTGTAAAATGAAGCAGTTAGAGTCCTCTAAGTTTCCTTTACTGGGGTAGCTATATCACACAGTGTACAGAGCGCTGGCCCTTGAGTCAAGAAGATTCATCTTTGTGAGTTCAAATGTGGCCTCAGACACTTACTAGCCAGATGATCTCGGGCAAGTCACTTAATCAGTTTGCCTAATCCACTGGAGAAGGAAATGGCAAACCACTCTAGTATCTTTGCCCCAAACCACCCCCTGCCCCAAAACATAAACCATAAGAGGTCTCATATGTTGTACACAACAGAACACCAATATTTTATTAATTATTGTTGGTATCTCTGTAAAAATTTTAAATAGTACTATATATAATTATATATTACGTATAAGTACATATAATAGCCTATAAAATAGCATTACATATAATTCCACACTATTTTTCAGTTCTTAGAAGGTACGTTTGCTTATTTATACACTTACCGACCGCTTGCCATAATTCCCCTGCTACTCTACCAGGAACCACTGGTCTTACCCAACTCCTCATTCTTCAGATGAGCAAATTGCAACTTGCTGAAGATCACATAGCAAATTAATAACATAGCCGGGACTAGAACTCGAGCCTCTTTACATAAGTCTAGGATTCTTTCCATTGAATCACGCTTTGTTTTGTTTTTTAAAATAAGTTTTTAACCAGGAGTGATGGCATAGTCCTGAAATCTCTGCTTTTGGGGGCGACTATGGTCTCGTTAGTGGGATCACTTGAGCTCTGGAGTTTTGAGTTGTAGTGTGCTAAGCCAATTGGTCATCTGCATCAAGTCTAGTACCAAGATGGTGAGCCCCTGGGATTGGAGAGCTACCAGGCTGCCTAAGAAGAGCCAAATCAGCCCAGATTGGAAATGGTCAAGGCTCCTGTGCTGATCAATACTGGCATTAGGCTCATGGGGAGCAAATCCACTTATAGTCTGAGTAAGATAGTCTCAAAATGAAACAAAAAATAAACAGCTTTTATTGATGCCATTTGATTTGGCATCATAGTCATTTCCATATATACTCCCTCTCCAAGCAGTTAACTCTCCCTTACAACAAACAGTTAAGCAACAACAACTGGTTCGTGGCCTATGGTGTAATGGTGTAAGCAACATTTTGCCCCCATGATCCCCCACCTCTCTGCTGATCTTGGGGAGATAGCTCATTATCTGTTCTCCTGGACAAAGAATTTAGCTTCCCTTCAGTGTTATTTTCATTTATATTTTAGTCACTGTGTACATTCCTTCTCCAGGTTCTGCTCACTCTACTCTATCAATGCATAGTTTATCATTTTCATTTTCTCAGAATTCATCACATTTATTACTTCTTACTACACAATAATATTCTATTATGCCCATGCACTGTAGTTTATTCAAGCATTCTCCAACTGATGAGTTCCCATTCGAAGGTCCTTTCCAGTTCTAAGAATGATAACTAACATTTCAAGTTCTTACTGTACCATACCTTGTCCCCTGAAAATAGATAAATCTTTATCCAAGAAAATTACTCTAATGGTGGATCATCAGCTATCAGCAAATTGTAGGGGGTGGGGTGGGGAGAAGAAGAAGGTCTTGATAGGATCACTGAAACAATGCTCAGTCAGTGATTACTTATCTTGCTACAAGGGTACATAAGGCTGGGCCAGCTGGGAAGCAGCCATGCAGGGCTCTCACTGCTCTACAGAGGCTGTCTCCTGAGACAGTTTAGCCCAAAAGAATGTAGAGATGTATTGGCTCTTTCCCACTGAGCTATCGTTCACTCATCCTGCCCTCACTTTCCCCTTCATGGCTATTTACTGACTGCCACATATCCACTGGGAAACATATGGGGGTTTTCAAGTGAATGGAGTACTTGGGGGGAGGGATTGGGAAGGGTTGGGCTGACAGCTGAGGAACAGAGACCATCCTACTTAGCAATGGAAAGCTGGAGGCTGCTGCATTGGGAGAAGTTTGAGACTGAGGAAGTCAGGAACTGTCAGAAGCTGATATTCAGGAAGTGATAGAGGGACTGAAAGAAATAGAGAGAGATGGAAAGATGGTGACAGTCAAAGGAGGAATTGCAAGACCTATGAAGACAGGAATGCTGTCATTTATTTTTGTATCTCTCCCAGAGCCTCACATGGTGTTCTGCACACAGCAGGTGCTTAATAACAAGGTCACTTTAGGATGTACAAATCACTTGCCTTGAAATAGTCAGCCCTGCAAGCCCTTTAATAAAAGTATTACTATATCTGCTTTACATAATAGGAAATTGAGCCTGAGTCTACAAATGTCAGAATCAAGATTTGAACTCAGGTCTCCTTACTGGAGACATAATACCCTTTCTACTCTACTTTACTTCCTCCCAAGTCCTAAATAAATATCTACTGAATTGAATTAATTGAACGAAGAAAAGGAAGGAGAAGAGTTTATGGCCCCAGCACTTTATCTGGGTATCATTCTCAAGGAGTTAAGTGGGGCTTCCTGGAAGACAAATGTGTAAGTTCTAGTTTGTTAATTGGTTCAGGGATGGAGGGAGAAGGGAAGCACTTCTGCCTCTGCTTCCAAAATTAGCTCCTTATGATCCCTAATTATCTGTGTCCCAAAATAATTTGATAGTGTACATTAAGTGTACACACACACACACACACACACACACACACACACACACACACTTCCTTCCATTAGAATTCTTTTCCTTGTAGACGTGGAGCAGGCCTCCTCCTCCTATACCCTATAGTGTCTAGCACAGTGCTGGATGGATTTTAAGGGGATCAGGCTTTAACTGAAAGAGCCCTGGACTGAGAAGCAAAGGCTTAGCTTCTTGTCCCAGCTCTGCCTCTGACTGGTTATGTGATTCTGGTGTCTATGTGATACCAGGAACAATTTCCCTTTT
Organism: Phalanger gymnotis; assembly: GCA_028646595.1. Taxonomy (NCBI): domain Eukaryota; kingdom Metazoa; phylum Chordata; class Mammalia; order Diprotodontia; family Phalangeridae; genus Phalanger; species Phalanger gymnotis. Next base: position 210,637,129 of record CM053627.1, on the reverse strand, counting down.
GCCAGGCTTTGTTTTCCTCATCTGTAAAATGAGGAAATGGGGGTTGAATCAGATGAGCTCTGGAAAGTCTCTTCCAGTTCTAAGAATGATAACTAATACTTCCAGAGCATTGTAAAGTTAACAAAACACTTTCATTACAACAACTCTGTAAGATAAATCATGAAAGTGTTATTAAGCCCATTTTATAGACGAGAAAATGAGGCCTTGGGGAAGTTAAGTAAATTTTCCATAGCCACACAACTAATAAATGTAAGAGCCAGGATTCAAAGCCAAACCCCCTGATCCAAGATCCAATGTCCTCTCCATGATATTACGCTGTCTCTTCAACATTCTATGGTTAGTGGTCCCCAATGAATAACTGATGATCGATCACTTTCCACCCTTCTCACCAAATCCAGGCTAGGTAGAAGACAGGTACTGCTGCTTTTGTAGAATAGATGGGCAAGTGGACAGGAGATGTAAGCAAACCTTTTAGCTTTTCTCTGGGATTCTGAACATTGTTCAACTCCTTCCCTTTTCTTGAACCCTGGAATTAGTGAAAATTATTCAAGGAAGCAACAGAGGACATTTCAGTATCCCAGAGGGGGATAGAAATACGAGTCTGAGCCTGTTAGTTTAAATTATGCATCTTTCCATTTCCGATATTGTATTAAAGACTATGCGGGAATGGTCAGTATGCTGACGAACTAAAAGTCTTTGGGGATATCCTAGTACCATGGACAGCAAACTCCTGGTCACGCTCTCGGTTCAAGTCAGATGCCCTGAACCTGGGTGGACAGCAGTTGTAGCTGAAGATGAACTCTGAGCAAAGCTATATCTGGTCCCCAGGAGTGCTTTCTTCTTGCCCTGACTTACAAGCGCATCTGATAAGGGATGCTAGTAAGGGGGCCCAGCTGTCTGGTAGTCAACCACTCTCTGAGCCCTACACGGAAAGACAATTAAAGCAATAATTATAAAGCTATTGGATCTTTTTAAAAATCCAATAATCCTCTTGGCCTGAAAATGTATGCTTGGCCTCAGAGGTAAAGAAGGGGCGAAAGGGCAAGGGTCTGACTTCTTAAGGGAAGAAGGCCAAGACCAAGAAAGTGCCGAGGAGGCTCTGAGGGAGGGGATGTCCTGAACTCAGAGATGGTGATCTTCTGGGATTTGTACTAAAAGTTTTTGACATATTCCCCTCCCCCTCCTCCTATTTAAATGCTACTATGCATTCAAGGTTAAACTCCCACCTCCTCCATGAAGCCTTCTCTAACTATCCTTCGATCTTCTGTTCCTTTTAATTTCTAGTAAACTTTCTCTTTGTACTACAGAGTTTATCACTTCATTATATTCTGTATTATAATGCTCATTATTCCTTACAATGGTCATATCTTGCCTCCCAGACCAAACTGTACAACCCTTGAGGGCAGGACCAACCATTTCTTAAGCGTCTTACTTATCCTCCCCTCCCCCAATAGCCTGTGGTAAAGGAAAAAGCCCCGGACTTAGAGGCAGGAGACCCAGTTCTATCATCTGAAGTATGACCTCTGGCCAGTAAGTTTTCTTTGATTTTCTCAGGGTCACACAGCTAGGAAGTATCTGAGACCCAATTTGAACTCAGGAAGGGTGCTCTATCCACTGTGCCACCTGAGACTTGTGCTACTGACCTTGAGGAAATTCCTCTGTAAACTAGAATGTACTGTATGAATGTGAAATGATAACATAGCCTCATACCCGGTACCTAACGGCGCAGAACACCCAGTAGGTACTCAACAAATATAGGTCTCAATAAACAGCTGCCTATATTTATAGGAAATTGAAATAGCGGAAACAGTTCTGAACTTGGAGTCAGGAGAGAACCGAATTAAAATCCTGGTCCTGACCCTGGCTGCGTGATCACAACTAAGTCCTTTGAGGCCAATTTTCCATATCATTAAAAATGAAAGTAATAATTCCAGCACTGCCTACCTTACAGGATTGTTATTAATCTTCTAGGATCATAGATTTAGAGCTGGAAGGGACCTTTGAGGTTATCTAGCCCAAACTTCTCGTTTTATAGAAAAGCAAACTTCTGAGGTACCTAGAGGTAAAATGACTTCCCAAAAGCCACAGTGGTAGCCGGTGGTAGAAAAGGGATTTGAACCCAGGTCCAACTTTCTTTTCACTATGCCATTTAATTCAACAAATGTTTCCTACATAGCCACTATGTATAGGGTATCATGCTAAGTGCTGAAGCTTCTTCTTCACTTCCTTATACCTTATAGTTCGATAGCTTCCTCTAAGCCTTACTATCTTTGCCCTGGAAGTAAGAAGAGTTAAAACTCATGAGGAAGACAGGTAGGTTGAAACAGAAATCACATCTGGACTTACTGCCCTTCATTTCAGCATCCAGCCCTCATCAAAGCTTACCCTGATCCTCTTCTCAGAAAGATCCTCCAGTTGGGAGTGATACAAACAGCTCCTTCCTTAAAGATGCACGGTGTTGGTTTCTTCCCAAAGAAGACACAAAGTTCTTCTAATCCGGAAGACATTGCTAACCCCTGGCATCAAACAAACTCCCCCTCCTGTGGAACTGGCCCCTCCTGAGCAGGCAATCGTGATGGGGCTTTGGAGGGAATGCGAGTACTCAGTTCCTTTTTATTTTCAGTCCATCTTAGTAAAATCCTAAACCTAGAGGATTCAAGTTTGACTGGAACTGTTCTCACAATTCATGCCTCCTTCCTCTGGAGAGTCTCCATGTGTCTATTTTAAATAACTTTTTCCCCCTTTCTTCTTTTACTCTCTCCTCTCTCTCTTTAAGAATAACTGGAAATCTTCTCTGAGAACAGCTTTTCTTTGGGGTGGAATTTAGTTCTGACAGTCAAACATTCATGAGATGGGGTGTCAGGTGAATAATGATTAAATGAATTATCTCTGCAGTGAAGCAAAGCTGGGAGCTGGGGCTGATCACTCAGTCTCTTGCTCACAGCAATGCAGTTGTTTCAGGCTTCCATTTCCTAAGGATTTGGCTGTTGCCTTGTCAAGGCACATTTTCTACAAAAATGGAATAAGAGAAGCAGATTGAGAAGTGGGTGCAGGTGTAGGTAGTAGGAATAAAGCCTTCCTCATTCTACCCTATGAACTCACACTCTTGACCAGAGAGAATCTGAGCAGAGTGAAGATAAACACACCAATTGGCCTCCCTCCCACAGGTTCACAGAGAAAGTAGAAGGCACATGAGAGAAAATAGAGTTTAATGTTTTTTATTTTGTCGATCCACTGGAGGAGTGACTTGCTAAAGGTCACACAGCTTGTGAATGACACAGCCAAGACTCAAATCCAGCACTTCTTTTTATAAATTTAATTTGATTTATTTTAATTAACAAAAAAATATTTTCTCTCCCTCCCACTCATCCCACTGGAAAAAGAAAAAAGAAGAAAAACCCATGTAATAAATATGCAAAGTTAAGCAAAAATCAATTTTACATTGGTCATGTCCAAAAAAGTGTGTGTCTCCTACATTCTGAGTCTGTTACCTCTTTTTGAGGGAGGGAGGCAAGTGTTTCCCCACATTACCCAGGTAGGGAGGATGCTGCTTATCCTGAAGGGCTAGGTTCAGGCATAAGGGAAGGAAAATAGATTTTACTTTTGTTACAGTGGAAACCCTGATAGGATAATAGGATAATCAAATGTTCATTTGGGGGTCTTAGAATTTTGTTTCTCTGTTTCTAGGTTTGTTATTTTTTTATTCACTGTTAAGTGATCAGAGACAAATAGCCCTGTATAAAACATATTAGGAAGTTGGCAGCCTGATATGGTAAAGAGAAAACTGGAATGGAAGTTAGAAGACCTGAGTTCAAATCCTTACTCAGACACTTAACTCTGTGACTGTGGACAAGTCATACGAGTTCTCTCAGCCTTGTCTAAAATGAATATGTTAAGATACATGACCTTTTAGACCCTTTACAGATCTAAATCTATGCCCCTAAGAGTATATAACTGTGTCGGTAAGGCAAAATGGGCTCCTCAGCACTTGAAGAGTTCGGCTTTTGTTTACTTTGAGTGATTCAGCTGTTTCATTTAATCTTGTTAAGTGCTAAGCCCCAGGCCCAAAGCCCTATCAGGTGTGAAACCTGTGTGGGTGTAGATTGATGACTTAAGAGGGGCCAACTCGGGAACCAATGGCCTCTGGTCATTCAGGCTGGGCTTGAGGATGCCAGAGGCAGCTACAGCTGAAGCTGAAAAAAGCCGAAGCGGGAGCTGCAGAAGCAGAGCCGACCCGTGTGTGGAGCCAGGAGTGCGAGCAAGGACTGGAGGCTGGTGAATATGAATTGGTTTACTACCATCTTGTTTTTCTGTGGCCTCCTGGTTACTCTTGTGAGATGGGCTTTCTGGGCCTGGAGTCTTTTGGTCAAGATGTCGGAATGGGGAGGCTGGTTCGAGGATCTGCTGCTGTGGGGCCTAAATAAATGTTTTGATGCTTTCTACTTAGAGAATCCCTCATATCTTGCAGTTTCGAACCATTCAAACATATACATGATTATATTCGAGATCATAAATTTGGCCTTCCTACAATAAGAGACCCAAAGACTCTGCTGGTGTGGTGTGCTCTTCTATATATTCATACATGCTTTCATTCAACAAGCATTTATTAAGCACCTGCTGTGTGCAGCACTGGAGGCAATCCAAAGTGTAGTTTAGACGGATATTCAAATTACTGCTCCTCCTTCATCAGAGGGGGAAAGGAACTTACCCAATAACACAGTGTTGGTTAGCAACGACACAAGCACCTACTTGTTTCTAGACATTTGGACTCTGGGTACCAGATTATCCCAAAAAAACAGCTTCAGAGCAGCTCTTGGTCAGACAATTTTCTGTGACCAATAACACATACATCAATCAGCAAACATTTATTAAGTGCCTAGTACAGGAGTAAGGAACCCATGGTACTCGAGGACACTAGGTCTTTGAGTGTGGCCCTTTGAATAAATCCAAACTTCGCAAAACAAATCCCCTTAATAATTGTTCTGTGAAGTTTGGATTCAGCAGGTTCCCCCCTACCCCTAGCAGGTGCCAGGCACTGTCCAGGGTTCTGGGAATAAAAATACAAAAACTGGAACAATTCCAACTTACAAGGAATTTACATTCTCACATTCCCAGGTTCCAATCTGATATCCAACTGGGGACCTAGAAAACAAAATCTTTCTCCTTCCCTGCTTCCTTCCTTCTGAATGTGTGCTTGCTCCCCACTCCAAGGCGGAAATGGCAAGATAGACTGATTAATACCCTTCCACTCCTTGAACCCGCTATTGGGCATAGATTCCTAGGAGGTCATCAACAGAAAGAATAGTCCAGGGTATACCTGAATAGTCATAGTAGCACTTTTGTGGTAACAAAGAACTGGAGATAAAGTGGGTGCTCGTCAGTTGGGGAACAGCTAAACCAATTGCGGTATCTGATAGAATATTTGTGTGCAGTTTGCAGTGTTGGTTAAAACCCCGTACTTGGAGTCAGGAAGACCCAGGTTCAGATCCATTCTTAGGCACTTGCTAGTTATGAGACCCTGCGTGAGTCTCCGGGCCTCAGTTTCCTCATCTGTAAAATGAAAGTGTGGGACTTCATCTGGAAGCCTCTCAATTACCAAACCACCCATAGCATAGTATTAAAACTGACCCAGAGAGCAGGTTTCTTTTTGGAGTTACCTTTCCTTTTCGTTCTATCACACTGATCTTGAAATGGCCCCCATCACACCTCCAAGATCCCTTCCAACTCTAAGTCTATAGTCCTATGATAAGAGATACATAGGAAGATTTGTATAAACTGATGTGGGCACAATCGGCCGAACCAAAAGAACACAATAACTATGATAAGATGTTTCGCTAAAAGGAAGCCAAACACTGAGTAATTATAACCAATTTCAGCCTCAAATGACAGGACCAGATTATCTATAAGGAAACGTACCTCCCCTCTGGGCAGAAGGCTGCATGCACAGCTCGTCAGATGTGACCGTCACACTGGTAATTTTTGCTTTTCTGTTTTCCTTTGTTATAAGAGAACGTTTAATTCTGAGAGCTGGAGTGTGTGTAGAATGAGGGGAAGGGAGGGAGTATAGGTCCAGAAATAGCTGTGATTTATCAACAAAAGGCATCAGCAAAAAAACTCAAGAGGTGTACAGGGAAGACAGAGCCAGGGCAAGACACTTGTTCCTGATAATTGAACCACCAAGAAAAGCTATAAGGGAGCCCACACCTTGACTTGTCATAAAATAAACACTTAAGGGCCACAGAAAGTGGAAGGGCTGGAATTAAAATAGGTATATTTATAGAAAGTCAGATTTTAAACTATGTTATGCCATTCCACCCACCCCTGGTGTGGAACACTCTGGAAAGCTGTCTACCTTCCCTTCCCCTAGTCTCGAGAGGAGTCAGTCAGATGTGAGTATGGCAGCAATGGATGTCAGAGGCCAGCAGCAGCAGCTAATTGCTCTTGCGAGTAGCCACCGGCAGCCCCCCAAATCCCCAACCATCAGGTCCGAAAGACACATGGAAGCTGAAGACTGAGATCCACCAATCAAGCAGAATACGACGGTTTGGACGGCTCTTGTCTTACACCTATATCCACCCCAGCTAATGACGGGAATAACTTTGGTTCTAATTCACAGAGTCAAGGCACCAAAGTATCTTTAGGAAAATTATGCCTCTAAGAGCAGTGTCATGTTAAGAGTACCAAAGTCAGAAGGCTCTGCTGTGTGACCTTGGGCAAGTCACTTCTCTCTGGCCCTCAGTTTTCTTCTCTGCAAAATAAAAGGGCTGATTACATTTAATTCAATTCAATGAGCATTTGTTAAGAGCCTATTTAGATGATCTCTAACATCCCTTCCAACTCATATATTCTATGTACTTCTTTTCTTTTTTTTAACATGGAAGCACAACTTTTTTTTCTTCAAAGGGAAAGGGGGCTCTAACTTCCTTAATAATTTTGCAAAAGTTGAGACCTTTCCCAGTCTCCTTGTTCTTGAGCACTGTGCCCTCAGATTAGAAAGCTGGGCACTGCCAGACCTGAAGGTGCCAATGAGAGGAAAGAAGTTTTGGCTTGTGTGAGAGTGACCTTTCCTCATAATTAATTTGTCACTCCCAATGCCATCTGCTGTCTTTTCAGACCCCATCCATCATAGCCATAAAAATATTTAAAATTCAATTAAAAAGAGACCCAGTGTCATCAACTCAAATGGGTTTTCGTAAAATTATTCTTCCTCCCCTCACTTGACCCAGCCCTGGAAAGGTCCAGCCCTGCCAGTGGCACTCGGCACCCCTGGCATCTCCCTGGACATGAAGCTGTTTGGCTTCTTCTCAAAGTTTTATGACTGTTTAGGAACTGCTAGTCTTGTGATAAAACTACAGTAAATAGAGAGGGAGTCGAGGACCAGCTTAGCTACTGGGACATTTCCAGGAGCATTTTAACCACCTGGAGGACTATTGATGAGCGGGACAGCAGGGATGCTATTGTGAAACTCCACTAACACCCCCAAGCTGAGCTGAGGATGTCAATAGTCCGTGAGGCTCAACTGAAAAGGAAAACATTTTATTGGATTGTTTCTGGTCCGTGTTGTGGGTTAGCGTGGTGTGAGTTCAACAAGAAATCAGAGATTCAAGAATGTTAATTCAAGTAGAGGATGCAGCACACAAACAAGGAACTACACAGACTGGAATTTAATTCTGGATTGAATGGTGTGTGTGTGTGTGTGTGTGTGTGTGTGTGTGTGTCTGTACTAGCACGCTCATACTAAGTTTCCTTCTATACCTTGGGCTGTTTCTGTATTCCAGGGTTCTCAGCTATGCTGCATGCCTTGTGCCCCTTTCCAAATTTGTGGTTTTAGAATCACCTGAATCACAGAAGATAAAGAATTTTTTTAAAAAAAGAATTTTAGAACACCTAGTCACATGTCTCTTTCCCTGGGCCAAGGCACTGTAAGAGTCATTTCGTCTGATGTAGTGTTAAATATGAACATGACAATAATTCATATTTTATAGCACTTTATTTTACATAGTACTTTCCTCCCAAGGAGGAAGTGTTACTGTCCCCATTTTACCGATGAGGAAATTGAAGCTCAGAATGATGAAGTGACTTGGCCAGGATCATACAGCTGGCCAACGTCAGGGTCAGGTCTGTGTCTTCTCATCCTATGATCAGAATTCTCTCTACCATACCATATCATGCCTAGTTGTCATCAACCAATATTTCTGTTGTCATTCCCATCCAGACATTTGTAGCCCTGCAAGTGACATGAGGGATTCTAACATCAAGACTTTAGCAGGTCTCACACAGAAACACACATATTTTCTCTCTCCATCTCTCTGTCTCTACCTCCCTCTGTCTCTCTGTATGTCTATTTACTCTTTCTCCCTCTGTCTCTCTCTGTCTCTGTGTATGTGTGTCTCTCTCTTTCTCTGTCTCTATTGTCTATAGTCTCTGTAACACACACACACACACACACACACACACACACACACACCCTAGAAGCTTGCCAGGTTTGACTTAGCCCTGGATTGTTGCTACTATGAAGATTTCCATCTCTTTAGCTTTCTCAGTGTTGACCCCTTTGGATCCTCTCACATTTCCACGATGTACTGTCAGTCTCAATCCCACACGTTCATTTGGATGTTCTCACTCATCTAAACTTTGTCTTGTCAGCCCAGCTGCCCCAGAGCCACACAGAAGATAGAATAGCATCCCTTCCTGCCAAACCTTGCTGCAGAAATCATCCCCAGCTGAGGTTCACAATGAGGTTCACTTTTCTTCTTAGACGGCTCCCTCCCACCCTTATCTCTGACCATTCATCCTCGGTGCCAAAGTTGCATGTGTCCTGCATCTCACCTGGCGATTTCTGGCTCATATTTCTAACCTCCCAATGTCTCCTTGTATTATATTTCTGTCCTCCCTGGTGTTTGCAACATCTCCCAATTTAGTATCATCTGCAAATTTAATTAACATGCTGTTGACTCCCTGTTCCAGGCCATTAATGAAGATGTTATGGCAGTATCCGACAAACAACATTTTCAAGGTCATGAGGAAGCATGAACTAAAGTGCTGACGCCTCTATACAATATGGGGGAAAGAGGGCGATGGGATCCCAAGATGTGGTTTCAGCCATTTGTTCTCTATACTGCTGGGCACTTTTACCAGGCCCCGGTGTGGGTTTTAGTTTGCATTTGTCTTTTCCTGGTTAAGGCACTGCATATTAATGGTAATTCCCATTTGGAAAAGGAGGGCCCATCGGAAATATGCCTTGACATTTTTTGTCTTGTTTCTTGCAGAAGAAAAGGTTGCTCGTTGAATACTTCAGAGATAGATGCTAAGTATACAAAGCGTCCACCATTTCTCATGCTAGCTTCCCATCTCTTAGGTGCCAAAGTATCGAGGACCTGAACGGCACGTACATGTCGGCAGCTCGAGAGCAGGAAGAAGACTGGAGCTCTCCACACTCCTCAGGTGGCTTGGAAAGAGCATTGATGCGACAAGCCACAAGGCCTGGGTTTGAGTTTCAGTTCCTTGTTTGCTGTGTGACCACAGCAAATCACTGAACTTCAAAGCCTCAGCCCAAGTCCACAAAAGATTCCAAAGCAGAGTACGAGCTCAGGCCAGTCCGGCCACAGCAGAAAGGCTTTCATCTTAGGATGCATGAAGAGTGGTCAGGCTTCTGGGAAGGAGGAGTTACAGTCCCTCTGGACCTGGCCTTAGGTGAACTACATCTGCATTCCTGTTTTTAGCCCTGAGCACAATGTTTCCGAAATATATGAATGGGCAAGAAGGTGAAAAAGAAGGAAAGGAGGCAAGGAGGAAGGGAAGAAGGAAGGAAGGAAGGAAGGAAGGAAGGAAGGAAGGAAGGAAGGAAGGAAGGAAGGAAGGAAGGAAGGAAGGAAGGAAGGAAGGAAGGAAGGAAGGAA
>CM053627.1:210572184-210618837 GCA_028646595.1 Phalanger gymnotis | reverse complement strand
GAGAGAGAGAGAGAGAGAGAGAGAGAGAGAGAGAGAGAGAGAGAGAGAGAGAGAGAGAGAGTCAGGAAGATGGAGAATGGTTGTGCTTTAGTTTTTGTTAAGCTACTGTACATGTATCCCCAAGGTCTTTCGATGGTTTTCATAGATCTGAAAGTTGGAACAGATACAAATACAACTAGTCCAGCCCCATGTCTAGAGACAGGTAAAGTACTATCCTTGTTTTTAAGATGAGGCAGGTAAGACTCAAGGAAGGGAGGTGACTTGTCCAAGGTCACACAACTAGCGAGGGAATGGGGATTGAACCCAGGTTATCTCCCTCTTCATCCAATGATCTTTCCATCCCACTCAGCTGGGTGGTGTAATGAGAAAAGTGCTGGACTTGGGTCTGAAGATCTATGTTATAAACCATGTCTCTGCCACTTATTCATGTGTGACCATGGGCTAGTCAGCCAGCCTCTCTGAATCTGTTCCCTTATGTATAAAATTAATGGGGTAGACTAGACTCTCAATTTATGAACCTATGAATACGCCTTTTGGCCTCACTGAGCCTCAGCTTCCTCATCTGTAAGATGGGTATAAAATAATACTTTGTACTGTCTAACTCAGAGAGCAGTTGTAAGGAATACACTGTAAATTGTACAGGGGCTAAATGGATTCTTCATGCTACTCTCATGTGTCATGACCAATTCCCTTTGTTGTTTCTAGTCTCCAGGATGGTGTCCAGCAAGATGGTAGCTACTATGCTTGTGATATACACAGCAACTATGCTCGCTAGCCAGACAGAAGGCTTTGTCCCCCTTTTCACGTACAGTGACGTCCAGAGAATGCAGGTAAACTTGGGTTTGCTGCTCATTTCCATTGGTGTGATGAAGGCAACTTTTAGCCCTTACTGAAAGCTAGGAGGTCGTTAGCCTTCCCCACAGGCGTACTAATAAATATTTAATAACAGGCTCTCTGGAGAAAACAAGTATACTTGATATACTTTTCAGTTTAATCTGCATTATTAACATTTTCTCCATCATGTTCTTAAGTCTCAACGAATCTAGCCAGTCAACAGAACAGTAAATCAAGCCCTGACTGGTAGCATTTTCTGAGTGGTAAATGCTCACACTGAAAATTTAACAATTGGCTCTCTTGAGCTAGTGAGAGCTGGCTCCCGTATACTCTGGTCTTCCTCTACATAGCAGAGATAACTCAATGTTATCTTCTCTGAAATGGCCCATGCCAAAAAGAGGGAAGAAGAGCATGAGTAAATGGAACAGATGACTCCCAAATTTTATTTTGACTCAAAATTCTAACAGCCTTGTTGACTAAATCTTGCACTAGTGGTGTTGATAAGGTTTGAACAATGTGACTTTTCACCTTTTTCTGTCTCTACCCATCCTATGGAGGAAAATGTAAATAATTTAGCCACTATTTTCTGAGCATCTAGCATGTGCCTGGCACTGTAGAAGGAGGCGGAGAAACACAGGACAAAGCGCCTCCTCTCAAGGACCTCACACTCCACCTGGGGAGATGAGACAGAGAAACTCGGGGAAACACTAAGTGACAACGCCCAAGCTGGTGGTAGTGTGTGATAAGAGTTCATAGGATGAAAAGATCATCCCCAAAGTAGTAGGAAGCAGGACATGCCTGGGTAGGTGAACAAGAGGGAGGGATAATATTCTAGACTAGGAAAATGTGTGAAAAATCACAGAGACAGAAAAGGAAAAGAGCTTCCTAGTGCTCCCAGAAGTAGAAAGGCTTCTTCATATCTACCAAAGCCCAAGGCAATCAAGGCAGATTTGATGAAAACAAGACAACAGGCCCTACGTAAGGAAAAGAATACCATATGATAGCAGCATCTTTTTAAAGACTGCAAGAGGCATTATGGAGTAGTTGATAGACTGGAGTCAAAAAACGTGAGGTCAAGTTCTCTGACGCAAACCAGCTTTCTCCTTCTTACTCAGCACGCCCCAGGCAGCTCTCCAAGACCCTAAGTTATAGAGGAGTGGGTGAAATCAGTGGAAGGAATTTCCATGTGGACAGTAAGTCTCCTACATTGATTAAAAAGTCACAGGCCCAGATTTTAAAAAAGGAAGGAAGGGGGCAGCACAAAGCAATTTTTATAACAACACTAGGAGGGAAGCAGTATATAAGTATTATTATCCTCATTTTACAAATCAGCAAACAGAGGTTCTTACATAGATAACCAGAACATAGATTTGGAGCTGGAAGGAAACTTAGAGTTTATCTAGTCCAACCTATTCATTTTACAGATAAGGAAACTGAGGATGGGGATGGGGAAGTTGACTCGCCCAAGGTCTAACAAGTGGGATTTGAAACCAGGTCTTTCGAATTCAGAGCCAGTGATCTTCCCATCATAGGAGTGACTCACCTGAGGAAATACATAAGTAATAAGGAGCAGAGAGTCAGGACGTTATATTAACGCAGTGTCCTGAGTCTAAGCCCAGGGCCTAGAGAGGATACTGTCTCTCATACATTCTCGTCTCCTCCTTCCCACTTCCCCAAACTCCCCCAAATCACATAACATGTCTCATTTCCCTCACCGTGTCCCTAGCCCTCTTCCCGACTATGCCCGAGGCTCCAACACAGAAAGATAAACACACAAAATCCGTTGGTGCCACAGAGGCCTGCCTCCTTGCCCGAATCTCCCTCGTGGCGTGTGTGATATGGAAGGTACAGGCAGAAAGAAAGGGGGGACATTCTGCGGATCCCGGATGAAACAGCAGCTCTTTGAAGTGGCATTCAAAGCCCTTCTTTTGGGGAGGAATGAAGATGGCGAGGAGGAACTCTGATGGCTTCTTTAAGGCGCTGTCACAACAAATGTTAGCGTAGTCTACTGAAGGGTAGATCAATAGACACATCTGAAGACATGCCTAGCGAGGAATCCTAAGAGTGTCATTAGAGAAACCAAAGGAATCATAAAAGGCTAGGATGTATCTGATCTACAGTGCTCAGGGACCTTGGGAGAAGGACACCATGCAAGATTTGGGGCTGGACTGAAACAGTCAAACTCAGTAGAACATAAAATAGCAAAACGGCAACTAAAGGACACTTTACATTAATCTGCTCTACGGTTTTTCTCCTCGTAATTGCAAGGAACGGGGAATTTTATGAAGAAGCTGCAATCTCCTTCCTCCATAATTCATCTCTCTGTCTTGGCTCTTATAAATCACCTCCCAGGGACTCACTCGGCACACACGGGCCACCTCCCCTCCCCCCTCCAGCTCCCACACAGGCTGCTCTGTCTTTCTCCTGATCTTTACAGGCTCCTTGCTCAAAACACATTTTTTTCTACTTAATATGCAGGAAGGGCGACAATTATTTTAAGCATTTTAACTTAATTAACAACAACAGAGTGCAATGCATTAAGTAGAAGTGAACAGTGTTCCAGCACTTCTTGGCTGCTCAACCCCAAGGACTATTTCTGAACAACTAGATTTTGTAATTGTCCCCACCCAGAAAGCCTTGAGGGTAGTCAGGGAGGTGGGATGGGGAGGTGCTCGGCCCTACCCCCACCCAGAGAGTTTGGGAGCTGCCTATACGTTCCACAATAGCCCAAGGGAGTCCCTTGCTAGAGGCAGCCACTAGGCTGTCAGTGGTTGGAGATGAGAGGACATGGAGTGGGGCTTAGGGTAAGGAGAGGTGAGTCTAATGCTGTGCTCTCTTGTGCCTCCTCCAGGAAAATGAAAGGAATAAAGGCCAAAAGAAATCTCTGAGTGTGCAGCAGAGATCAAAGGAAGAAGATCCTATGGCTCTGGTGGACTTCAAGGAGGAAGAGAACGAAATGATTAAGGTAAGGATCAAGCCCAGAAGTCAAGGCAGTTCATCAGAAGGGATGGATCTCCAAGGTGGGGAAGAGTGATGCTGACAACAACTGGGGGGATAGAAATTTGGCTTTGGGGTAAGGACTAACCAATGGAGTCAGTCAGGGTGATGTTATTCTCCCAGCCTAGCACTTTATGCTTGAGGCACCAATTCATAGGCTGGACCTCAGAGGCTATCAAGTCCAAATCCCTTATGTTACAGGTGATGAAACTATAGCCCAGAGAAGTTCAGGGACTTGTTCGAGGTCACACAGGAAAAGGGCTACAGATTTAGAGGTGGAATCGAAGAACACAGAATTTCAGAGTGGTAAAGGAACCTCAGGCAACCATTTAGTCCAACTCATACCCCCCCTCCCCTGCCAAAAAAGAATGCTTTCTACAACAACCTGACAAATGGTCATTTCATTTTGGGGTAGCTTTCATCATTCAAAGGCTTTTCCTGACTTCAAGCCAAAATTCACCTCTTTGTAACTTTTACCCACTGCACAGAGCTCTGCCTTCTGGGGCCAAACAGAACTAGTCTAAGCCCTCCTCCATACAATGGATCTTCCAACGCTTGAAAATAGATATCATAGGCCCTGCAAGTCTTCTTTTCTCCAGTCTGGCATCCGCAGTTCCAGGAAAAGATCTTTGAGGTCATCTAGTCCAAACCCCTCATTTTACCTGGAGAAAACCATTGTGGCCCAGAGAGACTGAATGATGTGCTCCCACCAGCTCACACAGTGCCAGTAAGCAGTAGAGTCTGAACTCAGATTCGAGGCCCTTGGACTCCTGCTCAAGCATTCCCCACTGCCTCCCAGATAAGGTTGGAGTTCCTTTCCCTGCTGGGAATTAATCAAATCCCAGGCTACAACATAGCAGGTAGGCAGCAGAGAGTTGGCACTGTCGTACTAACAGGGGAATTCAAGCACAGGCCCCTAATTCCACATCCAATGCTTTTCCCCACTACACCAAATACCTTCTGAGAAAAATCCAGTAAGATAGCTGCTGAGGGGCAAGAGCCCGGGCCATGTGAGTCTCCAGAGAGAATCATAAAATGTCAGAACCATAAGGACCTTAGCGACCCAAACACCACCACCTGACAGAAGAGGACAAAAGAGGAAACCGAGGGCTGGGGGTGGGGGGCACGGGGTGAAATACCTTGGACAAAACCATAGAGCTTGTCATTGGAAGAACCAGGACTAAGAGCCCTATTTCCTGACTCCTGCTGGATTCTGAGGCTTTTCACCATATTATGCTGTTCCTGTGAGAATAAGTTGTTGTAATCTAACAGATATGAACAAAGGTCAGGCTGCTTGAGAGTCAAGGAATGTCAGAGCTAGAGTGAACCTTAGAAACCATCTAGTGCGATGCTTTAATTTTATAAGGGAAGAAATTAAGGTTCAGAGAGGAAGAGTGAGTTACTCAAGGTCACACAGCAGGTTAGTGCTGACTTCCGGCCCAGTACTCTCTCCGTTGCACGATGGTACAACTGCTCTAACTGTGGCAGGAGGCCAGAGTAAAATAAAAGTCCTGGAAGTAATTGCATTCTACTGCCATCTATTAATCCCACATTCCGGATGATGCATGTAGCGCACCTCAAGTCTACTTCTAATAACCGGGAAATGTGGGAAGCGTGGGACACGGCGACTGATAGCTCCTGTAGAAGCTCTCTCAGGGGAGTCCTCTCAAGGACTTAGGAAAACTTTCCGAGTCTCAGCACTGCCTCTTGGGGACCTACGTCCCTCCCTGGAGAGCTGCGAGACCGGCCGGGTTCAGCACAAGAGAGACGCGCATCACAGCATAACAGAAATAGCCCTGGTGTTTCTAGTCCTGGCCTTGTCACTAATTTGTTGTGTCCCTCTCTCCATCCCCATTTGATCCTCTGCAGAATATTAGGAGGTTGAAAGAGATAGGCGGTCTCCGAGGCCCCTTCCAGCCCTGAGATTCCATGATTCTAAGCCAAACAAGTCCAGGCCCACGGGAATCATAGAAAATAGTGTCTTTTAATTCAGGTGCCCGACCCACAAATTCTCTCATTTCTTATTTCTCTGGGCCTTAGTTTCCTCAATTAGATGGTGCCTAAGGTCCCTTCCAGCTCCAACATTCTCTGTTTCATTTAACATGTTCTAACGTCCCTTCCAGGTCTGACGTTTTACAGTTCTGCAAGTCAGAGTCTATCACAACCCGGACCTAAAGCCTAGCCCCTCCCTTCTGCACCATCCTTCCCTGCTGTTGGCTGCTATTTGGGCCAGATTTGCACATCAGCCTTTCTGCTTTAAACCTGTCAGTCTCGCTTCTGATCACTCCTCGGCCCAGGGCTCCACTTCTCTCCTAATTCCTGGGCCTCTCCCCAAATAAGTTCGCAGAGCTCACGTTGAATCTCTGAGGGAAACTCAAGCCTCAGCTCCCTCAAGCTTCAGCTCCCTTCCCTGCATGGGAGGCACACACACACACACAATCATCTGCCACCAAAGGAGGTTTGTTTATCCTGTTAGTAAAATCAAGAGCAGTTTCTCTGCTGTACCCCTAGGCACTGTGCCAGTGAGTCTGGCACCCTAGTTTAAAAACACAGCACCAAAGGGGCTCTTCATTTCCTAGCTATCCCCATGGCTACAGAAAGAGTGGCTACCTAGAAGCAGGCAGCAGCACAGACAAAGCCCCAACGTAAAGGAGGAAGATATGCCTAGCCCCTAGAGCCAATCCCTCCTTCTACCTGCAGGGCACCCAAGGGTTAACCGCTCTCCCTGTGCATATTCCTTTCTTGTTAACTCTGCCTTATTTCACAGCTGACCGCTCCTGTAGAAATTGGAATAAGGATGAACTCCAGGCAGCTGGAAAAATATCGGGGCATCCTGGAAGAGCTGCTGACTGAGGTGTTGCTGTCCACCCAGAACGGTAAGGATTCTGAGTTTCTGAGTCTCGGTTCCTGTCCTCCCGCCCCTCCGCCTCCTCCCCGTCAGGGCTGCTCGGGTATTTATATTCCAGAAGCACCAGCCGAGCTGGGCTCGCTCGGCTTACGGACTGCAATTTGTTTTTTCTGCTTTACACTTAAGAACATTAAGCTGTCTTCCTCCTGCCCGTGCACCCTCATCTCCAAGGGGAGCCTAATAACAGGCCACTGCAAGCGAATGATTGTTGCTGACGGCTGCTCGAGTAGGATTCTCAAGCCCTTAAGCACCCGAGCCCCAGCTTCAGTGTCTCTGACCCCATTTTTGTGCCCTTCTTCTGCTGGGGGGGGCTGGGTTATGAGAGGGGTGATGGAGGCAGGCAAGAGAGGAAGAGCCCGAAATGAACATACCAACCTCCAAACCCTCCCCCTAGTTCATCCATTTTTCATTTCTTTAAACTAAGCAAAGCCAGGTCCAGGTGATTTCCCGAAGGTCTAGGTGTTGCTCGAATTTTGATGGGAAAGTCTGCATTATCCCACCCATTCTGAAAATCAAAACTCTGGATTTCATTTGGCCTTACAGAAGTTCAGGGTGCTGTTGGGGTTAAAGTTCCAGGCACCAGATATCATTTGACTAATGAATTTTCCCAGTTCCTGGAAGAAGAAAGGAAGCCTGGTTAGAGACAGAGAAACTGAGAGGTTGAGTGACTTCCTCCAGGCTATAAAGACTTCTGAGAGATGGAGCTTAGATGGCAATTCCTGAAGCCTAGTTCCTCTCTCTCTAACTAGACTTGGAGACTGCCAGACCTTCCTCCTGGATTTGTTAAAAATGTTTTAAGATTTGGGAGTTTTTCCTCCTAGGAGAGGCTGACAGAACAGCTGACAAACTCCTCTTGCTTCCCTCTGCAGTGAACTGATGGGCTCTGCCACAGAGGAATGTGCCCAAAACCCTCTGTTCTAGAAATCTGACAGTGAGGCTGTGGATGGGTGCCTGCCCCACTCCTGGATTTCAATTTAAGAAGAAAACACAGCAATCCAAAAGAAGCCTTACTTCATTAAATAAAGTGTAAAGTTTAAGGAAATGGTGCTTTTATTTGAAATTCTTTTATTTCCACAGGATAAATCCAGGTCTCATTAAAAAAAAGAGAGAGAGGTGATCCCAAGTTGTATATACATTTACCACAAGAAGGTCACAACCACAGTATTTTGTAAGCAATACAACTAAGGTTTTATTGGCTTTTTAAAATGTTAACAAAGAATCATGAAATGTTAGAGCCTGGAGAGGTCTTACAGGTATCCAAGGCCCTCATATTGTAGAAGACAATGAGGTCCAAAGAGACAAAATAACTTACCCAAGGTCTCGTAGCTAGTTATCAGCAGACAAGATTAGAACCCAGGCCCCCTGACTCCTATTACAGTTCCATTTCCTGAAGAGAGAGAGCAGGTTCAAAGAGATTGAGGTTTATAAGTCTCTAACTCTCCCCCTGACCATCTATCTAACCACACGCAAGCCTCTGACCCTTGATGAGAATCTGCAAAAGCGAAGTGGTAATATCTGCTTCGAGATCTTGGAACAAAAGGCACCAGCAGAGTGAAAATTCCTATTATCATCATCATCATCACCTTGTGACTCCACGGTACAGCATCAACAGCAAAGTCGCACAGCCAACCCAATTATTTCTGCTTTCTAAACAAAACTGGGTAGGAAATGGAATTCTAATTTAATTTAGCATTAATGAATGTTCATTTATTTATAAACTGGTGCCTTATAGGAACTGAAGAACTCTCACTCCATAGGTTACCTGGCAATGAGACACAACGAATTTGCTACCTATCCAATATGGTTTCAGCTTGGGTCATGGCACATCGATGTGGCATAGATCCCAGAGCAGGAGGACAAGATCCCAGGTAGAATTCTTAAGCGTCCACTTCTTTTCTTGGTACCTCTACAGATAGCTCCCTAAAGGACAAACAACGCCTTATATAATACCCAGAGCTGGATGCTAAGTCAATGTGCTGCACCTTCACAAACGCATTTCCAATGCACATACTGATCAGTGTCAGCCCAGCTGCAGGCTCCCAGGAAATGTTGCCAACAGCCCGATGATACCCACTAATAAGTGGGAAAGGAGTGAGTGCTGCAGGCAGCAGGGGATACAGTAGGGGAAAGGGGGAAAGGGCGTAGGAGCTTATAAAGGAAGCCCTTGGGAAAGAATGAGTCCGAGATTCTTCATCATTGTTCAGAGCTGCCTGGCCCTGGTTCACTCCATTATCTGTAACACTCCAAGAAGCTCTGACACAAAATGTTCTCTGCCCCTTTTCATTTGGAAAACATTGATTTTCCCCCCCTCCCAACCTCCTTCCCATATCCATCCAGAGGCAGAGAACAAGCTGGCCCCCTGTGGTCTGTCTCCTCTCTGAAGGCAGCAGGCTTCAGAGGCCTCAGGTGCTGTGCCCCCTCCCATCACCAGGAGAGGGAGCTCACCTCTGGATCCATCATGCCAGGCACCCACTCAAAGGGAATTTTTCCAATTTCTTGGGAGTGGAATTGCAACATGAAAATAGAAACCACTAAGGGAATTTGGACCACCTAGAAAATTCTTCCCAGATGATACACATTTTAGAAAGGGAATCTGTTTGGATTCCACAGTATCTTGAAAGTGTGTGATTGCTTTCTGTTCCAGTGGCAAGCACCGTGAGAAAGACAACCATTTTGGCCTTCTGCGTCCCCAGCCCTCACGCTGCCTGCCTCTGATGTGTTCCTCTGTAATGAGCTGAAACAGAAAACAGGCTACAGCCTGCATTTGTATGCACAGTATCCTAGCCGGCTGTTCAGTGTGTCGGTTTCTCTCTATTTTCTTTTTCCTCCTCCTGTCACTGTTCGATTTCCCACCATCAGCTCGAATAATTCCTTTCAGCCACAAGCTCACCCAGTCTCCAGGAGAGCGGACTTGATTACTCACAGGGCCTGTGCAGGGCTGGAAGAGAAGGGAGAAGAAAACAAACCTGCAAACTCAGCCCAAAGAAAATGATCATACTTTTACTCAACACAAAGAGTGACGACGGGCGAGGGACAGACGTGAAACAAGAGGGTATCATAATGAGAAACCAGCCAGGATTGGTTGGGGACACACAGACTGACCCCAATGGCTTCCTGGGATCAACTGTCTTTGTCTGCGAGCACCAGTTTTCTCCAGGCCTTTCTCTTCTGTTTATCTGGCTAAAGGGAATGGAATCGCTGGCTAAATACCGGGTAATTACCGGGCAATTACACATCATTCACAATCCTTCGAAATATACTCTACACTCAACCCAGAAACCTCAGGTAATTACGGGGCCACCTAAACACTAGGTCTGAAGATGGAGATGATCAGGTATTTTCTTGGTAACCGTATTGGTACTGATTTTATAATTACTGAGCTATGCAGATCTACCATGAAATTGAATAATTAAAAGCAAAGAGTCATCGCCTGATATTTGTACTCTGTGATTTAGCAAAATCTAATCGCAGATAAAGCCCCAAAGAAAGCAGACTAGAAACGTTACACTTTTCTTTTCTGGCACACAATTTGTTATCGACATCATGTTGGAAACGTAAATACACTCAATACCTGAAAAGAAGCAGCTTTTATCCAAAGACAGCAAGGTATTAGATTGGCCAACTGGGAGGTCCTCTAAAAGAGCCACATTTCCTTTAATTTTCTGCCAAATTATAAAGAGCAGGAGACTTAACCTGTTCTTGGCACTTCTCTCTGACTAATCATTTGCCATCTTCACTCGGGGCACTATAATGCCCCAAGGCAGAGCCCCAAGGCACTAGCACCCTAACTCAACACACCCCAAACTGAACTTGGTCTGTTTCACTGAGAGGCAGCCTGGTGCGACCGACCCACGGTCAGAGGACCCAGATTTAAATTCTGCATCTGCCATTAGCCGAGTCATTCAGTCCTTCTTTCCTTATCTGAAAAGATGAGGATTTCAGACAAAACGTCGTCTAAGGTCTCTTCAGGTTCTGATATGTGATCCTATGAACTCCTAGACCTGCCCCTCTTCTTGACTTCCCTATTTCTACATGTGCTGCCGCTATTCATCCAGGCTCCTGTTCTCAAAACCTGAGAGCTTATTATCGACTCTCATCTCTTATGTCTAATCAATTAAAAGGTCATATCTAAGGGGTGGCTAGGTGGCGCAGTAAGTAGAGCACCGGCCCTGGAGTCAGGAGGACCTGAGTTCAAATGCGACCTCAGACACTTAACACATGTACTAGCTGTGTGATCTTGGGCAAGTCATTTAACCCCAATTGCCCTGCCCCGCCCCCAAAAGGTCATATCTATTAGATCTCTCTCTCATGCTCTCCTGACTATTCTCACTGTCACCATCCTCACTCAGGCCCGTATTTACCCTCATCTCTACCCCAAAAATAGCCTCCTAACAGATCTTCCCACTTCCATTATATCACCCCTCCAATCTCTCTGTAATCCCACCCATCCTTAATAATGCAGACAGAATAATCTTTCTTAAGAATAGATCTGGCCATGCCACTCGCCTGCTCAGCAGCATTCAAAGTCTCTCCATGGCCTCCTCAGTAAAATTCAAACTCTTTACGCCTGGCATTCAAAGCCTTCCATAATCTGGTACCACTCTGCCTTTCCAGTTTTATATTATATCACTCCCATCTAATAACCCCATCTAATTCAACCCAACAGGCATTTATTAAATGCCCACTACGTTTAAGTCACAAAACAGCCTATGCCCTCACAGAGCTTACATTCTACTAGGGAGATACGACATGTAAACATACACATGATAATCTGGGAAGGAAAGAATGAATATTGTCAGAAAATATTAGGAGGTCAGGAAAGCTTCAACTAAAAAGGGGCACGTGAGCTGGATCTTGAAAGAAGTTAGTCTGAGGCAAGACTGAAGAGAAAGTGTATTCCAGGAAGTGGGAACAGCCTGAGCAGAGGCAGTCAGGAAAATAGAATGGGGGTTCAGGGAAGAGCAAGGAGGCTAATGTGGCTGGAATGCAGAATGAGCAGAGGGGAATCGTGTACAACAACCCTAGGAAGACAGGAGGCGGTCTGTCTTTGGTAGGATTAAGCACCAAGTTAAGGGGTTTCTATTTTATCCTTGAGACAACAGGTAGCTACTGTAGTCTATTGAGCAGGGGAGTGGCATAGTCCAATGGGCACTTTAGGAAGATTATTTTGGCAACTGTGCTCAAGATGAATTAAAGAAGGAAAAGACTGGAAGCCAAGAGTCAGAGAGAAAGCTGTTGCAATAGTATAGACAAGAAGAGATAAAGGCCTGATCTAGGATGGTCATGTGAGTACAGAGAAAAGGATGGATATATGAAAGGTTGTAAAGGCAGAACCGACCAGCAACTGATTAGACGCTGGGGGTGAGGAAGAAAGCAGAGCTGAGGATGGCCTTGGGGTCTTAAAGCTGAGGGATAGTGTCCTTAACATAAACCGGGACGAATGGGCTTAGGATGAGAGCGTGCCATCTCCTCAGAAGAATGTGAGCTTCTTGAGGGCAGGAGTGTTTTACCTGTCTTTGAGGGTGTGGTACCTGAAGCGAATGAGTACTTAACAGATTCTTGCTGATTTACTGTTTTGGATGCGTTGGGTTTAGAGGACTTTAAAGGACTGTCTAGTTGGAGATGTCCAATAAGCAGTGAAGTGGGACTACCCTCAGAAGAGAGATGAGGGCTGGATATATAGAGATGTGGGAGTCATCTACATAAAGCCAGACAGATAATGAGACCACCCAGGGAGGGAAAACCCAAGAGAAAAGAGAGAAGCCAAGAACAGGGCCTCAGGTGGGAGACCACCTCCCCTTCCAACACTCTACATTCCATCAAACTAGCCCACTCTCTGCCCCTTAAAACTTGTCTTATGTTCTCCAATGCCTTTGTTCATAGTGTCCCCATACCTAAAATGTCCTCCCTCCTCCTCTTTACTTATTGAATTCCTAGCTATCCTTTAAAGCTCAACTCAAACGCTACCTCCTTTTCAAAGCTTCCCTGATTCTCCCAGCTATACCCATGTGCCCTTATGTAACATTTTGTTTTGCACAATTTATTAGAATAAAATTTTCATGGATTCTTGTATATATGTACATGGGCAGCTAGGGGACCCAATGAATAAAGAATCGGACCTGGATTCAGGAAACAAATCCTGCCTCAAACACTATCTGTGTGACTCTGTACCAGTCACTTAACCTATCTGCCTCAGTTTCTTTATCTTTAACATGGGGATAATAATAGCACCTACCAAACAGGGTTGTGGAGAGGCTAGAGAGCTTTGTAAACTTTAAAGCAATATGTAAATGCGACTATCATTATCATATGTGAAAACTGCATACTTTAGTCAAGAGAAACAACTAAAAAGTGCTAATTGTATATTATGATTATCTGGCTTGTGTCTCATCTCCCTACTAAACCCAAATTTCCAAAAGAGCAGAGAGCCCTATTATCCAATTTTCTGTGACCCCCTAGAACCCGAATAGGACCTGAAAGCATGTTTGCTGAATGAATGAATATTTAACATGGAGGTAAAGTGAGGGATAAGGTAATAAGGTAGCTCCTGGGTGCCCATTATAAATCAAAAGCTGTCTAATGAAAAGATCTTTGTTGCCTCCTCCGACTTCACACTGACATCGTTTTCTCACGGTACAACACACAAACAAAAGCTAGGGGAGCTTAGCAAGATCGTCAGATCACAGACCAAGAGCTGGAAGAGACTTCAGACGTAATCTACTTCAACCCTCTCATTTTAAAGGTGAAAACACCAAGGCCCAGAGAGGTCACATGGGTCTGAAGTGACAGAGATGGAGCTGAACAGAACCCCTCAGACTCCAGGTCCAAGGGTCACCCAGACTCAGTCTTGTTCCCCAGAAAGGACTCTCAGCACCCTTACGTTCCTGAATCTCCTGCAACAGCATCCCTACAGCTACTCAGGATACATTTTAGAACAGTACAAAAAGATGAAGGAAAGGAGGCATATTAAATACTCACTACGTATCAGGCACTGGGCTAAGAACTGGGAATTCAAATACAGGCAAAAAGAATGCCAATCCTGGCCTCAAGGAGCTTACATTCTAACGTGGAAAGACAACGCACAAAAGGGAGCTGAGAAGGGAGAAGAGGAGGGAGAGAAGTGAGGTTACCCGGCATGGGGAATAGTTTTGAAAACCAGAAGTCAGGAACACGGCCAGAAAAAGAATGAAGGATGGTTTGGGGCCCCTCCACAAAATGGAAGCCCCAGGAGAAACTTACCAATGGGAGGAGAAGGCAGATTGTGTGTTCTGGGTTGAGAAGGTCAAAGGGATGGTTAGATAGTCGGAGGAAAAGATTACCAGACAATCACTGCACTTTAAATTTTTGTGGGATAGATGAATTCTGTGTAAGCATTTTCAAAGAGATGGAGAGTACAACTTGCTAAAAGATTTATGGGTAATATTATTATAAGGTTATGTTGTGCTGGATAGAGGTCAGCTTAAAAGAAGCCAGCATTGTACTCCTCAAGGATCACTGGAGTCTCCTCTAAGAACCCTTTCACCTCTGTTAAATGTGTGCATGGGGTTGCTACGTAGATTAAGAAACTGAAGTTTGTTTTCTCATTTCTGCCTTTAATAAATCAGGAAGACCTGCCCTGGCCCGAGTAATTCACCTGAAAAACACACACACAACAACAAAGTGAATGAAAAAGGAGGGCAGAGAGGATAACTTGTGACTTGGCAAGAGCTTCGTTTGCCTTAAAATATGCGTTAACATCAAAGATAGTCCCATGCACTAAACTAATATTGTGGACATCAGAAACCAGGTTCCAAGAACTCCTGAAGATCCTCGTATCGGCTTCTGACAGTCGGCTATGGCAGGAAAGACCATACTGAGGTGAAATGCTGATACTTTCAGAATTACCGAGCAGATTGGAAGCCAAAGAGTTCAGTTCCTCCAGCAAAACAGGTGTAATGAGACTTGGAAAGATGTGAATGAAGTGTTCACTGATGGTTACATCAAGGAAAGCAGCAAGAAGCACACTGACTGATTGAATAAAATGGCCAAAGGGAGCCTTGGGGACAAGCCAATGTTGTTTGGGGACTGGGGAGGCATTTCCAATTCACAGAATGTACAAGGCCAGAGCACAAGTTCATGAGGAAAATGTAAAGCATAGGGGCAGGGTGGAGGTAGGGTAAGACGTTGACTTTTGATCCTCCTTTTGGAAGAAAGGGGGGATTAGAAAAAAAGTAGCAAACCCAAAATATCCACCTTTAGGAGAACTATGAAAGAAGAAAAGACCAAGTCAGGCAGTAGGAAGAAAGCTAACATATGTTAAGAAGCACTTTCCAGGGGCAGCTACATGGCACAGTGAGTAGAGCACTGGTCCTGGAGTCATGAGGACCTGAGTTCAAATCTGATCTCAGACATCTGACACACCTACTGGCTGTGTGATTTTGGGCAAGTCACTTAATCCCAATTGCCCTGTCCTCCCCCTCCAAAAAATAAAAGAAGCACTTTTGTGTTTCTCTTAGTTCCACAGAGGCAATGATCCCCCCCCCAATATCTCCATCTCTTGTAGCTGTACCATACACCTGGTCTCCCAGGGTTATAACCTATGACTCCTCCATCTCCCTCACACCATGGACTTGATTACAAGTCTTTTTAATTCTATTTCTGCATTCTCTCTCCTAACTCAGCCTCTCCTTCCCAGTCACACTGCCACCATCTCTGTTCATTCCTCAAGAACCTCCAAACTGGTTGAGCCACCAGCTTGGTCTCCTGGACTCATCTTTTGCCTCTTCGATCCGTTGAATGTAGCTGCCCAGGCAAATTTCTTACTGTATCACTCTTCTACTCAAAAACCTTCAGTAACTCCCTACCATCTACTGAATAAAGCATAAAATCCTGATCCAGGCGTCAATGGACTCCCCAGGCTGGCTCCAACCTATTTTCGTCTCATACTTTCTCCCTTTTACGTACTCTGGGAGGCAGCGTGGGAAAGAGCCCTGGCTCTGCATTCAGAGGACCTGATGCTTACTACCTGCATGACTTCACAGAAGTCATCCAACTTCCCTAGGCCTCAATCTCCTCATCTGTAAAATGAGGGGATTGAACTAGATGACTTCTGAGGTGCCTTCTAGTTCTAAACTTATGAGCCTAAGAAATACATTCAAAGGATCTGACTATCCAGCCTTCTGCTCTCCCATCCCAACCTCCCCCCTATTCATTCAATGTACTCTCACACACATATATTTCTGTCTGCTAAAGTCGTTTCCTTCATTCAAGGTTCAACTTAGTTACCACCTCCTCTATGAAGCTTTCTCTGATATCCCTAGGGGGAGGTGATAGCTCAAATTTCCTCAAATTTATTATAGAATTTTGATAGGACCAGTCCTTTGTACTTATATAAAAAGTGCATTGGTCTTAGAATCCAAGGTTCAGATTCAGATTCTGCCACATTTAGCTCTAACATTAGAAAAGTCATTAAATCTCAATGAACCTGAGTTTACTCATGGGAGAAAGCAGGGAGAGGATGCCTACCTGACCTAATTCTAAATCTATGACCCTATGATCCCACTATCGTAGCTTTTGGGGTATGTACCTTCCCCTGCCCTCCTACAGAACGTAAGCTCCTTAAATGAAATTTGTAATGTATCTATTTAAGCATTCCCAGCTCTAGCACAGTGCTTTGCACATGTTTAATAATTTTTTTTAGCTTGAATCAAGCCATATGATGAAATAAAATCTGAAACAACGGGGCAGGGCCATGAGCACCTGGCAAACAATAGTAGCAGCAGAAGCAAGGGTGGGTTGGGGATGCACTGATCTGGAGAGAAAAGTAACAAAGCCACATATGATGAACGACCATAATTGGAAAAGTTCTCGGCTCCACCTGTAGTAACTGCAGGGTTCTTGTCAGTGAGGGAATCTTTATAGTCAGTCCAGAAAGGGCTTCAGATCATGCATCTCTTGGGTTGTGGTTGTACAAGTCAGCATCCTCAAAAGCAAGAAAGCAGCACCCTGTGGGAGTGGCTCAGGCCCAGTGTCTGTTTATTTATTTATTTACTTAGGCACACAGAAAGCTTATCTGAAGACAGATACCATCATTCTGCCAATGCTGTTTATTAACTTTGTTTAAGCCATCAGTCTCATGCCCTTACAATACACAGGGCTAGCATGATGCCCCAAAAGCTCATTCTTTATACCCTGAACTGCACAGCTTCGAGGAATTGCATAAATGTTACCAACTCATTTGTCATGCAAACAGTGCTTTGGAAAGAAATAAAATACTATTATGTGGTATATGTGTTAGGCAATCACTATATCAAATTCATGGCATTCCATACAAACACAGGCGGAGGAAAGGAAAACAACACTTGGTGAGAGAAATCACACCACATGGGAGCAGCTAAGTCAGGAGAGATTTGGAAGCGAACAACAGAAGCCTGACCAGCCTAAGACTATAATTTTCTCTGCCATTGTGACCAGTGGTGGAGTCCCCCTGCGGTATACACAAAGTAGCAGGAATATAAAGCATCTACTCTAGGTCTCCTGCTCATGGCACTGCATGATGGGACTAGGAGGAGGGAGGGGAGGATATAGCGGGAGAAAAGGGGAAAGGGTGGGGGTGGGGAACAGAAGGAGATGAGTGGAATGAAAAGGGTGATGAGGAAAATGGAAGGAGGGCTGGAGAACAGGATTTTGATCCCAAAGGGGTCTTAAAAAGTCACCTAATCTTCACCCCTCATTTTATAGAGAAAGGTCATTGATCATCGATTTAGAGCTGGAAAAGAATGCAGAGGTAATAAAGTCCAACGTCCTAATTTCATCAAAGAGAAAAAAGAAGCCCAGAAAGGTGAAACAGTTTGCCTGAGGGGAAAAGGGGGGGGGGCTGTCAAACTACTAGTGTCTGAGCCAGGATTCAGACTCAGGAAACGGAGGGAAAGCATATTGCTCCAAATGCCTTTTTAGTAGATACTCTTTACGCAGCATAGGATAAGGGGTAAGTCTCACTTTAAGTCTTTGTTCTGCTATTCACTGAGTGACCTTGGGCAAGTCACTTAATAGAATCAAGGATGTTCTCATTTTTTTTCTTTGTCTTTTTTTTTATTGGTGAAATAAAAGGAATTGGTAGGTGCTCTAAATCTTTGGTCCTACGGGTCACAGCAGACAGCCCTTCCTCTGGCACTGATGGGCACCTCCAAAGGGGGGGGGTGTAGGATGCCCCCTGAAGAGCCTCTGATGAGGACTTCATCTAATGATGGGCCCCTAAAAGCCCCTGGACTTTCACACAAGGCCTGTCTCCAGTCCATCCCAGCATAATGCTTCCCATTGTCCCTTCGTTATCCTCGTTAAATTTCGAAGATTCTAGAATCTTGGTACTTTTATACAGAAAAAGACTATGAGGCAACCTGGATGGGGTCGAGGAGTGGCAAGCGGGCTGGGAGGGACCGGGTCCTGTGGGAAAGTCCGGGGCTCGCAGGGGTCCATCGCTGGCGCCCCATCACCTCCACGGCCACGCCGGCTGGCACAGCCTAGTCCCGTGCCACCCCCACGCCACAGGGGATGACCCACACACACGTGCTTCTCAAACGCCGACTGACCGACCGTCGGATGCCCAGTCTGTGCGCTCAGAGGCCCCTGCGCTGACTCTCAGCTCCCTGGCGAGACGAGGGAGGCACGAGGGAGGCAAGGCCAAATGAAGCCGACGCACCCGGGCTCCCCGGAAGGGGAGGAGGGGGCAGCAGCTGCGCCTGACCCCCACCTCCCCGAGGACACGATCCCGGACAGATCCGGCCCTGACTCGGGCTCTGCCGCCCTTCGGCCGCGCGGTCTTGGCCGTGTCACCCGACCTCTCTGGGCCAGATTCCCCCAAGCGTACAAAGAGCCGGCTGGTGCAGCCCCAAATCCCTCCACCGCTTTGCGGTCCCCTCCAAACCTGACCCTAGGCCGGGGAACCCAGCGACCTCCCCAACATGGTAGCTCCGGCCGGTACGGGGCCGCGGACCTCCACAACATGGCGGCCGCGAGCACCCGGGAGCTCAAATCGCCCTAGATGGGACCTTCCCAACATGGCGGGCCCTTCCCTAGCCTCGTCCGGACCGCCCCAATATGGCGGCCGACCTCCCCAGCATGGCTGCCGCCACGGGCCGGGCCGCGCCGCCCCGCCCCGCCCCTCCCCCCCGGGCCGGCTCGGGCTCCGGCAGCGGCGGGAGCAGTTCCGGGGGTGGGCGCGCGAGTGCGGCGGCGGCGGCGGCGCGGCCATGGCCGCGCGGTCGGACCTCGAGCTGCGGCGGGAGCTGCAGGCCCTGGGCTTCGAACCCGGGCCCATCACCGACACCACCCGGGACGTCTACCTCCACAAGCTGCAGCGGCTGCGGGGCGAGGCCCGGCAGCGCGCGAGGCCCGGGCCGGGGCTGCTGCGGCCCGAGGCGGCGCGCCCGGGCCCTCGCCCGGGGCTCGGGGCCGCCCCCGCCCCCTCCTCGTCCGCCTCCTCGTCCTCGTCCTGGGCCGGGAGCCGCCCGAGCATCCACCACGCGGCCTCCGGGGCCCGCAACGCCTTCCCCTGGCGCCCCGGCCGGGGGCGGGAGCCGGAGCGGGACAGCTCGGAGGAGGACGAGCCGCCCGCGCCGAGCCCCGGGCCCCGCCGCTGGTGGGCCCCGGCCCCGGCCCCGGGCTCGGCTCGCGGCCCCGCTGCGTACGGGGGCCCCCGGCCTCGGCCCCGGCCCCGGCCGGAGGCGGGGCGGCGGCTGGAGCGCTGGCTGTCGCGCCTCCTGTGCTGGGCCAGCCTGGCGCTGCTGCTCGTCTTCCTGGGCATCCTGTGGGTGAAGATAGGGGGGCCCGCCCGGCCGCAGGAGGCCGAGGAGAACAGTACGTGGCCGCCCCGCCCTGCCCCCGGCCCGGGGGGCAGGGAGCCCCCTCCCGCCCCCCTCCCCTTTCCTTTCGGTGATTGGTCAGGGGGTTATAGATTTAGTGCAGGAGGGACCCCGGCACCGCCGGCCGGCCAGCCCCGCTCCTTTGACGGGTGAGGAAGCCCAGAGAAGACACCGAGGACGGTGCAGGATGCGGGGTCAAAGGACGCCGGCCCGGGGCCTGCCTCGGCCGCTCGCTGCATTGTGACTTTGGAACGGTCACTTCGCTGCCCCAGGCCCGGTTTCCTAACTGTCAAATGAGGGGCCTGGACTAGGTGGCCTTCTGAGGGCCCTCCCTGCACTGAATCTATAACCCCAAGAGGTAAGTGACTTCATCGGAGTCACACAGGTAACAGGTGGCCCAGCGGGCATCAGAACCCCAGAAGTCCAGCACAGGTTCCCATTACAGGCTGCCCTGAGGATCTCGGAACCGGAAGGGACCTTTGAAGCCTTCTTGTTCAACTCTCATTTTACACGTTAGGAACCTACCCCGGAGCTTCTCATCTCCTAATTCTATCTGCCCCAGCTGCCCGGCCTACTGTCCTCTTCCGTACCCACTACTAGAGAGGCCAGGTGGAATGTGTTCCTTTTGATCTCCAGGCCAGTAACTAACTCCACACTTCCACTTTTTCCCCTCTGCTGCCTGTGAAGAGAAAGAAAACAGCTTTCCTCACTTTCAGTCCCTTAAATTCTCAACCTTCCTCCTACCCCCAGTTCTTGTAGCCAGGGCTCCAGTCACCAAAGGTCCAGAGAGGAATTGTTCTGGGAAATCATTTTTGTCCCCAGCTCTTAACTCTAGGCTCACAGAACTCTCATTACCATCCTACTGTGTCTACTGGTCGATGGGGAGGAAGGGGGGAAAAATCCTCTATTTTCTCACTGGCCCAAATTCTCACTTTCACAGTTCTCAGCTTCCCAGCTCTCCCTCTCACCAGGTACCGAGGAAAGGTCAGGGGTTCCGTAATTTATCCTCTTTCCTCATCTATGGGGCTCTCAACTCTGCAGTTTTGGTTTTGGGTTTTTTTTTTCATTTTTGGCTACCATCTTTCCAGCTATTGAGATGGCAAAGAAAGTCTTTATTAGTAATTTCTACCCCTAATTCCTACTTCTAAGCTTTTAAGGCTGTTTTCCTCCTTTACTTCTACCATCTGCTGGACCAGTTAGGGGAGTTGTGTTCATTTGTTAGGACTCTTCTCCTCATCTCAGTTTTCTACTTTCCAGGCCCGGTATTCTCTGCAGGGGCTCCTGGAATAGGGGATTAGGGAAGCTAGTTCTAGTAATAGGATGTAAAATCCTATTACTAAATAGAATAGTGATAGGTTGTTTTTTTTTTTACCTCTAGTAATAACCTTCATTATCTCCAGTCTTTTAACCCTCCTTTTCTGTGCCCTTGATCCCTGTCCAGTAGAGAGCCCTCCCTAGAGAACAAGTTTGCCCAATCCCTAGCCCATTTTCCCTCTCATATTGTTAGCCTAGGTTACACAAATAACTTGGTTAACAATAGCCTTGGGTAGATCCCTCCCTCCCAAGAGAAGTGTTCTGAGTCTCCTTCTCAGGGTAATACCGCTAACTCAGCTCTGTGACTTCAGAGTCCTTAATACCTCCCTCAAATCACTAGGAGTTTGAAGGGGCCACAGAGGTCATCTACTCCTACCTTCTCCATTTACAGAGGAGAAATCAGACCCCAAATGGGGAGTGATTTTTCCAAGGTCACACAGCTAGGCTGTGGCAAATGTGAAGGAACTTTGTAAAGTTAGAAGTGCATATGGTATTATGGAAGAGCATCTGGATTTGAGTTCTGACTTCTACATTTAACTAGCCATGTGACTGTGGGCAAGTCATTTGTTTTCTCATCCTCACTTGCCTTATCTGTTAAGTGTAGATAAACACCCAACTCAGTTTTCATGAGGAATGCACTTTATAAATTAAACTGCATGTAACAATTTTAGTTAATAGTTAAGATTACAATAATTGATTGCTGTTACACCTCTTCCCTTCCTTCCTCACCCCCTCCTGTTTTAATATCCTAATTCTATGACTCGGAAAAAATTCCCAGGTATGCTGCCTCATACCTGTACGTAATTCTGTATACACGAAACCACTTTATTTTCCCTCTATTGAGCTGTTTCTGATTGCCAAGAAAATTCTGGCCTTTATCATTCAAGATGCCCTGTTCTCAAACTTGGGGAGGTCAGGTAGATTTCAATATTTCTTCCACAAGATGAATGGAACATTTGTATGTGTTTTTGTAGAGAAATTTGCCATATTTCTCTCTAGGCCTTAGTCTTAAAAGGAAGTGACACCGTACATATTATGTCCTTATAAATTTAAGTGTGAAGTGACACATCAAATAATTGACCAACTTTTAATATTCTCTGCAGAGCATGGTAATTAATTCTGCCTGATTAATATTGACTATATCCAGGAACAGGCTTAGGCTGTCTCTACCATCTTATGAGAAGCTCAAGAAGTCCCTCAAATAAACTTTTTAAAAAATCAAATTGTCCCTTAAGTGGTACCATAAATTAATGCTTGGGTGTCCATGCAAATTGATAGTTCGTCTTGATCTAGAAGATAAAATAAAAGAATGGGTTGAAAAAGTGTTTGGTCTAAAAGCAGACCAAGAAATGCACATACGTAACCTGGGATATGCCAATTGGGTAGGACTAGTGGTGGAATGACTTGTCAGGACAACTGAAGCTGACCCAAATTCAACTGATTGTAACTTTGGTTCCCCTGTACTCTGCGATGATGATGGTGTGAAGCCCAACGTCCCTATGGCTCAGTTTCCCCACATGTATAATGAGGGGGTTGGCATCAACGGTCCCTTCCAGCTCTGAGAGGCTTGTGTTGTAAACAGTTGTGCACAGTGCCAAGAAATCCTTTTAGCAAAGAGGCCCTTTGAACAGGAGGAAGATTTCAGACCCAAAGTCCTATTATAATTTTGATAAAGAAACATTTGTAAATAAAGGGTACAAAGTAGCAAGCCTGTTTATAAACGAAACCTTACAAATGAAGCAATGAGTTTTCCCTACTAGCAAATGTGTAAGAATGTATTTGACTTTGGGTATCTGACCTGGAAAGCATGTTGCTTGGCCTCTCCCTAGTGCCAGTCAGGTTCTGCTCGCCCTGAGTCTGAGGAGGGGGCCTTTCCCAACTGGCCACCCTTTTAACCTCTTCTCTGTTTCTTTTTTTGATCCTAGTGAAGTTGTTGCCGGTGGACTGTGAGA
This sequence comes from Phalanger gymnotis, assembly GCA_028646595.1. NCBI lineage: Eukaryota > Metazoa > Chordata > Mammalia > Diprotodontia > Phalangeridae > Phalanger > Phalanger gymnotis. Next base: position 210,595,993 of record CM053627.1, on the reverse strand, counting down.
GAAAAACAGACGCGGTGAGTTTGTTTCCTAGCTTTTTGTTACTCCTCCTGAGGATGCGGCCCTCTCTAGAGAGGTAAACTTCCCCAGAAAAAGATCATAATAGGATCATTTTCGGGGAGTATTTTCGGTAATGTACCAAAATCAAATAGTAGTCTGTGATGTTTGCGTCGGACCCAATTGTAGCTATCTAGGAGAATCTGAAATGTGCAGAATTGAGCCCCTAAAGATCTAACACCTGTCCTGTTAGAAGAGCTCTTCCATCAGTTGCAACATCAGTAACTTTGATCTGTCTGCTCCTAAGTTGGTTCCTGGGAAATATGGTGGGCTGTTTGCAAAGGACCTGCAGACACCTTCCTGACTCTGAGGAGAAGGGATTGCTGATTTTAACCTTCAGGAAGCCTGCTTTCCAGTTCAGCATCTGTCCTATTCCCAGCAAGAGTCTTAAGGGAAGGACTGTGGACTCTTTTGAAATGTGCCTTGATTTTAGGCATTGTGGATTTCATTTTCTCAGATGCAACTTCAATGGAATTAGCCCTCTTAGTCTGTCTTCAGATTTGTTTATGAAGCGCCAATGTGCCCTACAAATAATATTTGGAGAAGGCAAGTAACTACATCCATTTATGAGTCATGAAAACAGCATTAGAGAGTAGAACTGATGCTGTGGTCTTGGCGATTGTCTGGGGAAGATACAGGGTAATAAATTCTCGGGTCATAAATTCTACCAGAAGCTTCCGTGCTGCCAGAGGGCATGACTTAGTACTCTAATTATTGGGTATGTAATGCCCAAGCATCCTAGGACACTAGCACAGATCTCCAGCAGTTAGGAATTTGGAAAAAAAGATACAGTAGGTGATGCTTTTGAATTGCAATGCATTCAGCTCTGTGTTAGCCCTTTTAATGAAGAGGAAACCTAGGTTTAACTCACCTGTGTCTTTTCTGTCTGGATTTGGACTGCATAATATTTAACATATTGGGGAAGGGAATGGTGATGAAATAATGTCCTACTTAACGTCCCAGCTTTGCCTCCGAAGATAGGTCACATATCTCTCTCAGACTCAGTTTGCTCATTTGTAAAATGAGGAAAAAGAATGCTTACACTTTCTGATTTCTCAGGGCTGTTGTAAGGAAAGCAGTTTGCAAACTTTAAGCATCATAGACATGAACTGTTACTGAATTGGACTGATGCTAATAATGAGAATAGCTAACATTTGTATAGCCCTTTACCTATATTATCTTATTCAGCTGGTATGACAACTTTGTGAGGAAACTGAGGCTAAGAGAGGTTAAATCTCTCGCCCAGGGTGACAGAACAAGGAAGTATCTGAGGCACAGTTTGAACTCAGATCTTCCTGATTTCAAAGTCGAGCAGTCTATCCAATATGCCACCTAGCTGCCCCAAATCAGGTTGCCTTCCCTAAAAAAGCCCCAACTGCGGTCTAGAGGAGATAGTCTAGAAGCACGTGGAGATTAGATGGTAAGGGAAGCTAAAGATGCAAAGGTCCATTCTACAAGAGAGGGGAAATCCAGAAGGAAAAAAAAAAAACCTTTGTCCTAAGTCTTTCTGTTTTTATATTTCAATTGGAAAGTTTCCTGAATTACTCCTTTTCCCCCTCTACTTCCACCTGGACCATCATACATCTAAATCGACATTGGTATTATAGGCTACCCCGTAATATAAGGACATCTCTAAAATTAGGTCTCTTTGAAAGGAAAAGATAGATAGATAGATAGATAGATAGATAGATAGATGGATGGATGGATGGATGGATGAGAGAGAGAGAGACTGACTTGTTTTGGCCATACTCTGGTTTTATGCAAAACACTAATTTGGATTAGTACAGTATACCAAACTCATAACTATAAAGTACATTTCCCCTCCCCTCTGATATGTAAAGTTATATGGCTCTCACTTGAACAAGTAATGTAGACCATAGGGTCTTAGAGGATTCTGACACAGAAGCTAGTATAATATATAGTATTGGGAGAATAAGAATTCAGTTTAACTATCAGACTTTCCTGACAAGAGTGGAGGTTATCCTAACTAGCTGTGTCAATTTGGTATTTCCTGTCTTAGTTTATCTGTAAAATGAGAAAGTTACTTTAAAATAGCCAAAAGACACTTGTCCAAACAACTTGTCCAAAGGACAAGGATAACATTAATGTTATCCATTCCTCCTGATTTTCTAAATTGCTACTTTTCCATAAAGCCTATTAAACATTACTTCCATTGGCTTCAGTTTTTCTGTGTCCACTAGCTTCTTTACTGTTGCTTATAAATATGTCTCCATCTCCTCCATCCTTAAAGATATTTTTTACTAGACCCTATCATCCCCACCTTTATCACCTCTACTTCCTCATCGCTTATTCACTTTTCAGTCCTTTGTAATCTGGCTTCACTTCATTGAAACCACTGTCTCCTAAGTCTTAATGGCTAAATGCGTGGCCTTTTTTTCCCACTTTCATCTTTCTTCAGCCAATCAGTCATCAAGACTTAACTAACCACCTGCTATATACCAAGCACTATTCAATACACTATTTGTATCCAGAGGATACAAAGATAGAAATGAAATGCCTTCAAGGTGCTCACATTCTAATAGGGAAGAAAACATTTACAAACTATATACCAAATAAATGACTAAGTAATTGTTTTCAGGGGGAGTTGCTAGCTTCTGAGTAAGGAAGAGTTGGGGCAGAAAGGATCAGAAAAGGCTTCATGCAGAAGGCAGCACTTGAGCTTTAAAGAAAACTAGAGAATTCATTTCAGGAATTGGGAGATGGAAGTGGGAAGGGAGGACATTCCGGGTATGAGACACGGCCTGTTCAAAGGTACAGAGATGGAAAAAGGAGTTTTCTCTATTGACCTGTCTGCAGTGTTTGACACTACTAATCCCCCCTCTTCCTGGATCTTCTCTCCTCCCTGGGTTTTCATCAAACTGCTCCCTTTTAGGCCTACTCCCACCCGTCAGCTCCTTCTCAGTCTTATTTGTTGGATCTCTATCCTGTCACCCACCTCTGAGTGTACCCCAAGGCTCTTACTGGGCCCTCTTCTCTCCCCTCTCTATACTTGTTTGGTTATTGCATCATTTCCCATTCAGCAATCATCCCTCCGCAGGTGATTCCCACATCTACATACCTAGCCCTCACCTTCTCCTGAGTTCTAGTCTGGCATCACCAGCTACCTTCTGGATCTCTCTCCATTTAGATGTCCCACAGGCATCTCACACTCAGCATATCCAAACATCTTTGCACTAAACCTGTCCTTTCTCTTAAATTCCTTGCTCTGTCAAAGACAACAACATCCATCCAGTCACACAAGTTCATAACATCAGAGTTATTTTTAACTCTTGCCTCTCTTCCCTTATGTTTCATATACACAACTGCCCAATCCTAGTGCCTCCAGGACATCTCACGTATCCAGCCCTTTCTCTTTACTGTCATGGTCATCCTAGTTTATTCAGTCCACAGTCACCTCTCACCTGAACTACCAAAGCAGCATCCTAAATGACCTCCCCGCTTCCATTATTTTCCCATAATCCATTCTCCACATAGCTTCCAAAAGAATCTTCCAAAACCTGTCCGAGCCTCTGTGGCTCCCTATTTATTCCCTTGAATGACAGAATACCCATCTCTTTGTTTGGCATTTAAAACTCTTCACAATCTGGCTCCAGCCCATCTTTCCAGACTAATTTCATATCATTCTCTTATATACTGTGTGCAAGCCAAATCGGCCTGCTTGCCATTCCCTAGCCATAGTTTACCCTCCATTCTTTTGCAAAGGCTGTCCCCTTGCCCTGAATGCCTTTCCTTCTCACTTCTTGCTTTTTAGAATCCCCTCCTTCAAAGCTTAGCTTAATTGCCGTATCGTACAAGAGTTGTCCTACACGTACAGGTGGAGGAGATACACACATGCAAATTGTTTGGTGGTTATTATTTACCTGTGTACATGTAACTCCACTAAATTGTAAGTTCCTTGAAGATGAGGACCACTTTTTTTAGAAGTGAGGGAAGGCAAAAACTAGGTTCTTAATGTTTGTTGAAATGATTGGAATTGTAAAATTCCCGAAATCTTGCATCTGTAAGGAAGCGAGCTTTGGATTAGACACTGGCTTCAGATGATCCATAATGCGGAAAACCTACACACAGATAATAGAGTTTTGACCGCATCACGAATAATGAAATTCCAAAGGCCATGTAGCATGCTGTCACATCCCAGCCCCACAGAATACATTACTCGACAAGTCTTGGAAATGTGCTGGATTGGAATCCGTTCGTGCACGCATTCTAACAAGACCCTGGAGTCTGTTGTTGGCTAAAGTGAGATCCATACCTTTCAGTCTTCAAGTGGTAGCTATTCAGTGTCCCCCTCTGAGGCAGACGGCCTTCGTTCCCCACACACAGTCTGATACCCTTGGCTGCTGCTCCGTCAAATGCTGGCGTCAAAGGATTGGGAGAGAAAACCTTTAGGTACATATAAACTACCAGGTAGACAGCTGGCTCCTTCTTTATGGTCTTTCCTTTCAATCAGTCGGTAAGTATCGGCTAGCATCATAAGAGCTAGAGCTGCAAGGAACCTTAGAAATCATGGGCCAGTCTCCTTGGTTCACAGAAGAAGAAACTTGAGTTCCAAAGAAATTATGATTTGCCCCAGATCACTTTCCCCCAGCCTAGGCCTAACGACATGGGATTTAGTGAGGTAGGGTCTGTGGGCAGATGGCTAAGGCAGAATGCTCATTCATTCGACAACTATGTAGCACCTACTGTATGCAGAGCACTCTGCTGGGTGCTTTTGGGAGACAAGATCAAACAGGACCAGTGTCCCTATGAGCCTGGCACTATGAGGCACTGAATATGGATCTAAAAGTTCCTGTCTTTGAGGAGTTAACAATAGGTGTCACAGAAGATGGGCTTGGGGCACAAAATGTACACATAGAAACAGTTATTTTGTAATCAATTTAATTGTTTCTCTGTATCCTCAGTTCTGCCAGGCCAAACAAAAGAAAGTTTTGCTGGAGGTGCTGCATGAGTTATATAACTTCTTGGCCATACAAGCTGGTAAGTGTGTGTATGATATAATGTCTCAAGGGAAGAGTCCATGTCATCTTTCACTTTCTTTTTTCAATTCAGTAAACATTTATTAATCACCTACTATGTGTCAGGCACTGTGATAAGTGCTGGGGACATACAAGGAGCAAAAGACAGTCCCTGCCCTTAAGGAGCTTACAGTCTAATGGGGGAGACAACATGAAAACAAAGACCAAACTATATGCAGGATAAATAGGAAATAATTAGTGGAGGGAAGGCACAAGAATTAAGAGGGGTTGGGGAAGGCTTCCTGTAGCAGGTGAGATTTTAGTTGAGATGTAAAGGATGCCGGGGAGGTCAGTAGTTGGAGAGGATGAGGGAGAGCATTCCAGGCAGGGGGCAGCTAGAGAGAACATCCAGGGCCCAGAGATGGAGCGTCTTGTGTGTGGAGCGGCCAGGAGGCCACTGTCACTGTTGGGGAGGAGGTGTAATGTGATCGGATAGACAGAAGGGAGCTAGGCTACTGTGGGCTTTAAATGCCCAACAGAGCATTTTGTATTTGCTCTTAGAGGCAGTAGGGAGCCACTGGAGTTTACTGAGTAAAGGGGTAATATGATCAGACCTTCGTTTTAGAACAGTCCCTTAATGGCTGAATGGGGGGAGACCCTCCAGCGGGCTGTTGCAGGAGTCTAGGTGCAAGGTGATGAGGGCCTGCACTTGTGCACTGTCAGAGCCCAGCATAGGCCCTTGGATAGAGTAGCTGCTTAATAAACATTTGTTGTATTGAATTACGCATAGTTCCATGCATGCAGATGGAAAAAGGGTCCCCCGGACCGGGACAAAGCAGACTTGCCGGCTCATAGCTGGGCTCCTTGCCAGACAGTAGAAATTCTAGCTTGAGACGCTCTCAAAATAAGTCGCACCTTTTCTTTTCTTCCTTACCATTCAACCACATCTTTTTTTAATCTTAGATTTAAGCAGAAGGTCTTTACTCCTGGTCATTCTCTTTTTAAAGACCTGAGAAACCATGGTGCACAACTGTGACTCAAAATAGAAATTCTGCTTCTTTGGTTTTTTTTTTCCCTTTGGCTTAGATGGTTCTTGTGCTTGCATTTCAAAGGGGACTTGGACACAGGGCCTCAGCTTTGCTGTCCTCTGGCCCAGATTGTTCCCCAGGCAATCTGTTAATTCAAGCAGAATAGGCTTTTTTAAAAAGTGACCCACAGTATGCATTAGAGGCTGAGTATCGTTCAGGACCAACCTGAGCCGGATGCTGCTGTGTTCACAGATGGTTTTCCAAGCACAAATAACCACATCAGCATGCAGGCAGCTTTTACGTCGTTGGCACTAGCAGGGTTAGCATGGGGAGAAGGAGAATGCAGAGAGATGTGGCTCAGTAATGTGGACGTTGACTCAGAGTCCTCACACACATATGTCCCATAGACATGCACCCTGCCCTGAGCAGGAGCTAGCCGTCGAGCCAGAAACCTTCTCATTTGAATCAGTGCCCGTTAGGTTACGATTTTGAAGCCCTCGGTCGTTATTAGGGCAGTGGCCTAGGAATCAGGGGACCTAAGCTCCAGCTCTGAGTCAGCCCCTTCTTGACTGGGACACTTAATCTTTCAGTGACTTTGTTTCTCCATCTATAAAATGGAATTAATAGTACTTGCTCCTTTTTCCCTCAGGTATGCTGGGAGGATAAGTGAAATTTTAATTGAGGAAATGCTTTTGAGCTCTTTGAAGGAGAGACCCCGAATCTGTTCATAGTGGTTTGCTTCTCATGGTTGTCTTTTCTCACTTCTCACTCGCTAGTAAGCTGGCCTCGAGCCCTACCACTCAGTTGAAACAGTTCTCTCCAAAGTCACCCATAATCTCTTAATTGCTAAGTCTAGTCTTTGTATCCATAGATAGGTATTTGTGTGTAGGATTTTAATTTAGTCCTTTACAAGATAACTTATAACTCATGGACACAAATAGTTTGTTTGAAAAGTTCCCTTAAACCCAGGCCAAGGCTGGCAGGGCTTTCATCCCCCAGTGTACCCTGTGGTAGCCTGTCATCAGCTCCTGGGTGGGGGCTTTGGCTTAGTCTAGTGGTACACTTTAGTCTGAGGTACTTCAGGGCCTCACACATATCTGGAGACTTGCCAAAGCTTGCAGGGCAGCACTGAGGGTTTGACTCCAAATTAAGAAAGACTCTGATTAGAGAGGGATCCCACCCTAGTCTCCCATACTGCCTTTCTTAGCTGTACACCAGGCCCTGGATGAGGCTATTCTCTTAGATGGTCTAATCCAGGCCTATGTTAAGATTGGTCCTAGTTATCCCAGAGAGTTCAGATAATTGCAAAGGTATAAGGATATAGGTTGGGAGGTCTCAGTTTAGTTCCAACACCCCCCCCCCCAATTCTGCACAGCTCCCTCTATCTGTTCTGATCAAACCCCAAATAAGAAGCAGAACTAATCTGACCTACTGGACCACCCAAGGTCCAGTGAATTATCCATTATTTACTCCCTACCATGTGCTTAGCACAATGCTATATATGGGCTGGGGAGAAGAGGGAGATGGAATATAAGACAGTCCCTGTTCTCAAGAAGTTTACAGTAAAAAACATGGCCTTACTGTAAGTTCAGTAATTCAGTTCAGTTAAACAAGCATTTGAGGCAGCTGGAGGACGCAGTGGATAGAGTGCCAAGCCTAGAGGCAGGAAGACCTGAATTCAAATCCAGCCTCAGACACTTACTAGCTGTGTTACTCCTGGGCAAGTCACTTAACCCTGTTTGCCTCAGTTTCCTCATCTATAAAATGAGCTGGAGAAGGAAATGGCAAACTACTTCAGAATCTTTGCCAAGAAAACCTCCAATGGGATCACAAGAGTCAAACACAACTGAAATGACCGAATAACAAAAACAAGCATTTATTTAAGTATGTGTCATATACAAGGCACTGTACTGGAAAAACGAAGATGAAAAACGACATAGTTCCTCCCTTCGAGGAGCTTTAAATCTAATAATAATATAATTATCATCTAATAATCTAATATATAATAACACAGTTAACTGGAGAAACAAGACTTTACATCAGAAACAAAGATCAGTGATAGATGTGTGTGTGTATCTATATATCTATGTACATACATATACACACACACACAGACTCAGGCACTATGTGCAGACTATTAATAAAATATAGCAAGAGTCTGGAGAAAGGACTGGGATGGGAGGGAAGGCTTCATGGAAGAGGTGGCATTCAAGCTGAGCCTTGAAGGATTCAGTTAGCCTGAGGGGACTATCCCAGGCCAGACTACCCCACAGCCCTCAGGACTGACTGCCTGTAACTGACCAGTGCCTCCAGATTCTGGTCCTCATAGCCTAGCCAACATCCCACCTACTGCTCATTTTTGCACTTCTCGCCCTGTGGAAGACCGAAATGAGCGCTATTGTTCCAGGCTGCCTACCTCGTGTCATGATTTCTAAATCTCCACAGAGTTTCCACAGCCTTGCTGCCTTTTTTTTCCTCCCCGAGCTATGTTTATTTATAGTACAATTCATGTGTCGTCTGAAGCTATTCGTCTGATCCTTTTAAGGATCAATTGAAAACAGACCTTGGTGTTGTGCAGCTTTTAGTCATTTAATGCAAATAACCAAACTGCTTTGCAGGTCAGGTTTTAATGATCTGGAATTGATCCAAGCTAAGTGGCTTTTGATCTTGCCATGGGAAGTGAAGATGCCCTAGCAGAAGGTGGGAGGCAGCAGCTTGGCCTTATGATCCTTATTGGAGTGGACGGCTCGGTTCTTCTGCATTCGGAGTCCGTTTCAGAGTCATTTGTGTTCGCCTTTCTCTGGGTTTGAACGCTGCTTTTTTTTCCCTAGGTAATTTTGAATGTGGAAATCCAGAGAGTCTAAAGAGTAAATGCATTCCTGTTATCGAAGCACAGGAACACATTGCAGTAAGTGGGATAGAACGTCAATCCATTACTGTGACGTCTCAGTAGTTCTTATTATCTCCACAAACTGATGTGGTTTTTTTCCCCTTCTCATTGTATGATTTCGTTAATTTTGAAAAGCTGTGTCTCATTATTTCTATTTTATCTCTATTATGTCATTTTTCTCTATTATCTCTAAGTCTGTCTTGGGGTAGTTGAAGAGGGGGTTCCCTGGAGCCCCAGGGCTGGAGCTTCCTGATACTAGCTCCCTTTTCTGGAGCACTTCATGGTTACCTCCATGACCCCATTGGATCCTTACTCCAGCCCTAGAGGCAGAGGGTGTGCCATTTTACAGATAAGGAAGCTGAGGCTGAGCTTGCCTTCCATTCACTCAGGTTGTAGAGCCAGCCCTCAAATGTACGTCTTCTAACTCCAAGTCCAGTGAATGTTTCACCGTAGCCCAAGGTCTTTCCTCTGCGTTCACTGGCCTGAAGTCTCCCCTAGCTGTTAGAATTCTCCTGCTCACTGTCTAGCTATTGGCTTCATTTCCTGGCTTTTTCCACAACTACTTAAGTCACACACGTAATTCATTGTTCTTCCTCTCCTCGTTGCGAATGTTTCAAGGTGATTCTAAGAAAATGGGCAACATGCATAGTGTGTAAAGAGCCCTGAACACAGGAGTCAGAAGACCTGAGTTTAAATCCTGGCTCTGCTACTCAGTAGCTGTGCAACCTTTGACAAACCACTTGTCCTCTCTGGGCCTCAGTTTCGTCATTTATAAACTATATCTAAGGTCTTCAATCCTAACTCTTAGGATCCTATGACTTGTTGGAAGAGACTTCAGAAACTATCTAGTCCTAACCTCCTCATTTCTTCAGAGGAAGAAACTCGAACCACAAAATGGAAATGACTTGTCCATTGTCACACAGCGAGTTAGTGGCAGAGACATGATTCAGGTCTCCTGGTTCTCTGTCCACGGTTCTTTCCACTATAAAATGAGATTTCTGCCCTCCCCACCCTCAGTCTCCCACAAAATTGATGCTTTGGCCTAATATTCCAGCCCTTGGAAAGATTATATTCTTTCACTTGGCTCAGATCCTTGATTTTACTTGTGTGCTTCTGCATCCCGGCTTCTAGTTACAGCCTTGTCTGCGGGCTATCAGCAATGTGAAACTTTCCTTTCTGCCAATTTGCTGTGCATTTAGTGGAACAGGGTCTTCAGGGGCACACAGACAGAGAGCTTCCTTACCAGGCAACAGAATAATGTTTGTTCCAGCCAGTCCGCCCAAATGCAGAACTAATCTTCTTGTGGACCCTTCCCCACAGAATGTAACCGGCAGTTCACCAGCAAGGTTTGAAGCAGCATTGACCTGGATACTGAACAGTAACAAGGATGTAGGCATCTGGTGAGTGAGTGGAGATGCTAGGATTTAGAACCAGAAGGGGCCTTAGGAACCCTTGATTTCCACCTCAGTGTTCTGTACATGCAGAAATTGAGTCCCAGACAGGGAAACGACTTGTCCGAGATGTTAAAGCTCTTTCACCTGTCCATTTTCTGCCATCCGAGGGTCTCACGAAATTTGGCATATATTTTATGGGCCAGAATTTAGAGATTGTGAATGCAAATCCCCAAGCCGAGCAGATGTGGCTCTACTCTGCCTTCAGGCCGGAAAGGAAAGGGATGTGGTAAAATAAAAGAGCAGCAGAAAGAAAAGTATTTAGGATGAAACATAAAGTGTGTGAGTTTCAGGCTGTCCACCTGGTATTCTGCTTGGAACAGACCAGTTTGTGTTCTCTTAATTCCTTAGCCTTGCCTTTCTACTTCTTGCCCCAACGTACAGTCCTTCACCGGTGGGCGAAATAATTCTGTGCATGTTCATTTGACTTTCAGTATGGGAACTGGGAAAAACGACCAAGTCATCCTTTCCTTCACAGGCATTGAGCACTTGCTATGTACAGAACACTGCTAGGCCCTGGAGGAGAAAGATACAAAGTTCTGATAAGACGTGGTCCCCGGCCTTGTGGAGCTTAAAGTCTGATAGACGATCGGCTGGAGACCACAGGGATGTCTGTCTTGGCTCTCTATAAAGAAAACCTTCCTAACGCTCATCACTACCATGCGGTGGTGGAATGGGCTGCCTGAGAATGAGGTGACTTTCCCCTCAACTGAGGCTGAACCGCTTGGTGGAAATGGTGTAGAGGGGATTCCTGCATTAGGTAGGCATGAAGTCCCTCCCAGGCCTAAAATTTTCTGTGCCTGTAAGGCTCAGGATTCTGTTCTGGCCAGCAGTTCTAGCCTGCTTTCATTACTGACCTACATCATTAACAGAAAGAACCTTCCTTTTCACCTTGTGTGAAATGCCTGGTTTGGACATTGAGAGAGCAGGAAGAGAGACACTAGTGGAATGTATTTGACAGCTCTGGAAGTTTCTCCTGCTGGGAAACAGTCATCATGTAAACACTTTCCATTTTATATTGCATACCAAGGTCTCTGTGCAGGATAGTTTTCTGATATTAAAACACTCTCTAGGGTTTTCTGTTTCTGTAATCTGCCTGAATTACTAATTCCATCAGCGGTGTATCCAGTGGTGGCCCCTTGGGCAGCTCAGACAAACACTTCATAACTGGATGCATGGTGTGATGAAAAATGTGTTAGTTTAAAAAAAGCCAGGCCTAGCCGGTGCGCGGGCGTGTGTGTGTGTACACTCACACGCTAGAAAAAGCAGAGCCGCCTCAGGAGTTTGTCCTTCATCACTCCAGCAAAGCAGATTCAAGTGCGAAGACATTAGCCACTTCATATCTGACAAGACAGGCTTCTGAACAGGATGCGGATGACCAGGGATATAGAACAGGGTGCAGCAAATTAGGCCATATGTATGATCTGTACAGGGAAGGCATCTTGTATGTGATGTCAGGCGACTTGTCCCCTAACCTGTCTGCAGAAACTACAGGTGTCAACTTGTGTCTCCGCCCCCGCTCCAAGGCCTTTTACAGCTTTTCATAGCAAGGCTTCCCACCCTCTGTGTGCAGCTTGTCTGGACACCAGCATTTGGGAGGGTGACCAGCCTTCAAGAATCTACCAGTTTCTCTTTTATCCCCAGGGCTCAGTTCATCTCCCAAGCTCTTTACAGTTAAACAGTTTATGTGCCTACTGTTTATGGAGAAAGAGTGTGACCTCCAAGATTCTGTCTTTAAATTCTTGCCATGCAATTGCAGAGCAGTGGTTCAGTAAACATTTCCATTTCTTTATGCTGAGAAGTGGGAATCCAATTTAAAGTTTAATCTTGTGCATGCTGAGAGGCGTTGTCAAAGGGCCCGCAGAGAGAGACGTCACTTTAGCAGCGGGGGGGGGGCGGGCCACAAGCCTAATGCCTTCTTTAAAGCTTTAGTCTTCCTAAGTAGCCAAGATGGAAAATTTCTAGAAAGGGCCACCACAAAGATGCCAACTATGTTTTATAGAAAAGCCGGGCAGCAGTGTCCCTACCGTTCTTTCTTTCCCTTGTTTCCAGTGCCTGTTTTCTGCTCCTTTTCATTTGAATGCCTTTGCTTGTACCTTGTATCCCGTTTTCAGGTTGAAAGGAGAAGACCTGTCTGAGTCAGTGACAACTGTGGACAAGGTGGTCTGCCTGGAATCTGCCCATCCCCGGATGGGCTTGGGCTGTCGGCTCAGTCGGGCCCTGCTGACGGCTATTACCACTGTGCTCCTTTTCTTCTGGGGTGAGTGGTTCCTGTGCATCTCTGCCTATCTACAACGCCTCCCTCGCCAAATCAGCCTCAAGTATGAATAAGGAGCTTCAGAAATCCCACCTCATTTTCTGTAGTGGATGTGAGCTCTGGCTAATAAAGAGAACAGATGAACATGTTAATAATGAGAATAGTTGGGAAATGTCCTCAATTCAGGATGAAACATTTTAAGGGTCCCCAAAAGTGAGACTAGGTCCTGACCAGGTAGCTAGTGGCTCAGTAGTTCCCTTCCAGATGCTATTGTCATCGACGTCTAGCTCATCCTTTTAAGCTCAGCACAAATGCCCCCTCCTCTTAAAAGCCTTCTCTGACCTTCTCTTCCCAGTCCTAGTGACTTTATCCTTTGGTCTCTAACCCTGTGTTCTTCACTTCTCTACTGCATACAATGATGTTTGTATCTTGACCCCACCCTTCACTAGACTGTAAGTACCATGAGGACAAGGATTATGCCTTTTTAAAAATTTGTGTATCTTATAGTGTTTAGCATAATGCTTCTTCCATAGAAGACATCTAATATATTTTGTATTTTTTTAAATTGGTGCACTAAGTATAAACTCTTTCTCAGAGGAGACAGGGCTCATTTTGGTATAAAGGACTTCAATCCTCTGAAAAATGTAAATATTTCTTGGAGAATAGGGGAGAATAAAGAAATCCTGATAAAAGAGGGAAGAATGGTTGTTGATTGGTTAAAAACTTGGCCCCTATATCTCTAAACATCTGTGGCTCTCACTGAGCAAAGGCTTTGGGTTGACAGAGTTCAAAAAACCAAGCCACAGACAACTGGCTTGACAACTGCAGGGCTGCAGTAGAGCTCTGGGAACGAGCTTTGCATGTGCATTGTGAGAACAAGACTGCCGTTGGTCTCTTCGATGGTGCCAGAGTGCCTGGAAAACACTATTCACTGGCCTCATCCCCTTCTAACAGGAAGGACCGACAACGTGTGTGTATGGAAGGAACACAATGGAAGTGGCAGAATGAGCCTGGATAGAATTTCAGCTTCTGCAGTCAAGGACTGGTCTACTGTAACAGCCACAAAGCTTGTGACGGGCTCGTTCCCCGTCCACGAGCACCGCTTGCTCCTAAGCAGGCCCTCGGTCGCTACCTGATGACTGATCTGAGCTATTTGCTTCCTCTAGGTCTGGCTTTTTTGTGGGGACTTCTGATTCTTCTGAAATATCGCTGGCGGAAATTAGAGGAAGAAGAACAAGCCATGTATGAGATGGTGAAGAAAATTATAGGTGATGACCTATATTATATGAGATCTCGTTAAAAGAAGGTTTGGGCAGTTCACTAAGTCCTTGTCCTAAGCTGTCACCTTTTGTCACTGCAGCTGTAGTGCAAGACCATTATGTTGATTGGGAGCAGGACATGGAACGCTATCCATATGTGGGCATCCTTCACGTGCGGGACACCTTGATCCCACCTCAGAGCCGGTGAGTTGAGTCCCCTCTGTCATGGGAAACGGACTTCTGACCTCTCTGTGCTTTGCCTAGACGACAGCCCCGTGATCTTCACCGGTCCCCCATCAGCTGAGGAGCCTTTGGCTCCTGGGCATTATGAGTACTAGTAAACAGTAGGCTTCTTCTGTCACTCGTCTGCAGAATTCTCCAATCTCTACAAGAGCATTAGTCAGACGAGGAAAAAAAAGCAGGATCGGAACTCCTCTGTAGGTAACGGCTAATTATCCGTAGGCGGATAACCCGCATCGCGGACATCTTCGGTCTTCTTGTGGCTCGTTTCTGCCGTATGCTTTGTGGCTGTGTGGCTGTATCTTTAGCTCAGCAGAGAATGGAAGAGGAGGAGGCACAGTATAATACAATAGATATTTAAGTACCTATTGTGTAGAGAGCTGTGTGCTGGGCTGGGTATTCACAAGAAACAAAACCTAGAAGAAAAGCCATCCCTGCCCTCGTGGAGCTCAGTGTAGTTGGCAAATAATACGCAGGCGCAGAAAATGATACAGATTTAAAACTTAGAAGCCACTGAGTCTAAACTTCCCCCTCCCCTCCATTTTACATATAGGGAAACTGAGGCACGAAGAGATTAAATGACTTGTTCAAGTTCACACAGCTAGTAAGTGAATGAGGTGGAATTTGAGTCTGAAAAGTTCTTTTTGACTCAGACTTCTGCTCTGTTATACCGTGACACCTCCTCTGAACACAACTATGAGCCTTGAACACATGGACTTTAAGCCTCATGTTGTACCAGTTGAGCTGACCAGGCATTACATCAGGTAAATACATTAGAGAGTTACAAAACAAAGTACTGTAAGAGGTCTCGGGGAGGGGAGGAGAGGGGCAATGGAGAGGTTGTTACCAACTAGAGAGATGAGGGAAGACTTCTTGGAGGAGGTGGCCATTGAATTGATTTGAGGTTCCCGGCATGTAACGCAGACAGCAGACGGATTCAGATCAGAATAGCAGAGCTCTTTAGACTAGTGCTTTGCCATCAATCTAAAAAGCAACCAGTCTTCAGCGTGAAACAGGGGAGCAGGATGGGGAGGCTGCATTAATTTCTACCTCCAAGTCGCCATAGTCTTTAGCAGGTGTACTCAGATTTGGGTTAAAGTGTAGCTCAGACATTAATATTTAAGTACAAATATAAATTGCATTCCAAAGCCAAATAGAAAGTATTTTCTGATTACCTAAATACACTACAGCTTCACGGAAGATAAAATCGAAAGCTGAATAAGGACTCTTGATGGCCTATAAATGAACTGAAAATGGCTGTGTTCAGATTCTTGGGGAGGCATTAGGGTGTTTGTCACCCTTTAGTAGTAGCGTTTGTTTATTTGCTATGTATCTTCTCAATCTTTTAACCCATTTGATCCATTTTCCAAGTCATGAAGTAGGTGCAGGCCAGGCTTTCAGTACATACCCATATGTTAGGTAAAATGTCAGCCCTGCTTGTATATGCTTGGATCTCCCCCTGCAGTACCTTTCGAAGGCCTCTTTGTGAGAGATTGAGGGACATTTAAAGAGCTTGTCTAGTGATAAAAAGCAGTGGAAGCTGATTAAAGTAGCCCAGCTCAATCCGGGCTTGTTCATTACTGGTTAACGGGCAGCCAGTGGGAGGAAAGAGAGGATGGGAAACCAGGTATTTGGCCTTTCGATTCATTGAGAATCCTGTCACAGCTCAGACCATGCTGTCTGACTCCCCGGGGGACAAACGTGATGGTCTTAAATGCTGACACCTCGAGCAGCTGCCCTCATGCTTGGGAACTGTCATTATAAGGCTGTCGAGTAAGTCGATGGAGATTTGGTCCTGGGTGAAGCAGGCGTCTTTTTCCAGAGGCCAGCCAAGCATTTGCCACTTTTCTCATTTGGACACTTGGAATAAGGGTCAGATGAGGAAAGCTGCAGGTCCGACGTCTGCCTCCTCAGCACACAGGAAACCCTCTTCTAGGGTCTAGTCCCAACACTGCCTCCTGATTCCTGGGCCACCCCAGGAAAATCATCCCTTTTAGTCATCTCCACAGCTGTAAAGTAGAGATAATGGTACCTCACTCTCCTTGCCTCCACACAATACATACTTACATATGTGCACTCACACTTTACCGCAGGAGGCAGTGGGAACAGTATCTACAAAGCTGAGAACAGTGCTATATAAATACATAATGCTGGTATTCATTGAAGTGAAGAGGTAAAAATAAATAACCTTCCCACCTAGCTGCCTTGAAATCTGCCTACCCACATTCATGGTGGGGTGGTAGGGAGATGGATGTCAGAAGGGACAGGGCAGGCCAGTGAGAAGTGTGGAGGTCTCAGTACTCTGAAAGTGACCCTGACTCAAGGGGAAGCAGGGGGCGGGGCATACTCCAGGGAGTGTTTGTTTCAAAGACTGGACAACCCCTCTTTGCTTCTGTGGTATGAGATTGTCAGTCAGGCCAGGCTCCTCCTGTTGAGCCTTCACTTAAGAGGCCAGTGGTCACTCTTTAATTAGCCCACATGAGAAATTAAAATACAGCCAGCCCTGGTATCCAGGCTAACCTAGAGAGGACTGGCATGAACCACCGATACCCAGGGAGAGTCCAAAAATCTCAGCAGGCCTGCTTCATCCTTGGAGGGAGAGGAGGCTGATGAGGAAGGAACTGTTCATAGCACAGCCCTTAGAGCAGGAAGACTTGAAGATTATTTTTCTTCCTAGGGAACTAGTCCTGGCCTCTGGCACTTCACCGCAGTGCAGAAGACCTGTCTTGTGCTGACTGTTTTCCTTTCTTATCCCTAAAACAGACTCTTCATTCTGCTTTCCCAGGCCCCTCCCCACCCTTGGTTTGCTCTTTTGTTTGTAGGGCATTCGTGGGCAACTGGGTTTCTTTCAGTGTTGTGCTGTCCAGTCAGTGGAGCGCAACAAACAGAGGCCTTCTTCGCCTGGCTAAGACACACCGGTCTCTTCTTGTTACAGGAGGCGCATGAAGCGGGTCTGGGACAGAGCAGTGGAATTTCTGGCATCCAATGAATCCCGAATTCAGACCGAGTCACACAGAGTGGCTGGAGAAGACATGCTGGTGTGGAGATGGACTAAGCCCTCTTATTTCTCTGACTCTGAACGTTAAACTCCCCAGGCAGGGTCAGACATTCTTGTTCAGCCTGTCCTCAGGGACAGTTTTCCTAGGCCCAACAGAGAGGGGTCCACAGATCTGCTGGTGCTGAATTCACCCTCATGCCTTGACCTCCCAACTTCTTCTCCTACCCATGCATTGCTTCCATTTCTGAAGGTCATGCCAAGAAATTTTTGAAAAGTTTAGCTTGTGAGGACTATCTAGATTTACCTTGAGGGTTGGAGAGGAAACAAGTTGGGTCATGTAGCTCATCCTTGTTTTTTTTTTCAGCAAATAGACCCTGCCTCCTTTTCCCGTTCAGCACCCCTCTTTTCTAATAGGAAGTGAAAAGGGCTTGGCTTCTCACAAAAAGGTGGAGGCCCGATAGCCATATATACTGCTTAAGATTCAGTGAAATGCAGTCAGTACCTTCCCCCAGTAGCCTGGCCAGCACCCATTGTTGCGGATTGGTTGTACAGCCTTGGAGAAGTGCCTCCTGGGGTTGGGTTGTAGGGTGGCAGCTTATGGGGGTTGCGGTGAGGCCTTAGGGACTCAAGGTTGCTGTGCTAGGTGCCTGGGGAGGCTGCACAGGTGTGCTGTCATGAGAAGAGAGAAAAAGAGTCTGCTTCCTTTAGGAGTCTGACCTTCCTTTTCAAGTAAGGGGAGGAACGAAAAGAGAGGCCAGGAAAACTGACGTGCATATGGGAAGGCTCATTATGGTGGTAAACAGCCTGCCCTGCCTAGACCGGGGCATCTGTGAGGTTGGTGGATTTCTGGGACCTGGTATGCAGTGCATCAATGAGGATATAAGGGTGGGGTGCCACCCATCGCCCCTGATTCTGCAACAGATCTGTAGGTAATTAATTGGGGAAGCAAATGCTTAGGCAGTGGAACTCAACAGATTTTAATTTTTATACTTTTTTCATCACAAAGTTAGCCTTCCTAAGGTGTCTATCCTGGTGGTGATTCTCATTAGAAACAGTCATTTTTGGTTGGACTAGCAACCTCACCAGCATCATCTCTGTACTGTAGAGGGAACCCCCATTCTGAGGGATGACTGTGGCCATACATAGGTTGTTTCCTATGTTGTAAGACCACCATCTTCAGCCTCCAGGGCTATGTGCCATAGAAGTGACTTCTTCCACACACTTTGCACATTGTCTCAACAACATAGAAATATCTTCCAGGGAGGCTTCAGCACCTCTGCCCCCTGCTGGCCACATGAAAGAGTTGCAGGGGCTCTTGCCTCAATTCTGAGACTGCAGAATTTCATTACCTACCTCCTGCTGGCTCATCAACTCAAATCAGAGCAGAAAAGGAAATCTCCAGAAACAGACCAGTGGGGGGTCTTATTAGTCAAGTAGGAAAGATCCCACACTAACCTGAATCTTCTCCCCATGTTCTCATCTGTGGCAGGAATGGGGTATCCGAACAAAAAGCAACCTTAACGTTAACGCTGTCTCAGAAGGACATTAACCACACCTTTCTGATCTTGGTGATTTTTTTCCAAATAAAATTCCAGTATCCCATATTTTAGCAATACTATTTCCTCTGATATTTGTATGATTCCACGGTGCCTGTAATCTTAAATTCCAGTGCGATTGTGTAGAAGTGTCTTTATAATCAGGCTTAAAATGAAGTTCATTATTGGTAACTAAATTGCTGGAGGAATAGCGCTATTTATTAAAAACTGATTTGTTTCCTTAACACGGTTTTGAATGTTGACCAAAGCAATTTACTTGAAATGGAAGGGTAACATTTTGTTAAGTACAACTTCAGCGAGAGGTCTTCCAGAGGAATGTACAACAATGCCCCAATGTCATTGGATCAGCACTCACGAGACCAGAGTTCTGATCTTGCCAGTGTCAACAGTTACGTAACTCTGGACCAGAAACTCCCCTCATCTCTACTATTGGGGGGAGGGGGTCTGAATTAAATGGGCTAGCGAGGTGGCTGTGTAAGTCTCCCTGTTCCTAGGACAAATGCCAAGTTGAGGCTACCATCTTGTTGCCAAGAACTATTCCATGAGCTACGTGCCCAAACAGGAGGACCTTCCAGATCTGATCTAAGAGCAGAAGGTGTGGCCTGATACTGGAACTGTCTCGATATAAAGTTAAGTGAGCAAGGGTGAGATCAGGCAGTTGGAAAGGTAACCTGCTCTGGGTCGTGGTCTGCCTGATGGGCAGTACATAAGGGTCTACGTCCCAAGCAAGAAACAGTATTCTGGTCATCTATTGTAAATTAACTCTGGTCTGTCCACATTTAGCATCTCGTGAATGTGGATGGCATGAAGGAAGTCCTCAGAGCCTGCCCACATCTTGTTAAAGGGACAAACCAAGTTTGTGGACCAGATCTTGGGCCTGAGGAACAGAAATCCCACAGTCGTGGCTCTGGGCCTGGAACAAAGCAAGCCAACTTAGCTGCGGCTCTGCCTGCTCTTCTCCGGACCCACAGAGTAAACCAACTACAGGGTGTTCCTACAGTCTGGACACTGAATGAAAATGAATGAAATTTTCAACATTTTATAAATGGAATATCAATAAATAACATCTTCATTATAACTTGTGATGCAAAGGTTGATGCGCTTTGCAAGATTCATGTGAACTCGATGCAGTAACTCCACATTGCCACCAATTTTAGCACGTTCACCCATTATACATCCAATCAAGTGTGTTGCATCTGTGATTTTCATCGAGCACACCTTCTCCTTTAGCAGACCCCAGAAAAAGAAGCTGCTGTACAACAGTCTTCAGTGAAACAGTTAATGAGATGTTGATGAGATCTCCTGTGTGTCCAGACTTTAGGGACACCCTGTACAATGCCCACAGATCTGGGACCCTTCCCCTTAGGAAAAAGGGCCTTTTTCCTAAGCCTTCACGATAGTCCCCTTGCCCACCTTTGCAGCCGGGGTGGGGGAAACCTGTTGCAATACTTACAGACCTGGTCTTTCCTCTCTCAGGCCACTTATCTTTTTGTTCTTTGGCCTTTGGATCTCTCCAGGCATTAGGCAAGTGGAACACAAGTGCTTCTGTAGGTGCACAGCACCTAATTCCTGGTACAGATCAGATGACAGGTATGTCTGCAGACTTCTAAGCCATATTTGATTATGGGATCATAGATTCCTTGAGTTTCTAGATCACTACCACCACCACCCCATTTGTTAGATGAGGAAAGTGAGGCCCAGGGAGTAACTTGCTCAAAGTCCTCCTATAGTAAGTAGCAAGGCTAGGATGCTAACCCAGATCTTCAGATTTCCAAATCCAAGGCCCAGGCCCGGAGACCAGACTGGTTAATCTCTTCAAATGCCTATTCCATCATCATTAAGGAAGGACACTGGACATCAGCAGGCTTTTGTGTGAATTATAGGTATCTCCTTGAACACAGTGCCTTACCCCTGGGACTCAGTGAAAGACTGGAATGAATGAATGAATGAATAAAATAGGCCAGCAACGTTGCAGAACACTTCTCCACCCAGAAGTCATTTCTCTGCTTAAGAACATGCCCCAATCACGGAATCCCAGAATGTGAGAGTTAGGAGGCTCTCTAGGGGCCATCTAGCCTAGGCCATCACAACATCCTAAAGGTAAGTACTGGCTCAGTCTGCATAAAGACAGGAGGAAAAGCCCATCCCACTGCTGAACAATTCATTGTGAGCAAGTTTTATTTTCCAACTTCCACCCATTCTTCCTCTTCCTGCCTGCCAGGGCCAAAAACGTCTGGGCCCTCCACATGACAGCCTTTCAAATATATGAAGATAGCTATCATGCCTCCCTTGAGTCTTAACCAGACTAAATAATCCTTAATTCCCTCAACTGTGGTTCAAATGGTGGGGACATGAGGTCTTTCTCCATGCTAGCTGCCCTCCTCCAGCTTATTAACGTCCTTTTAAGCCATGATGCTTAGATCTGAGCACAGTGCTTCAGAGGAGGCCATAGTACAGTGACCATCACCTGCCTCTGCTGGCAGCTGCACCTGTCTTAATGATATGGAACTGGCTTTTTCAGTCACATTCTTGACTTACGATGAGCTTGCGACCCACTAAAACTCCTGGATCTTTTTCACAACTGCTGTCTAAATATGTATCCCCCATTTACCCGTGAAGTTGATTCTTTTTGTACTCAAGTATCAGTCCTGACATTTATACCTATTGAAATTAAGCTAGCTTGTCAAGATCCTGGATCCTAACTGTCCATCCAAATTATCCTTCCCAGCTTTGTGTCATCTGCAGACTTCACAAGCATGCTACTTATGCCTTTATCCAAGTGATCAGTATAGATCCCTGGACTACTACACTAGACACCTCCTGTTTATTGCCAATTTAAACCATTGTCAACTACTCTGAATTATTTTGTATAACTTTGGATTCAGAGGCAGCCCTTTCCTAATTGGGTCAGAGAGGTGGATGAATTTTACCTTTGAGAGGAAAGGGTTTTTCTGTGTATTTGCTATAGGTATGTAATTGACCTCCAAGTGGAAAGCAGGTTAAGAAGAGTTGGGCCTTCTGACTGAGTCCAGCGTGGCTTGGTCATTTCTTTAGAAGAATCACAGACTCTTCAGTTGGAAGAGACTTCAGTGGCCATCTAATGCAAACTGAACTTGCACAAAAATCTGTTATCCCGAAGTTATTCTCTGAGTTAAGGCTTCAAATGAGGGCAGCCTCACTACCTCCCAAGCCAACTGACTCAACATTTGGATGGTTCTAATTGTTAGTAAGTTTTTCCTTATGTGAAACAGAAATTTACTCTCATTACACCTTCCTCCCTTTTGCTCCTAGTCCTGTTCTTTGAGGCCAAGCAGAACAAATCTAATAACCTGTTCCATGTGACATCCAGGATAAACATTCCCTATTTAACCAAACTTAATACTGCATAATCTCCCGGTCATTCACCATCCAGTCACCCTCCTCTAGACACGTCCGCTTACTAATGTCCTTCCTAAAATGGGATCTCCAGAACCGAACACGGTATTCTGCATGTAGTCTTACTAGAGGCTACGCTGGTCTTAATGGACTAATCTTAGACAACTATAGCTCTCCTAACACAGCCAAGGTTAGGCTTTATAGCTGCTGTACCACGTTGCTGATGCATACTGAACTTCCAGTCCACTGTACCCCCTGGATCTTTTTCAATTTAATTTCTATTTAGCTATACTTCCTCCATATATGGGAAGTTGATTTTTTGAACCATGTAACATTTTGCATTTATCCTCATTAAATTTCATTTCACATTTTTTGGATCCTTATTCTGTCGACCAACACATGGCTGGCTTTCCCGCCTACCCCTCTGTAATAAGGTCCTTGTTGCCCTCCAGAGGAGTCTGAGCTGTCTACACCATCTAAGTCATCTTCCTACTTTCAATTAAAATCTGTATACTTATCTGCATTTCCCCATCAGTGCTTTTAGATCACCTTGATCAGTTCATGAAAACATTGCTTCACCTCCCTGTAAGACAGATGTGAAGACTGAGAGTCAAAGAAAGTGGATACTGAAGAAGGTAGAAGGAGAGAGGAAGTGAAGGGAAAAAGGAGGGAGAGAGGAAAGGAAGGAAAGATCGAATCCCTCTTCTCTCAGCAAAGATTGTCTCACTTTAATTTTCTATCTGTGGGCAAGGGACATAATGTCTATTCCTGAAGAACTGTTTTAGAGAGCAGGGCAGAGATCAAAATAAACTAAGTAACGAAAAGACCCGTACTCCTCCTTTCCTGACACACAAAGGCCCCAGCCTCCCTCTGGAGCTACAATTATCTCTATTTTCCTTTCCACTTTTTCTCTATTGAAGAATCCGCTCTTGCTTTTAAAATCCTTTTACTCATGTGAGACCATTTGCTCTCACAGTGCAGCTGGGTGGTGCGGTGGACGGAGGGCCAAGCCTGGAGTCAGAAAGACCAGAGTTCAAATTTGGTCTCAGATACTTATTAGCTGTGTGACCCTGGGCAAGTCACTTAACCCTGTCTGCCGGAGTTTTATCATCTGCAAAATGAGCTGAAGAAGAAAATGGCAAACCGCTCCAGGATCTTTGCCAAGAAAACCCCAAACGGGGTCATGAGGAGACAGCCATGACTGAAACGACTGAACGAGCACAATAAAATCCTCTCTCACCTCTTCGCGGTAGGGAAGCTGGCATTCGAGCGCAGGCTCTGAGGGTGTCTGTGGTGGAAGTGGTCATCTACGAGTCGTCAGTTACCTCGATCGCTTTCAGGCGCTCCTGCGGTCGGCCCTCTGGTCCTCCTTTATAAGTGTTTGGAAAGTTAAAAATTGTTTATTTCAAAGAACAAGTACGGCATTATAAAGACTTGCTGGAAAGCATTAGATACATATTATCCGTCATTCGTTTCCTCTGTGAACGAGGATCCCACGTGATACCAAAGGAGAAAATGGCCCCTTCCCTCCCCCGTCCTCATCTTTAATGCAGCGGGCTTTTATCCTTCAGAGGCGGTGCACGGCAATGGAAACATCACAGAGCGGGAAGCACGAGGATCTGGGTTCGAATCTTATCTCTGCCATAAACTCGCTGTTTCACGGACTTTGGAGCTGGCAGGGAACAAAGATTATCTCGTCCGACCTCACTCTGCAGAGAAAGAAAC
>CM053627.1:210556519-210571684 GCA_028646595.1 Phalanger gymnotis | reverse complement strand
GAAACGGGTCCGCGTCGGCGATACGGCTCGCTCGCCATGACACCGAGGCAGGGTCGAGACCTGAGCGCAGGTCTTCTGACTCCACTTGTTCTGCTATGAGCAAGTTTGTCCACCTCTCTTCCCCTCAGTTACCTCCTCGATAAAATAAAGCAGCTCACACTCATCAACCGCTTTCATGTTTCTCAAAAGCACTTTGCTCACAATGACCGTGTGACAGTCACCTCGTTTTACAGAGCAGCTGCCCAGAATTGAGACGACTTGTCCCGGGCCATACGGCTAGTGAGTGACAGTGCCTGGACTTGAACCCTGTCCTCCTAAGTCCCGGGGGAGATCCCTTGACACTCAGCCGGACCGTGTGTTCCCTGACTTTCACCCATGCTGGCCTGGGCTGGGCCCCTCGAAGGCCGAGGAGGGTGAAGCGAAGGAAATCTAAGGCCTGGGTGGAGATCCAGGAGCGACGGACCACCTTCAGTATCCTGGGCACAGGAGGAAGGTCAAAGCTGCTGCTCTTTGTCACTCGCTTGTCTTAAGGACGGCAGTAGCAGCTGTCCCCTTGCTAATGGACGCTCCACTGACTCAGGGCCTCTAAAATCAATTCTTTCAAGGAGGCGGTCGCCGTGGGTTCAAATCCATTGTCCTGGTGCCTTCAGAATGACGGAGTAAAGGGGAGATGGTATGGGGAAACGGCTGCCACTGAGGGTGGAGACCAGACATGATTTGCTAAAAGAAGCCAGCTTCTCCATCACCATTTCTGTAATCTGTGGAGAAACAGTCTGAATTATGAGCAGGATGGGATGTTGTCTCAAGGCTGGGAGGGAGCAAAGTAGAGAGCTGATGAGGTGGCAGAGTAGGCATTGTCCTTCAGTGTGGTTCCTTCTGTTAAGCTGAGGTTCCCTCTGCCCCGACCCTGGTCCGCTAGCTGAGCGGCTAAAGTCGTCTGATCAAGTCAGTAGGTATGGTATCTTTGACGTGCCTTCTATGTGCCCAGAACTGATTGAGATATTACATTCCCCCGGGTTGCCTACCGACCATCTATTGTCTGTATCCCGTATGCACCAAATGTGTCCACGCTGTCTCATTAGAATGTAGGCTTGTCGCACGGAAGGCCTGCTTTTACTTTTTCTCTGTATAATGAGTGTCGAGCTCAGCACATGGTAAGTGCTTACTAAATGCCTCCAAATCCAGTGACTGATTGATTGTGCCCCAGATAAAACCCTGCCCTTCCCTCAGTCCTACTCCTGACCATGAGAACAAATGCTGAGTGACCGGATACGGGTAATTTCCCCTCCCTTGGCTTGAGAACATTGTAGGATTTAGTGCTGGAAGGGACCTAAGAGATAATTTAATTTCACAGTTCTCAAACTTGGGAACCAGAGAATTAATGCGGCAGATCCACAAATCCGTATTCGAATCCTTAAAGATAAACAAGCATACCTTCTGGAAAAATAAATGAAGACTCCCGGGCACATTATATGAATGACTGTTTTTCAAATATACGTAGCCACTGTTGTGGTGAATAAAATACAAATTCTTTCAAAAGTGCCATCTGAATTCATAGCAGCTTTTTGTCATTATGTATTTTCTTAAAATCAAGGATATTAACAGTATAACTACTCCCACCTAAGGAGCTGTGAGAGGTTTTTTTGACATTAAAAAGAAGTCCTCAGGATTGTGTGGTGCTGGTGCCCTGCTTTCACAAAATTTTGGAGGTGAGCACATATGGGGAGATCTGATTGTTTTTCATTTTTATTTTATATATGTATATATATGTGTGTATACATATATACACATATAAATCTATACATATATGTATGTGTATATATACATATACATACACACACATACACACACACACACACACACACATGTATCACCTTCACTTTCCAAAATGTTCCCTCCCCTCCTGGAGAACCATCCCTTATAATGAAGAATGAAAAAAAGGAACGAAACATTCAGCCAAACTAACAACACATTGACAAGTCTATGATCATACGCAGTATTCCACATCCATAGAGCCCCACCTTTGAAAGAAGGAAGCTGCATCTCTTCTTTTGGCCAGGCTTAGTCACTATAATTATACAGCATTTAGTTTCAATCTTTCTGTTATTATCTTTCTATTTACATCGTTATAGTCACTGTGTATACTGCAATGACAGATTTTTTTTAAAAGGACTTGAATCTGAACACGAAGAGAGGGATTGGGGAAGTTTCCAACTGCCTTGGCAGGCCTGTTCAGTACAGTGTGCACTGTAGAAGCTTTAATAAACATCTGTTGGACTTTCAGAAAGACAGACTGGCCAAGGGCTAACTTAAAATCACAAGAGGAAAAAGAACAAATTTATTTAATCCACAGCCACCACATAAAGGGCCTTCCCTTGCCTTGAGGCAGGGGGATGGACTAGATGGGCTCTGGAGGGCCTTTCCAAGCCATGGATTTCTGACAACTGTGAGCACTGACCAGTCACAGGACAACAGGTTCAAGAAATGGTATTCTTGGTAACAAAAAACAGCAGTACGGTATCACTGAACTGGCTGGCCCTTACTAAGCAATTATTGTAAAGACAAGGCATGGCTGCTTTCTAAAGAGCAGGATCAAAGAAGGGTTGCCCAGCAGGTGTTAGGGCAAGAAAAGAGTTCTCAGCCCATAAAGATGAGAGGGCACTGCTTATAATCAACAGCAGAGGCAGCAGAAACCCAGAGGGAGGGGAAGCCAGGCATGGTCACTGTGGGGGTGGGGAATGGGGGGTGGGGAGCAGCAGCTGCTATAACAAGCTAGTTACAGCACACGAGCCAGTCCCTTGGGAGGGCGAGAGTGGTGTTAGAGTGGTCAGCACAGCAGTGTATCTCATATCTCATCAGAGCCTGGTCAGGGGCCACCTGGATAAGGGGATGCTGTCAGTCTGTGAAAATTCGGGTTTGCAGGTTGTAAAGCAGTGCCAGGGAGTCTCAAGGGTCCTGAGGAGTGCTACCCACTACACACACACACACACACACACACACACACACTCCGCAGCACTCTTGGCTAACAAGTGCCTAACACAGGGTCAAAAGTGCATCACCACCTGCCATCAAACATGGCCTTCCTGCTCCAATCCCAATGTCTAGGACAGCGGAGTGTGAAGTGTGAAGAAAGCCCTGTCAGAGAAAGGGAAGCTCCTGGCCCAATTGTTTTGGGACCCAGGGATGCCACAAACCTATGAGCTAACTGAACCCAAAAGAAAGGATTTTCTTCTATGAGAATTCTGGGGGATTCAGTACCTGGGGTTAGATTCCATGAGGTCAGATCCAGGAATGTATATCTCTTCCGGGGTAAAAGCAAAAGCAGTCAGGGAAAAGGTGAATACGCAGGGGTCTAGAAACATAAGGAAACAAGACGTGTCGGCGGATAGTTTTGACCCAGAGAAAGCAGACTGGTTTCGCCCTCCTGAGAAAGGCAGGGTGGCCCTCTATCTCATTCAGCTCCTCCCAAAAACCTTCCTCCCAGCACCTCATTAATGCGCCCCCACATTCAGATACCACATCTCTTAGACTGAACTCCCAAAGGTGGGCAGAGCTTCTCTCATTCGTCTCTGAATCCATCTCAGTGCCCTGGACACGATAAACTCCCGTGCCACCTTCTGCAGAAAGCCTCTCCTCATCCGCCCAGTGGCAGTGTGTCCCCACTAAAATCCCTCTGCACTTCTTCCGCATGTATCTTTATATATTGATCTGTGTAAATGTTGTTCCCACCCACCTACTCAGAGCAAAACAAACTTCTTAAAGAGCTTATTTTCCACTGCCTCACCCCGTACGTGGAACAGTGCCTGGCACATAATAGGTTCTGGCATTGGATCTTTGGACTTAGATCTGGAAGAGACCCTGGAGATCATTTTACAGTTAGAGAAACTGAGGTCCAGAGAGTTTAAATGACTTAGCCAACATCCCACCGGCAATAAGTAGCAAAGTAAGGATCTGTACCTTGGTCCTCTGGCTCCAAAGCCAGTGCTCTTTTTTACTAATGAATGAATGGCCCGCCTGAACTACAAAAGGGTAAGTCAGGGAGGCCAAGGACCCATTCCTCTCATGTCCTTTGAAGGAGAAAGAAAAAAATGTTCCTCATTTCCCTTTTCGAGGCTACTAAATAAAGATATTTATGTAAACCAGATTCCTTGCACTGGTGATGGAGTGACCAAAGATGCTGACATCAACAGGGGCCCACTGACACAGCAGAATAAAGTCACATATTAAGTGTCAGAATTCTGTTCACAGCTGCACTGTGGAGGGTAATGGTTTGTTACTGTCCATCTCCCCAGGCATCTAGCACAGAGTTTCACAACCAAAAGGAATTTAAGTATTTGAAGGATCCAGAATTGAGAGCATGTAATAGCAGACAGGCTTAAGTTGATGCTGCAGACAAAACAATTCGCCACCTGGTGGTCAACACTCTGGAGACCAGAGTCTCCAAAGTGAGCCAGATGTGGTTCTTGGACATGCAGTCTTTTGCATAGGTCCCAGACCTTTCCAGCTTCACTACACAGACCTCCAGACCTAGTCGTCTCCATGCTGTGGTGAGGTGCTGGAGGAGACCTTTAGTTTGGGATGCACACAATAGTTTAACAATAAATAGATTCTTGTTAAATTAAATCAAACCCTAACACTCAGTTAGGAGGGTCAGTACATGGAAAATGAGAACTGAGCTTTCTTCCAAAATGCAGTCATCTTCCTTGACCTATCCTTTTTCCTAGGGCTTGGGTCCTAATGACTGCCACGATGGCAAAAGTGTTTGGTTCAAGCAAATGAGTGGTTAAGGTTGACAACACAATTGGAAACTGGACTCTGAATAAGGATTCAATTCTTTATTCTTCTGGGTCATGCGCATTACTCTATGTTGAAGCAGCAGAGATACCCCAGGAGACCATTCCTCATTCTCTCCTTGCTTTTGTTGTTTCCCTAAGAGCAACGTTGCTCGGTCAGTGCATCACATGGCCCTTCATAACCAGCCCCAAACAAACTCGACATCCCACCCCGGTCCACCCTAGCCATCTTCTGGCCATTTGCCCTGTCTGCTCCTGTAATCTCCATTCTAGAGACAATGCTCTGGGGACTTAACCCTTTGCACTCTGGAATTCATGCACCAGGACCAATGATACCCTGATTGGTTAATGTGTCATGTGGTCCATTATTACATCTAGCTAGTCCAGGACCTGGATCACATTCCACCTAGATATCTTTTTGCCATTCACCCTATGCAGGTATCTTCTCCCCCTCCCAACCGGCTTCCTGCTCTGGAAATGCAATCAAATCAATGCTGCTATGGCTACTAGAAAGTTGAAAGGGCACGTCAATCAACCCTCCTGTGGTTCTGCTCATCATCCCTATGACTTTTCAAGCCAAAATACCCCTATTTTTCCGCCACCCCCCATATGTGTTTTCTCCTTCTAAGTTTCTTGAGAACAGAGACAATCTCCATTTTGAATTTGTATCCCTGGCACTTAGCAATGTTTGGGACATAAAGTAAGCACTTAATAAAGCTTTTTCATTTATTCATTCATTCTTCCACATATCATCTATATTATCTTTCTGGGCCCCAATCACATTATCTACAAAAGGAGGGAGTTGGACTGGGCGAGTTCTATGATCCTGTCCAGATTTAACATTCTATGATCCCATGATCCTAACTCTGGTTTATAGCATTAGTTTGTTGTCTAAAATGGAGCAGACAACATGAAAAAAGGCAAGTGCTAGAACAGATACAGAATAGGGGACGGTATTCCTCTCTCGTCCCTGGCTGGCCTGGGAAAGGCTGCCTTGGAAGACTTGCTCAAGCAGAGATGGAAGGGACTGACTTGCCTTGTAAACTTCACAGAACCAAGGGTCAATTATCGGTAGTATTCCTCCCCAACAAAGGGCTGTCTCTGCCTAGACTTAGTGCTGAGGGGCAGTAGGAAAATGCCTGTTCTCAGGCCTGTTTGATTCCCACGGGTGGATGGTGATCTAATTCTGCAGCAGCCTCTTAGAATGTGGTCCAGGAGGGTCTGCCTCTGGGCAGTCAAGGATAGTACCTTCTGTCCTAGAAGCACCCAGAATTGTCCTGTTAGTGTGACTGGAGCAGAAAGACAGGCTTGGGGCAGCTTCTGGGGTCAGCCAGTAGGGGTCAGCAGCACAGCAGGATTATAATAGGGAAAGGCCTCTGGGCCAAACCTCCCAGAAATTATTGGACGGCTGTGAGTATGAGGTGGGGAGAGCATAGTACTGGGTTCCACTGCCTTCCTGGTGCCCTGTTATCATCACGCTCTACAGGAATGTTGGGGATCATCTAGCCTACCTCATCATCGGAATCTAGATCTAGATGGGACCTAAAAGGACAGAAAGTCCAATTTACTCATTTTACAGATAAAGAAACTGAGGCCCAATGAGATGAAATGACTTCCCCAAGGTCACACGAAGGGTTAATGGAAGAGCCTAAATCAGAAATTACTGATAGTAAAAGGCAGTAATATGAAAAGGAGAAAGAAAGAAAAAAATCATCATTTCTCTCTCTCACACACACACACACACACACACACACACACACACACACACCCCTTTGACAAAAGCGAACCTGCTTCGAAATTAAGAATTTACTTTTTTTAAAGGTTGTCAGACCTTGTGACTCGTGAGCTAGCGCTCTTGATACAACCGAGGGCTGTCTCCCATGGGAATCCATCTTCTCCACACACTTTGCATCCAGGCCACAACGGCCTGTTTGTAGTTCCTCAATCAGGGTCCTTCGTCTCCCATCACCAGGCCTTTGCACATCCTATCTGAAACCCCTGGAATGCTCGAGCCCCTCCCCTCTGTCTCCTAGTTTCCCTGACTGCCTTCAAGACTCAGCCCAAATCCCACCTCCTCCAAGAGGCCTTTCCATTCCTCCCAGTTACAAATGCCTTTCTCTCTCAGAGCACTCACCATTGACTGCGCACGTATTTTCTATTTCCCCAGCTCTTTGTTGTCTCTGCTATTAGCATGTGCAGTCAGGGACTCTGTGTCCTTCTTTGTAGCCCCTGTACTTAGTACACTGCCTAGCATATAGGAAAGAGAAAAAAACACTTGTTGACTTAACTCGACTTTGGGAATTGTGCCCTAGATCAAAGGGAGGAGTAAAGCTTAATTGGCTCACTCCTCTGTGGGTGCAGGGCATCACATCCCTGCCTATTATTCACTTGCAGGGCAGCACAGATCAAAGAAGGGGGGTCCTGTAGTGGCAGAATGCGGGCACCCAGAACAAGTACACATATTCACATCTATTCAATTCTCCTAGGTTACACCTCATTTTCCTGCATGTGGGGAGAAGTACTGATGGCCAGACTTCAGTATATCGTGAGTCTACTTGGAGGACAGAATTCACAGAGCCTTATCGCGCTTCTCTTCAGCATCCTCTCGAATAGAAAGCAAGGACTGACACAGCAGAATCTTCTTGCCATCCACTCTCTGCAGGTATCCTCTCCCTTCCCCAACCCCCTTCCAGCTCTGGCAATGCAATCAAATCGATACTGCTATTGCTACTAAAAAGTCAAAAGGGCATGTCAATCAAGCCTCCTGTGGTTCCACTTACCATCCCTGGAACTTCCCAAGCCAAAGCACCTCTTTGGCATGTGCTGCAGATAAATACATTTATCTGTTCAACAACTGGAGGTAGTATGTTTCAGCAGAAAGAGGAATGGATTTAGAGTCAGTGGACGTGGGCTGGAATCTTGTTAGAGATTAAAGATTTCTTGTTAAACACAAGTCGTAAGTTAAACAAAAGTCTAAAACTACCATTATGATCTCTTACTTAGCTGTCCTATTTACTACCTGAGTGACCCGGGAAGTCCTTTCCAGCTCTAAATCTATGATCCTAAGTACATGCCAAGCACCGTGACACTATGAGAGAGAGGGAGAGGTAATGGGTATTGAGCGTGGCCTCTGCACGTAAGAAGATCACAGTACAGCTGAGAAGACAGCGCCTACACACATGCTCACACACACGTTATGTATAGTGCCTTGGCTTCCGTCACCATAATGACGATAATGATAACATTTACAGAACACTCTAAGAAAGTGAGTGCTATCTCCTCCCCTTTTTTTAAACAAATGATGAAACTAAGGCTCAGAAAGGTTTTTAGTAAGTACCAAAGGCGGGATTCGAACCCGGGTGTCTCTTGACTCCAAGGACCATATTCTTTCTGTCCCGGCACATTGCCTCAAAAGCAAAGTCCAGCAGGAACAGTGACTTTGATCCAGAAGTCCCGCAGAGTAGTCCGGAGGAAGAATGAGCTGAATTTGGAGTCAGAGAACCTGGGTTTGAATGTTGGCTCTGCTTTACTCCTTCGCACGACCTTAAGAAATTCACTTAAGCTCATTGGGCCTCAGTTTCCTCTCCTGTAAATGAAGGGGTTAGACTCACGAGATGACCGAGATCTGTTCCAGTTCGAAATCTATGCTCTCTCATTTACAGACAAGGAACTGAAGCTCACAAAAGTTTAAATGACTGTCATTCTGAAGGCCTTCTAGGGGTTTGGGATAGTCAGAAAAACATTTCACAGGGAGGCAGCTAGGTGGCACAGCGGACAGAGCTCTGGGCCTGGAGCCAGGAGCTTGGGAGAAATCCAGTTCAACTTCAGTCTCAGGAACTTACCAGCTGTGTGACCCCAGCCAAGTCACTTAACCACTGCGTGCCTCAGTTTCCTCAACTGTGAAATCGGGATAAAAATAACACCTTCCTCCCAGGGTTGTTGTAAGGCTCAAATGAGATATTAGTAAAGGGCTTAGCCCAGGGCCTGGTGCACAGTAAGTACTATATAAATGCTAGCTATTATTATCACAGAGCAGAAGGAACTTGAGCTGTGCTCGGAAATGCAGATCAGTCGACAGTCAGTCAGCCAAATAAACATTTAAACAATAAACATTTCCCTGGCTTCCCTTAAGTACGAACCCAAATCCCGCACTCTACAAAGACGCCTTTGCCAACTCCTCTCACGTCTGTCAGTGCCTTCCTCTCTTAATTACTATTATTTACCCCGTGCTACAGCTTCCTTGTACAGATGTGTTTGCTACTTCTCCTATTAGACTGTGCTCTCCTTGAGAGCAGGGCCTTTCTTTTGTATTACATTTTATATTTATATTATTTATATATAATATTTATTTTTATATTATTTTATATTCCCAGCCTGTTTATAGTCCAGTGCCTGGCAGAAACCTAATAACAGAACCTAATAAAGTTTGTTTATTGACTGACTGACTGACCCTAGATCCCCTAACTCCAAATCCAGGGCCTTCCCCCATTGAACCACATTGTTTCTGGAGGTGGGAATGTGCAATGTGTGTGAGGCACGTACCAGTCTATCTGAAACACAGGGCTCCCATTAGACTTGTGGAAGAGATGGAAGGCATGAACAACCTAAGCCCTGCTGCCTGACCACCATCGTCTAAAAGGAGAAGCTCGGTGCTTCCTGTCATTTGCACTCCCAAAGGCTCGGTGGCAGAGGGGCCAGGCTGGGCACTGAGTCCTAAGTGATGATTATGCCACAACACAAATAAAGGAGATTGATGGATCTGGGAGCCAAGGCAGAAATGCCAAGGTCAGAGCTACCGTGGTCCCAGGCAGTGCACGAGACCACGGCTCTAGGGGCCTGAAGCTCCAGAAGCAATTATTCAGGCAATTGGAAACAGGAAAGTGCTCTCCGGGAGGCACGGGTCTGTCTCATATTAAAGCTCTGCTAACAGGAGCTAATTACGGGCCCAGGGATATGATCTTAGCTGTGTGCCAGGGCCAGGAAAGCACAGGCTGATGGCCCACAGTGGGACCTTTGCTTCCTGGCAGAACCATTCCTAGGGCTGTTTTTCTTGAGAAGCAGCACGGTTAATTGGGACTAACTCTAGCCTAGGAATCTAGAAGTCAAAAGACTTGGGTTCAGGCCTTAGAATCAGAATCCACAAAGACTCCAACAGTCTAGAATAGGGGTGGGGAACCTTTGGCCTTGAAGCCACATGTGGCCCTCTAGGTCCCCAAGTGCAGCCCTTTGACTGAATCTTAATAAAAGGATTTGTTCTCAGTCAAAAGGCCATGCCCAAGGATCTGGTCTAGAACAATGGGCTAAGTCTAAGAAGAGTCAATTCAGCAGGGATAACTCTGACATACTGGGCTGAAGCTCATAAAGGTTGTATCCTACAATTCTGTTTTTAAAAAAAAAAATTACTGACATAGGTACCAGATGGGGGACATCTGATTAGGCAGCAGCACTTGTGAAAAAATGATCACAGAGCATTATACAGAGAGCCAGGAGACCCGGGACTCAATCTTGGCTTTGCCAGTCACTAGCTGCATAACTGGGGCCAAGTCAGTTTCCCTCATCTATGAAATGATGGGGAGGGGCTGGGTTGAATGGCCCCTCTAGCTCTAACAATTATGACTCTATCATGACTTGGTAGTTTTAGTGGACGACAAGTCCCATGAGTTTGACTCAGTCATTCTATGAGTCAACAGCTTGTCACGGCAGCCAGGGAAGTTAATGCAATCTTAAGCTGTATGGCGAGGCAAAGGGTCAAGACTCCATCTGGAGTGCTGTGTTGCACTCTGGGGGCCACATTTGAGAAGGAATATTGATGAAATGGAGCACAGCTAGAGGGGGGTAACAAGATTCATGAAGAAGCTGAAGCCCCCATGGTGACTGGCTAAAGGAGCTGAGATTGCTTAGCTTGGAAAACAGAAGAAACACAATCATCGTCTTCAAGTATTTGAAAGGCTGTAAAGTGAATGAGTTATTAGACTTGTTCTTCCGGGCCCCAGGGATGCAACCAGAGGCAGTGAAGGGGTAGCAAGTGCTAAGTAGCAAATTTCGGCTTGAAATAAGGACAAGCTTCCTTAAAAACCAGAGTCCTCCGAAAGACAGCTTCAGAAGGTAGTGAGTTCTCCATCACTAAATGAGTTCACACAAAGATTGCAAGTCATTTGTCCAGGGTGTTTTAGAAGGGATTCTTCTTCAGAAACTAGAGTCAATTAAATTCAATACAGAAAAAATTATTCAGTATGTTAAGGCACCGTGCTCAGCTCTGGAATGAGAAGATAAAACCAAATTGCTGCCTGTCAGCAAGGCTCTCTGAGATCGCTTTCAGCTTTCATTGGCTGTGTGACATCGTACGGGCCCATGGTGGAGGCCAGCAAGGCTCTGTCTCAGAATGTTGAAATTGAGAGAGAATTGACAGTACTTAGATTCCTTTTACAGGTAGAAACAACTGAGGACCTAGCTAGTTAGCAAGAATAGTTGGGCCCTATGTCTACATTCCAAGTGAGTCTCACCCTTTCCCCTTGCTCACCACCCTACCTGCCCAGCAGAGGTCTCATGCTATCACAAGGTTTCTGGCCCTTCCCCACCCTCCTCCTCAGATCCCATATGGTCAAGTCAAGGCTCTCTTCCTCATTGGATTTTCTGTCCCAGGTGACTAGAGGCTTAGAAGATAAATCATTTCTTTCACAATTTTGCTGTGAGCTGCTGAGGGAAGGAGCTTTCTTGTCAGTCATTCTTCCATTCATTCCACAAATATTTCTAAAGCAACTTCCATGTGCGGACCACTGTCATAGGCTCACAAGCCCCAGATTCGGAAAATCCCCTCAGAAGTTATCTAATACAAGTGCTGATTTTACAGAGGAAAAGAAGTGGGTTCTAGAGAAGGGAAGCTTTTTGCCAAAGGTCACAGAGTTGACCGATTAGTTTCAGAGCCTAGAAGTCCTATGGGACTAGAACCCAGACCTCCTTACTCCTTGCCTAGTATGCTTTCCATTATACGGGGCTGGAGCTTGGGGACAGTATGGGAGATGTAAGGTACACAAGACGATAATGCAAACTAGACAATTATAATGGTCCTAGAAAATACAAAGACCTTGCTAGGAAGCAGCACTCTGTTATTAGCCTAGGTCAGGGAAAGGCACTTTTGGCAAGGGAACTCTGATCTCTGCAATCATATTGAGATGTCTGAGCTTAAACGTCTAGCCAGCCTGCAGTAGCTCCCAGGAGGGAAGGACTAGGATATGTGAGAAAGGGCAGCTCTGGCAAAGGTCCCTAGACAGACTGGAACAGGGACAGACACGAGGTCTCTGGTATGGATGGAGCCTGCTATGAGCCCAGAAACTGAACAGCCAAAAATATCTTGGGCCAGATTTAGATAAACTTGCACCCAGACAAGCTTCCCTAACATTGCTATTTAAACCTCCAGGATGATCATATGGAAGAGTGCAATGAAGAAGCCCCCTCCTCACCACCAGAAAAGAAAATGGCAAACCACTCCAGTATTTTTGTCAAGAAAACCCCATAGACAGTATGGTGGTCCATGAGGTCACAAAGAGTTAGACACAACTGAATAACTCAGGACTCTGAAGCAGAAGAAAAAATTAATTGGAGATAGGAGGGGGAACTTGAAAGAGCTACCTCCTTCCTTGCTCAGGGGTTCCTCTATATGGCTCTGCAGGCAAGCTGTCCCAGGAGGCGAAAAAGAGGGAAATAGAGGCAATCAGTTGCCATTCTTGTCCTTTCTTCTCTTTCTTTTTCAAGTCTACCTTCTCTGTATACCACCATCATCCCCCATAACCTCTGTCTTGGACTATTAAATAATCTGTTCCTTGGTCCCCCTGCCTCTAGCGTCCCCTTTTCCAATCTATCTTTACAAGCTTCACAAAGCAATCTTCATAATATATGTCTGATTACATCATTCTCCTGCTCGACAACCTTTAGAGGCTCCCCACCGCCTACAAGATAAAGTCCTAATTCCCTGCTGTTCATCCTTCGTTCTCAAAGAGAACCAATGGCACCGCGATGTCTTCACTCGCTCCTGAAGTAGATTTAAGGAAGACAGAACTGCATAAAGTCATTAGCCTCCCTCTCTCTTACAGAGTTATCAAGGTCTAGTGGCAAGGGAAAAGTCAAAAGACTGGCAACGGTCCAGGACACAGTGGGTGACCTCGGCCTTTCTAAATTAAAGTCTTTCCTAGGTCTCAATTTGTCTGAGGCAACACCCATTCAATGACTAAGGGCTAATTCGTTAGCCTGGAATTCAAGGTTCTCTACCACCCTGCCCCAGGCTACCTTTCTAATCTTTTTCCACTATACCCTTTCATATACCTTATATTCCATTCAGACACATCAAGATCTTTGCTGCCCCTAACTTCTGCCATGCTCATTCTTTTCTACCAAATTCAGATCTTGCTGTTCTTTCTTCCCACAAAATCCTTCCTTCTCCCCTCCCCTTATCTAAATACTTCAGGATCCACTGTGCTTTACTGATCTCTCCCTCTTCTATGAGGACTTATATGCCACAAGACTTGGTTCTTAACTGTTCTTATATTGTTTTCAACTTCTGTGTATGTAGAAATATTGTGAGAGACTCTAGTTTAGGTATCTTTGTACCTTCCCCAGAACCTAGCATGGGACTGGACACAAAGCAAGACGCTAGGTAAATGAAACGCACTGGGGCATCTCAGTGGGCGATCACAAAAGTACTGGCAACTAAGGTTATAAGTGAGTGGGAAGGCAGTTTCCCCCTCCAGGCAGTGAGAGGTTTAGACTACAGGATATCTAATGCCAGCTCCATATTCTATGACATTGAGAAAAGCATTTCGATATGATGAAAAGAACACTGGACTAGAATTACAGAAGCCAGATTCAAGACCTCACTTTGCTACTTACTAGCTGTATGACCTTGGAAAAATCACATCCACTTTCTGGGCCTCAGTTTCTTCATCTACAAAATAGGGAGAATAATACTATCACTACCTACCTCATAGAAATGTTGTGAGGATCGAATAATGCAAATTGTAGGTTTGTAAAGCACTAAATGAGCTATTAGAAATCATTTAGTCTAACTCCCTCAATTTATAGATGGGGAAGAATAAAGGAGCAGAACCAAGATTTGAACTCAGATCTCCTGACCCAGGATCAGAGATTTAAAATTGGAACCCACCACAGAGATCATCAAGACCAAACCCTTCATTTTACAAAGAAGGAAACAGGGGCCCAGGGAGATTGAATGAGTTACCTAAGTCACACAGGAAGACAAGAAGCATAGCCAGACCAATAAAATTGATAAACCTTTGGTCAATTTGATCAAAAAAAAAGAAAGAAGAAAATCAAATTACCAGTATCAAAAATGAAAAGGGTGAATTCGCCTCCAATAAACAGGAAATCAAAACAATAATTAGAAATTATTTTGCCCAATCGTATGCCCATAA
Source organism: Phalanger gymnotis (assembly GCA_028646595.1). Lineage (NCBI taxonomy): Eukaryota > Metazoa > Chordata > Mammalia > Diprotodontia > Phalangeridae > Phalanger > Phalanger gymnotis. The sequence goes on along the minus strand of CM053627.1, from coordinate 210,557,466 downwards.
ATTTGACAACCTTAGGGACATGGATGAATATCTACAAAAATATAAATTGCCCAGGTTAACAGAAGCGGAAGTAAAATTCCTAAATAACCCCATCTCAGAAAAAAATTGAGCAAGCCATCAACAAACTGCCTAGGAAAAAATCTCCAGGGCCAGACGGTTTTACATGTGAATTCTATCAAACATTTAAAAAACAACTAATTCTTGCCTATGTCCAATTCTGTGAGAAGCTGGGGTACTCATTACCCAAGTCATAATTGGAATTCCAGGCCATAATACCACTTCATGACCCAGAGTTAGTTGCTCAGTTTCTACTAAAGCCCAATATGCAGCTAACAGCTGCTTCTCAAAAGGTGTATATTGCATTCCAGATGAAGGCAGTTTCCTTGACCAAAAGCCTAAAGGTACACTTCGGTTCTGTTGTTTTTGCCACAGACTCCAATTCGCACAGTCATCTTGTACAGTCATTGGAACTCCACTGGCCCATTTTGTATAAGCCATAAATCCAGAGCTAATTGTATAGCAGCCTTTGCTTCCTCAAAAGCTCTACTTTGTTAAAGTCCCCAATCAAATTCATAGTTCTTTCTGGTGACTTTATACAAGGGTTTTAAAATCTGTCCCAAATGTGGGGTGTGGTGTCTCCAATAACCAAATAACCCTATGAACTTCTAGGCCTCTTTCTTATTAGTAGGGGTGGGAAAATCCTGGATTTTTTGTCAAGCTCGTGGGAGAATTTCTCGCAGTCCTCTATTCCACTGTATCCCCAAGAATTTTACAGTTTGAGCTGGCCCTTGATCCTTTGCGAGGTTGATTTCCCATCCTTTGCTTTTCATATGGTCAATTAATAGTGCCAAACTCTCCTCCACTTCTTTTATATTCTTTCCCTGTATCATGATGTCATCTATATAATGTGTAAGCTATACACCAGGTAACTTTAATTCGTCCAAATG
>CM053627.1:210537622-210556019 GCA_028646595.1 Phalanger gymnotis | reverse complement strand
CATGTGTATACGGGTGCTCATATGTGCCTATATACACATAATGTGCATCTCACAGACATGCATGTGTGTGTCCCAGATATAGGACCTTACCTAGATCTGAGGAGCAATTCTCAGCCAGGACCAAGTCCTTCTCCCTCCTATCTCAGTCTTCACTCTAACCCCTGCCCTTACACTTGTAGGGTTCAATTTACATGTCAATGTCCCCCAAAACACCATTACTTCTCAGTTCATCGAACTTCTCTTCCTATCATCTTTACCATCCCTCCACTTTAGGCGTGTGTCATACCCTTGATTTCATCATCACCCATGGGTGTCCTCTCTCTGATGACAGTATCCCATCCTTCTATTTCTCTTTCACCCTTTGGTTAATCAGTTGAACCGTTAAATTGCTTTCTACCCCTGAGTCCCTTGCCTCATCATTCGATTGCAGTTCATCTCTTTCCAACCCCAAGTCTCCCACCATCTTGCTTTCTCTGCTCCTGCTCACCCCTGCAGAACGTCACTGGAGAAAATCATACAACTATGGTGCCTACGGATTTATGGCAATCTTTCTACTCTTCCCAGATTGACTCTCTATCAGTCTCCTCACAGTAACGATACCAGACCTCTTCTTCTTCTCTTCCCAAAGGCACCTACGCCACCCTTCTTGCGAGACAAAGGAGCTCACTTTATACTTCTCTGAAAAAACCAGGGCCATCTTTCAAGAGTTCCTGCTCCTCTTCAATTCCATGCTTTAGTTTGGGGGGTTGTTTCTTCCTTATATTTTAAATTTTTAATCTTTTATTTTTTATTCTGAATTTACTAAACACCAAATAAAATGGGCATTTCCATAAACACAAAAGAAGGTGATTGCACATGAAACTGTAGATCTCTATTATATACAGTTTACTTTTCTTCTAAACTGTATAATAAAGTGTGTGTGTGTGTGTGTGTGTGTGTGTAGCAGGGTTGGTTATATGTAGCTTAATTTGTTAAATATCAGCCAGAGAACCAGGGAAGGCTCTGCCAAGAGTGATCAGCAAAGTCCTAGGGGCGGAGTGGGGAGGGAAGAGAATGGTATTGGACAGAAGGGAACTTTGGGCTGGGGTTTGAAGGATGAATAGAGGCAAAAAAGGCGGGAAGGAGGGTATTTCAGAACAAGAAAACAGTTTTAATGGGCTCAGGACAATGCAGAGTGAAGGAGAGGAGAGCAGTAGGAATAGCAACTGTGATGTCATTAGAGAACTGCTTCGAGCAATGATAGGTTAAAGTGACTTGCCCAGGGTGACACAGCCAGGCTGCATTAGAGGCAGCACTCAAACCCAGGACTTCCTGGCTCAGAAGGCCAGCTCTGTATCTACCTCATTACATACATAGCCTCTTTAGTGGGAGAGGTCCTTCCAAAACCTAAGCAGTGTATCTGTTCCCTGACCCTCCCAGAGTTCCTATAAAAAGGAATAATCTTCATAAAAGAAGATTAGGGTCACCAGACACTGTGTGATATTAAAAGGCAAAAAAGATAGAAAAAAGTAAATCTGGTCACTGGAAAAACTATATGGAATAAAGCTCCTTCCACACCCATGCCAAAAGGTTAAAAAACAAGTTCTGCAGAATATCTGATAGGAAAAGCAAGGCAGAGTGCCATCTGAAAAGAAGTTAATATAAAACTTCATTTAAAAATTACTAAAAAATAAAAATAATTTTTTTTTCAAGTCTCAGGCTTGGCATCGGGAGACCTGGACTTTGTTTCTAGATCCAGACTGTGTGACTTCAGATAAGTCAATTCCTCTGTCTGGGTCTCAGTTTCTTCATCTGTAGAACAAAGGCCTTGGACTAGATGGTCTTGGTCTCTATGGCTGCTTTCCGTTTAAGTGTTCTCTGATTCTAGGATGCCAGTTGTTGTGGATTTAGATTCCAGGCGGTCAGAAAGAGGGAAAGGAAGCTGTGGCCTCCCTTTCCTAGGCCTGGAGTAATCTGAGCCCATCTTAATGGAGCACCAGGCAATGGGTACAGCGTGCTTCAGGGCAAGCCAGACCCTATTATCCGTTTACTCTCCGTATGGTGAAACGTGATTCTCAGTGCCCCAAGGAAGGGGGTGAGGGGCAGGAGGAGTGAGAAAAGGGCCCCCCACATCTGCTTTTAAATAAAGCTTCAAGATGACCCATGGGCAGATCATTCTGCTTGGAGTTGCCCAGAAGGCTCGGGGCAGAGTGTCCATGGACAGAGAGGTCCACATGCCTATAGGAATAGTACTGGAATCAGCCCCTTGTGCCAATGGGGAGGGAATAAAAGGGAAAACCAGGTAGGAGAGTTTGTGACCCACACATATCTAGTACTGACTAGGGAAAATCCCAAGCGCTAGGTCTCCTACTGGGGGAGCTTCTCTCCTCACCCCACTGATGATAATAATAATAGCTGGCATTTATATGGTGCTTTACAGTTTGCAAAGTGATTTACTTGTGCTGTGTCGTGTGACCCTCACAATAGCCCTTGGAGACAGGTGCTGTTATTGTCCCCACTTTACAGGAGAAGAAAGTGAGGCTAGGGGCACCAACCCTGGAGTCAGGAGGACTTGAGTTCAAATTTGACCTCAGACACTTGACATTTACTAGCTGTGTGACCCTTGGCGAGTCACTCAACCCCAAAGAAAAAGGAGAAGGACAAGGAGAAGAAGAAAGAGGAGGAGGAGGAGAAACTGAGGCTGAAAGAGGTTAAGTGACTTGCCCAGGGTCACACAGCTAGGAAACATCTGAGGCTAGATTTGAACACAGGACTCCAATTCAAGAATTCTACCCGCTGTGACACAAATACCACCTTATATTACCTGTGCATATGGCTTTATATCTATAAAACATCTCCTCACAAACTGGGAAGAGCACCTTGAGCCTTAAAGGCCCCGAATGATTATGTCATCCCAGCCCCTCCTTTTATAGTGGAGGAGGAGGAGGAAACTGAGGCCCCTAAAAGGGACAGTGACTTGCCACAAGAAGGAAAGTCAGAATTCCAGCCCAGGCTGTTACACTATACGATACCCCTCTTGTCATGTCTATATTCCATGTGAGAAAATAAGGGTCATAGAGGGATAGAGGCAGCAGCACGCACCAAGGCAGGCTGAACTGTTGCCGCCCCTTTAGCTGTCACCCCTCCCCCCGACCCTGACTCTAATAGAGACAGCCTAAGACTGAACCTCAGCATCCCGGTAACATCAGCGTCCTCCAAACCACCAGACCCCTGCCCCGGCCATCATGGAGGAAAGGAGGCCCACCTCCAGCAACAGCTGCTCATCAACTAGAAGATGGCCATCCCACAGGCCTTACTTCCAGTCCAACCCTCACAGCCATCATCTGCGGAAGCGACTCTTGTGGAAAGGAGGCCAGCCATCCTCACCCCTGGACCACCACCTCCCCTCAGACCCGCGCGGGGATAGCCCGGGAGCCCTGTAAGCGGTGTATTTTCTGGAAGGAATTCTGAGGAGCCCCTGGACATGAGCCATATCTAAGCTTTGTTTCAAGTATTTTTTCCCCAGATTTCTAGTTGGAAATTGGAGAATAATGAGTCAAAGATATGAAAAAAACTTGATTTCCCTCTGTTAGGGAGTCAGGCTCCCCAAAGGCTAAATCCAGATTCTGTGAGTCCTCCTCATACAGGAAACCCCTGAGGTAAAGGGCAACCCTTGGGCTGTAGGTAGCAATTATAATTGAGTATAATCATTTATTAATATAACACAACATTTTATTTCCATGTCACATGACACAAGTAATGTGAAACTAGCTAGCCAAAAGCATCCTCCTAATAGGCTGTAAAAGGACTTGTGACCATGGAGGACATCATACACGGGAAGGTTCATAGTGGTGATGAGGAAAGGCCCTAATTGCTTAGAAAGCTGTCACGAGTGACCAGCCCTTGAAGGGTATATGTGGAACTGGAAGAGAGACAGCTGGGTGGCTGTGGTGTCTTAACACAATCATCCTCTCAAGCCTCCTTCTGTCAGGACTGAAATGTTCAGGAAGAGAGAGATATCACTAATAATGTTCTACTCTGCAGCAGGTGGAACAGGAGCCTTTAAACAGCAAGTCGAATATACAATAATCCATGTGGGCTGGATCCTCTTCAGATAAACAATTCGGTGGGCACTAAAATGAGTGGCACTAATGCCAAGTTGAATCCATCCAGAACTAGACAGAGATCATTGACAAATGGAAAATTTGAGGGAAAATGGTAATTGGGCCAAGCCACTAACAAGGAAAATCCTAAATAAAAATCATTTTGGGGGCAACGAATTGACCCCAAACATACCTTTCATCAAGTAATACCCCGGCTCAAAAACCTTCAATGACTCTCCCTTCTCCACAGAATAAAGTAGAAACTTTTCAGCCTAGCATTCAAAGCCCTCCACCATCTTGTTCCAGTTTTCCTTTTCTGTCTTATCTCCTACTGCACTACACATATCTTTCACTTTGGCTAATCTAGTCTCCTCCTTGTTTCCTGCACTCACCATAATTATATTTTACCAGACCACCCCAGGTCTTGTCATTTCTCTGAGCTCCCACAGCATTGTCCCAATATCAACCCTATCCATTCAGGATAATGATATTTTGCTTCATTTGTTCTCTAATTGCTTCATGAGCACCTCCAGCCAGATGGTTAGCTTTAGCCTCTCAGGTCAGAAAATATCGTCGCTACTCTTCTCCATTCTCTATCACATCTAGCATAAGACTGGGCTCACGATAGATATTTAAATATCTGTTGACTGATTCATTGATTAGCTAGAGCGGGGTGGGGAACCTGCAGCCTCAAGGTCACATGTGGCCTTCTAGGTCCTCAGGTCCTTTGACTCAGTCCAAGTTTTACAAAACAAATCCCCTTAATAAAAGGATTTGTTCTGTGAAGTTTGGATTCAGTCAAAGGGCCACACTTGAGGACCTAGAGGGCCACATGTGCTCAAGGCCACAGGTTCCCCACCCCTGAGCTAGAGCGAAGGGGGAATAAGCTTCAGCTGGAGGAAAGGGAGAATTAGGAGCCTTTAAGAGGCAAAGTTCTTCTGACAGGCAAGGGATATTACTATGTGTTTTAGTAGAAAAGGAACTGGACTTCGAGCTAGGAGGTATGAGTTTGAGTCTCAGCTCTGATGTTCAGCTCTTGTGTTACAATGGTTGAATTCCTTCCTCAGAGGCTTCTTTCAACTATAAAATGGGCCTAAAAATACTACCTCACATACAGAGTAAGTTGTCAGAATTTTTTTTAGTTTAAATTTATATATTTTTACATCACAGTCATTTCTGGAGATATCATGAATCTACACACACACATATACACACAAAATTGTGTGTGTGTCTGTGTGTCTGTGTGTGTGTACAGCTCGTTGCCGTTCAGTCGTGTCCAACACTCCATGACCTCATTTGGGGCTTTCTTGGCAAAGATACTGGAGCAGTTTGCCATTTATTTCTCCAGCTCATTTAACAGATGAGGACCTGAAGCGACTTGCCTAGGGTCACACAGCTAGTAAGTATCGGGCTGGATGTGAACTCCCAAAAATAAGTCTTTCTCCCTCTAGACCTGGCATTCTATACACTGTACCACCCAGCTGCCCTTCCTCCCCCCAGCCCCCTGTTTTGTTTTGTTTTGTTTTTTCCCAATGTTCCTAATATGATCTTTACTGAGAAAGAACTGCTGGGAAATTTCACATCAATCCATAAAAGGTTGCAAATTGTACATGTCAGAGGTTCTCACATGAATGAAACCTCATCTTAATTGCACTGAGGTAAACATAATTATTTATAAGTAGCATTCTTAAAGCTAAAAGTTATGTTTCATTACTATTATTATCACTACTAGTAGTAGCTGTAGTATTTTTGACTCAGTTGAATCTTTGCACAATACATCTCCAGATATCCCTCCAGTATGTCCTCCGACCCCTTTCAATAGCTTAGCAAATGGGAAAACGAAAAACTTCCTAGGTACATTACAGATCATGCATTGTTAATTCTCCAAAGATTGTGAAGGGAGCATGCCCTGAGCTTCCATGAAGGTCCTTTATGTTGCACAAAGTAAAATACAGTGTCTGTAATTTTCTGTGTCTGTCTTCTCATAGGAGAACCAGTTCTGCCTTGAAGCCATCAATGACGCACATTTTGAAGTCTGGCTTGATATTTTCCATCTGCCTTGATTCTCTTAATCACTCTGGGTGACTTCTTTGACTATAGTGTGAGAATGGACACTAGCTTCTCCTTGAAGTTTTCTTCAATTTCTTCCATCTTTTGGTTCATGGTGACAGATTCGGTGATGTATTTGGTAGCCCCATTCCCACCCTCGCTGGTGACTTTCTCTCTCTTTTTGGTTACTACAACTTTCTCTTCACTCTTATCTCCCTTTTTCTTTTCCTCTGTTGTGCTCAAGGAATAATGTCAGGAATTATAATAGTACCTTTCACACAGGTTAAGCTGTCACTCTGTTAGATTGACTTTAAACATGAGCCATACCCAAGCTTTATTTTAGACATTTTCCCTGGACCTCCAGGGTGAGGGCATAATGAACACAGAGATCACAAGAAATCTGACTCCCCTTTTTGGGGGTTTAGCCCTCCTCCAGGATGAATCCAGTGTTCCTTAAGACAAGAACAAAAGTCCCTTTGTTTGAAGAGACCCTATCACCTGGGTCACAGGTGACAGCCAAAAAGCAGAAATTCCTGAAATGAGTTCCTAAAAGGAGGTTGGGGCTCTAGACATTCTTCAAATTAAATCTATCCAGAGAAGATTGGATGCAACCCTGAAGGTTATGGAATGTCTATTTAACCAACCTAAGAGATTCTGTTTAGTGATCATTAATACACATTCTAATTGGAGATAGATTTCTGACTTCCTTTGTCACTTTGCAAAAGTTCATTAACCTCTTTGGGTCAATTTTAGCCAGTCTGCAGAACAACAGGGAAAACAATTTCATCATATCAATAACAAAAATCATGTAACTATACCATAGATGTGACAAAATGCAAAACCCATTCTTATTAAAAACACTAGAAGTTATAGGAATAAATGGAGCCTTTCTTAAAATAAGCAGTATCTATCTAAAACAAAGAGCAAGCATTAACTGTAACAAGGATAAATTTGAAGCCCTCCCAATAAAATCAGGGGTGAAGCAAGGATGCCTGTTATCACCACTATTATTCAATAGTGTACTAGAAATGCTAGCTGTATCAATAGGAAAGAAAAACATTAAAGGAATAAAAATAGGCAATGAGAAAACAAAACTATCACTCTTTGCAGATGATATGATGGTATACTTAGAGAACCTTAAAGAACCAATTAAAAAACTAGTTGAAACAATGAACAACTTCACCAAGGTTACAGGATATAAATTAAACTCACATAAATCATCAACATTTCTATATACTACCAAAAAAAAAACCCAGCAGCAAGCTATAGAAAGAGAAATCCCATTTAAAATAACTGCAGACAATATAAACTACTTGGGAGTCTATCTGCCAAGATAAACCCAAGGATTGCATAGACACAATTATAAAATACTTTTAACATAAATAAAGACACATCTAAACAACTAGAGAAATATTCATTGCTCATGGGTAGACTGAGCCAATATAATACAAATGACAACTCTACCTAATTTAATTTATTTTTTCAGTGACATACCAATCAAACTATGAAAGAATTATTTTATAGAACTAGAAAAATAATAAAATTAATCTGGAAGAAGAAAAGGTAAAGAATTTAATATTCTTGAATTGATGAAAAAAAATGTTAAGGAAGGCAGCCTAGCAGTACCAGATTTCAAACTATCTTATAAAGCAGTAATCATCAAAACCATCAGGTTGTGGCTATGAAATAGTGATAGATCAATGGAATAGATTATGTACGAATAGTAGTAAATGACCACAGTGAGCACTAGATCAGTGTTTGGTGAATCCAAAGATCCAAGCTTTTGGAGAAAGAATTTGACAGCTAATAAAAACTTCTGGGAAAACTGGAAAGCAGTTTGGCAGAAAGCAGACATAGACCAACATCTCACACTGTATTCTAAGGTAAAGTCAAAATGGATAAATGATTTAGACATAAAGGGTGATAACATAAGTAAATGAGGGAAGCATGGAAAAATGTACCTGTCACGGGAAAATTGGAACACTAATGCATTGTTGGTAGAGCTGTGAACTCATCTAACCATTCTGGAGAGCAATTTCGAACTATGCCTAAAGGGCTATAAAACTGTGTATACCCTTTGGCCCAGCAATGCCACTTCTAGGGCTACATCCCAAAGAGATCATAAAAATGTACAAAAATATTTATAGCAGCTCTTTTTATGGTGGCAAAGAATTGGAAATTGAGGGGATGCCCATCAATTGGGGAATGGCTGAACAAGTTGTGGTATATGAATGTAATGGAATACTAATGTGCTATAGGAAACGATGAGCAGGCAGACTTCAGAAAAACCTGGAAAGATTTATATGAACTGATGCTGAGTGAAATGAGAACACTGGACACATAACAGTCACATTTAGACTTAGCTTTTCTCAGCAATGCAAGGATCTAAGACAACTCCAAAAGGCTCACAGTGGAAAATGCTATCCACATCCAGAGAAAGAACTTTGGGGTCTGAATGCAGATGGAAGCAAACTATGTGCTCTCCTTTTCTTTTGTTGTTTTGTTTTGTTTCTCTCTTCTCGTGGTTCCTCCCATTAGTTCTAATTCTTCTTTACCTCATGACTAATGTGAAAATATGTTTAATATGAATGTGTAAGTAGAGCCCATATCAGATTACATGCCATCTTGGGGAGGGGAGAGGAAAGGAAGGGAGAGAAAATTTAAAACTCAAAATCTTATGGAAGTGAATGTTGAAAACTTAAAATAAATAATATATAAAAAAGAAAGAAAAATAAAAACTTGACTTTTAGAATAAAAATTAAGATTCAGTTCCTGCAAAAAAAAAAAGAAAAGAAAAATGTACCTGTCAGATCTGGGGGATCTGTTTATGGGAAGAGTTTATGACCAAACAAATGATAGAGTATGTCACAGAAAGTAAAATGGATAATTTTGATTACATGAAATTAAAAGTTTTAACACAAATAAAATTAATGCAGCCAAAATTGGAAGGAAAACAAAACTTAATGGAAAAAATTTACAGTGAGTTTCTCCAATAGAGAACTGAGTGAGTTAAATTTATAAAAATAAGAGCCATTCCCTAGTTGATAAATGGTAAAAGGATAGGCACAGGCAGTTTTCAGAAGAAGAAATCAAAGCTATCAATAGCCACATGAAAAAATGCCCTAAATCACCAATGATTAGAGAATTGCACATTAAAACAACTCTGGGATGCCACCTAACACCTTTCAGATTAGCTAACATGACAGAAAAAGAAAATGACAAATGCTGGAGAGGATATGAAAAAATTGGGACACTAATGCACTATTGGTGGAGTTATGAACTGGTCCAACCATTCCGGAGAATAATTTGGAACTTTGCTCAAAGGTCTATAAAACTGTGCATAACCACACTAGGTCTGTAACCCAAAGAGATCAAAGAAAAAGTAAAAACCTATTTGTACAAAAATATTTATAGCAGCTATTTTTGTGGTAGCAAAGAATTGGAAATTGAAGGGCTGAGCATCAATTGGAGAAATGGCTGAAGAAGTTGTGATATATGATTGTTATGGAATAGTTGTGCTTTAAGAGATGATGAGGCTGGTTTCAGAAAAAAAAAACTACTGGGAAGACTCATGTGACCTCGGGAAAAGTGAAGTGAGCAGAACCAGGAGGATATTGTACATGGTAAAAAGCAGTACTGTGAATGTGAGCAGCTGTGAAAGATTTAAGATCATTCCAAAGGACCCATGATAAAAATTGCTACCCACCTCTAGAGAAGTGATGAACTTGGAATGCTCATTGAAGTACACTTTTTTTACTTTATTTTTTTGTTTTCTTTTTAAATGTTTTCTCTTGCAACATGGCTAATATGGAAATGTTTTTGTATGACTTTACATGTATGATCGATATCAAATTGCTTGCCTTCCTAAGGAGGGGTGAGGGGCAAAAGGGAAAGAGAGAATTTGGAAATCAAATTTTTTTTAAATGATTGTTAAAATGTTTTACATGTAATTGGGAAAATTTTAATGAAATAAATACAAATATATTTTAAATTTTTAGAAAGAAAACAAACCCATCCTTGTTTCTAAGGGTAGAGAATTGTCAAGCTTTCCTAAGGAAGCACACTAGACCCTCAAGGAAAGGGAAACCAAGAAATACCCATGCTTTCTGCTGCCATGGCTAGGCTGGTCCAACTTCCCATAGCAAATGGCAATGCCGAGCCTCCTCCAATTCGCCATGTATGTGTCTCTCTTCTCTCTGACTTTCCCCACTATTTCCCTTCCTCCCTCAGCTCTTTTTCCTCCTCCCTTCTCATCTTCACCTTCATCTTTCTTTTCTCTTTCTCACTCTTCCTCTTAGCTTCTTCATTTTTCCCCTTTTAATCTTCTTCCTTTACCTCAACCTATTCTTCCTTTCCCCACTCTTACTCCTTTCCCTTCCCCCTCTTCTATCCTTCATCCTTACCCAATCCTCTCCATCCACCCACCCCCACCCTGTGGTGGCCCCACAGCTGACAGCTGAGCATACCCCAGTCTTGCCAACTATTCTGCTGAAGGTCAGGTGACACTCCCTTCCCCCAACCCCACTGGCTGCCTGACCCATCAGGATTTTCCACTCCAGCAACACTGCAGAGTACAAGCTAGGCTGCACAGAGCACAAAATCCTGCTAAAGCAGGGCACCAGGAAAGAGCGCTTCTTCAAGGAGTCCAGAGACTTCTCTTCCCATTCTCAGATCTGCACCTGGTGAGTGCTGCCCAGGAAACTGGGTATCTCCAGCAGGTAGACAGGGTGGGAGATAGTACGGGAGGCACTAACTTGATTGGGGTTACCCAAGACAATAGGAAGGAGATGCTCTACCTCTAGGAGGTGGGCCTATCATACTCCATGCCCACTGCCGCTGTCTGCAAGAGGAGAGGCCTGTGTCCTTCCCGGCTGCTGATAATTCAGCACTGGGTGGAAGGGATTACGGCATTTGTGACATGTTAAGGAAGGTCAGAGAAAAAGAAATATGTGTTCAAACTCTCCCTGTACCCGTCAACTATGACCCCAACCCACTATCACGGCTGTGACGGGTAGGGAAACGTGAGTAAGGATAAGAGAGGAGGACAGAGGCGATGAAATGGATGAGGGGAGAGGAATAATGAGAATTTGAGAAAGAAGAGGAAGTGAAGAATCTTTTCCCAGTTAGCTACTAGAGGAGTACTTGGGATGGGAAAAAAGGAAGATGGAGGGGGAAAAACCTCAGACTAAGGCTAATTCTTAATGATTCACTGTGGGTCTGTACTTACGGCTTAATAAAGAGTAGCCGCTAACAGCCCAGGCTCAGCCAGGAAAGACAGTGGTGCTGACCAAAATGGCATGTTCAAGATACTGCCCCATAGACTAGCTCCATGCCAGGGGAAGCAGGAGATACCCCAGGGAACGGGTCCAGAGAGGAGAGGCTAAAAGAACAGCATGTCCTGTCCCTAGCAGCCTTCCTGCTATGTGGAGTAGTCCAGATGACATCCATGGCTGGGTCTGGGTTAAGGCTTCAGATCCCCTCTAGAGGACTCCAGATTTTCTGTACATTTGTTCATAGAGAAAGGGAGGACAGATTCCTAAATGTTTTGACAAGCTTGGTGTTATTAAACCAGTTAGGCCCTGTGGATACAGGGAACTATAATTTGGGATCAGTAAGAGCTCTCTGCTACCAAAAGGCCCAAACACTAGCCACTGGCTACCTGGGAATAAGAAAGCCTTGGGGGACTGGTTCCCCCTCCGTTCCCTATGAAAGCAAGGCTCCCAAAATGGTTGATTTCACTCTTGAAGTCTTACATGGTCTGAAAGTGGCCACAAGCACCCAGGCCCTCCCCTCTACTTTATGGAATTCCCAGGCGAGCTCGTAACAAAACAGCCAGCCTCCCTACGCTGTTCAGAGATGTATCTGTTTCATATAGAACTTTAAGGACCCAACACTCTGATTTTACAGATGAGAAAATTGAGGCTGAGAGACGGGAAGTGATTCTTCTAAGATCACACAGCTAGGAGGCAGCAGAATAAAAGCAGGTCTCTGACTCTAAAATGTCGCTACCTCCCACTTAAAAAGTAACTCCTTGGGGAAAGATTAGGATCCTCATCACAGGCCAATCCCTTTGTTGAATGGCATATATAAGCCTTGGTGGAAATACAGATTCTGCCTGCTTAACCCATCTCGATTAACAGAATCCCCATTTTCTCCATTTTTTTTTTTTTTTGGTCCTCCTATGGAGCAAGGTAGCAAAATAAATCCTTCACATGCAGGAATCTGTATCGCCGGCATCTTGTTCCCCAGGGGCTGCAAGGGAACAACGATAAACTTTATGGTCATATTCTTTCAGGGAAGAAAATCCAAACAGAGGCCGAGAGAGGCTTGGAGGAGGGGGAGGTGTGGGGGAAGGATCGAAGCTCCCAGGATTGATGGGAGGCTGTGTGGAGTATGCCGAGTGTTTCATTTTGCGGTGCTTTGCCACGCGGCACAATTATTCTTTCCCCATCAAGCCAGAAGCTGAGGGAGACACAGAAAAGGCACACTTTAAAATTCATGGAGAAGTAATGCAGCGATAGCTAACAGAGCAGGAAGCAGAAGGAAGTGAAAAATTGGGGGAAAGGCAATGGCCGGCTCCCTGTATGGAGCCAGTCTTGGAAAGGGGGCCCTGGCCTGCCCCTTGCCAGCTGGGCTGAGAAGCTTGGGAATGGTCAAGGAGCAAGAATGAGCTTCCAGTGCCTTGTTAGATGACCTCACACAAGCTATTGTCCTTCTCTAGACCTCAGTTTCTCCATCTATACAATGAAGGATTTAGCTCAATGATCTAAGAGGTGTTATAGGCTGTCTCCAGAAGTAACAGGTTCCCCTTACCAGAGGTCTTCCAGTGGTGGCTGAACAACCACTGATAAAGTGCTTTACAAACTTTAAAGCCTAAAAAATGCCAGTGATGCTGCCGTTGCTGCTGCCGTTGGGGGTAGTGTGGGGGCGCCTACCAGGCCTCTAAAGTCCCTTCGGCTCTGAGATTCTGTGACTCACTTTCCCAAGCCCACTGTATGAATCTTTCTTGGGTTGGAAAACTCCCAAAAGGGCCAACCCATCCAGCCCCAGATAAGCTTGATTTTATCCTAGTCACGTGCAGCTTCGGAATGGGAATGGGTAGAGGGGTGAGATTTCTTCTTCTGAGAGAGTGCCGTGAGATTTAAGAGGGCCACTATGTAGCTCGGCTTAAAAAACTGTCTTTTTGTTTGGGATGCACTTTTTCTTTCAGATGTTCTGATTTCTGTACCTATAGCTAGGCTATCTCCTGTTCCCTCTGGATCCTTTTGGGTGGATCACTGACTCCTAAGCGGGCAGCCCCCCTGCCTTTATTATATGGGGTATTGAGCTAAGGGCCCACTAAATAAATGCCTCTAAGAGGTTTCTGGAGAGGACCGTGTCTGGGCTGCTCTCGGCTAGACCAAAATCTTTCCCTCTGGCCTCCCCAGGGACACTGAAGGCAGTGGCTGGTGCCTGAGCACAGAAACCCACACCCACACACCCACACACCCCCCTACATTCACCACCTCACTAATGCTTTTGTTCCAACATTAAAAAGTCATTTCCCCCTGCAGCTGGTGCTTTCTTGAAATTACCATCCTAACCACCAGCAAAACTCAAATGTCACATTTCTTAATAGGCCCCTTTTGCAAAAGAGGTTGAGGATCACATTACTTGGAGACACTGAAGGGAAAAGTGGACACTGGAACTCATGCCCTAGCATTTTGCAATATAAGAGACCCTGAGACATTTCTTAAGGGCTGAAAGGCTCATGGTGTGGTGTTTGTTGTATGTTAAGGATTTGGAGTCAGAAAATCTTGTTCCAAATTTCAGGTTCTTACTGCTTACTTACTAGATGAATATGATTCCTCTCTCTGGGCTTCATTCTCTCAAGAAATAATGAGATGGGGTTAGCTGATCTGTAACATCCCACCCAGCTCTAAATCCTATGAGATAGGTCCAAGCCAGGAAGTTTACCTAAGAGGACGTCCTTTGGAACCATCAGTCTGTTGGGTTCCTGTGGTCCAGCCCCATACTTGTTTATGAGAGCTGGATGTGAGGAGGAGGAAGAGGAAGAAGAGAGAGGAGAGGGAGGAGGGGGAAGAGGAGGAGGAAGACAGAAACAATAATAGAATCTCCCTCCTCTACTCAGAACAGCTATTGTTCAAGTGGCATTCAGACTCTCCAGTCGTCCTTTCCCCATGTTTCTTCCACCCTGACAGCTCGAGCAGAACACTGCTAGAGTTGTTAAGTACATTTGTCAGTGGCTGAAGGGCCTCTAAACTAATAACGCCTGTATTAAAATCACATTTGGTCTTCATGCCTAGGAAATGTTTGGAGACTTTAAATGTTAAGAGAAAGGGGAGGAAAAGAAAATTTTACCTTCCAAAGGATAAAAAAAACCCAGAATAAGTTTCTGACATGGGAAGATACTAAGTATCACTTTGAGGAGACCAGACTTTCCCAGGGAAATGAATGCATTCAAAAGGTATATATTTTAGAGGATGGCTGGAGGCCATATTGTCACCACTACTGGAAAGTACATTGGACTTGTATTACAGCTATTTGTGTAAATGTCTCAATCCCTACTCAAGTGTAAGCTCTCTGAGGACAGAAATTATATAATTTTTCATCATCGTAATTTTGTGTTTTTCCATCATTCTATCTCCTGTGACCAGAATAATACTTTGTACAAAGGAGGCTTTTAAGAATGTTTGTTCAAATGTCAAACATGAATTGACAGGAGACCTGGATTCAAGTCCTTTCTCTACCTTTGTGTGACTTTTGGCAAGTCAGTTATTGTCCCTGTATTCCAATCTCTCTCCCTACTATAAAATAAAAGATGGTCTCTGAGGTCTCTTTCAGCTTTCTCATTCATTCAGTAGAGATATCCTGGTTTCACCCACTCCTATGAAATGCAAGGGTGGCAGTGCCTTTGGACATTGGAGAATCTTTAGAGCATTTTAAAAAATTCCTGTCTTAAAAAATTCTTTTTTCCTGGAAAATTGTCTTGTCTTCCCAGTCCAGATGACCCAGCATGATACATGACCCTCCACCTCATAAGACACTTCTAAACTCTCCTGCCCATTACGACCTAAGCGACTTTAAATGGTTTTCAGGTCCTCTCATCTCTAATAGATTAAAAAATGCTCCCTTGGGCATCACAAAGACATTGAATGGTATTTGTACAAAACCTCTAAACCCAGAGAAGCCTATGAAATGTACATTAGAGGCTCCGTGGCGAGAGGGCAGGCCATAAAGCATCCAGCCTTTGAATTTTGCAACTTGACACATTTTTATATTACACTCCTTTTTCTGCTACAAGCTGTTTCTTATAATTTTCCTTCTTCACTCTTCCCCTTCCCCCCGCCCCATACATTTGTTCACAGCTTAACATTTTTCAGCACATAGAGAGGGCTTAGAGCCTCACTGCACTGAGGAGCCTCCATTCCACAGCTGTGTTGGTAATGCTGCCCAGCACCTGAATTCAATTACCTTGGCTTCCATTTTCTTCCTAGCCTCAAATGCTGGTTCCTTTACAGGTTATTCTTGCAGCAAGGCCAGGCAACCAATATTTGGGATGGGTCCTATAACAGGCCCTATCCTTCCTGGCCAATCAACTTTTCATCTATTCCCCAAGGAGAACCAACTTCCCCAGGCAAGATAGTCCTTTCACTGGGCTTTCTTCCATGATGCTAACTCTTGCCTTTGCTCCTTTATTCCCACTATTCTCCTCCACCTGAGAAGCCCTGGCCTATCTTCTGCTTTTATACACATTTTTGCTTCCTGCAAGGGTTGGACTTAATAACCTCTGAGGTCTCTTGCAAATTCTAGCATTCCTGACCACCCAGAGCACTTGTCCCATGCTTTGGCACTTGATTATACTCAGTTTGGTCCCTTACAGATAACATCTTCTTGGCTTGTCTAATTGTTCCTTCTATGTGGACAGTATTTACAAGATCCCAAATTGGAAGGAGCCTTAGAGATCATCTCGTCCAATTTACTCATTTTGTTAAGTTAATTCCTCTCAACAGAAGTTGTGATTTGCCTGAGGCCACACAGAGAAGAAGCTACAAAGCTAGAAATCAAATGCATACCCTTTGTCTCCAAATCCTGTGTCCCTTCCCCAATGCTTCACTGCCCAGACTTTGTAATCCTCAACAATGTTTCAATGATGCTAGTCAAATGACAGAAGTCCAAACCTGTAAAATTACTGTTTGGAGCTCTCAGTTTAGACAGGACTTGTCAGTGGAGTTCAGTTTTATGAATTGATGAATAAAGTCTTTATTGCAACTTGAGGGCTGAGCATTCTACCAATCTGTTGGTTAGTTTTGGGGTGAGTAACCACTTTTGATAGAACTCAATACATTGCTTAAACATATAAATGGAAACCAAATGGTACTTTGGGCTGCCCTCTTGAAACAAAAGAGTGTTAAGTTTTCACCTTTTGTGATCTTTAATGGACTTGAATGAAATTTGATAACTGATACAGGTTATAGTCATACATGCAAAAAGATGGCTGTTTGCCAGTTTAAAATGGTCATAATGTCTATAATAGTAATTTTATACACTTATTTTGTTAAAGCTTTTCAAACCCCGCCTGACACTTAACAGATTTAACTCTGAACCAGCCAGTGAACCTCCCTGTGCCTCAGTTTCCTCATCTATAAAATTAAGGGATTGGTTTAGCTGTCGTCGATGTTCCCTTCTAGCTCTATCTTCTCAATTCACAATCATCATCAAATATGATCGTTGGCATTTCCTCTTGACTCTTCTCCCCATTCACCCACCCAAGAGGACCTTCTTTTGTAACAAAATACATAACATTGGACCATGCCCTTATCTAGTTTGATTTGTGAAAAGGTTGAAATAGAAGGGGATGACAGGATCTCTTCTAGATCTAAATCTCATGTATACGTGACCATTTTTCCTGAGAGAGTCTAGAACTGAGAGAGTCATTAGCAGAGGCTGACTCTAAATTTGTTTTGCTATGTCTATGGGATGGAAAATAGGGAGAAGGAAAGCATAAAAGATCAAACAATAACATTTAGAATTAGAATGAATGGATATATGGTTGTATAAATGAAATAAAAAGCATTTATTAAGTGCCTACTATTTTTGTGTACTGGGGATATAAATACAGAAATGAGACATTCCCTGGCTTCAGGAACTTAAATTACAATGTAGTAAAACACACATAAGAGAGTGGTGACTAAGGAAGGGAATTTTGGTCTGGGGAGCAGAGTCATATATACTACTTTCCAGAAGAAATAATAGGAATCATTTGATTACTATTTCCAGAGTAAGTATAGAAAGCGGCTGTTGGAATGTGGGGGAGGAAGAGACATCCAGGAGATGGTAGAGCAGATAGTCCCATAGCAGCATATCCAGAGTCAATATTAGATGAATTTGTACCACTCACCAATCAGGACATAATAGTCCCAAGATGAGTTCCAAAGATGAGTGGATTGACTTCTACAAGCATTGAAGGGGATTTAGAGACCATCTCATTTTCAATCCCCTATTCTTACAGATGAGCTATTGAGGCTCAGGGTTTCAATGGCTTGCCCAAGGTCACACAGAGTCAGATTAGGACCCAAGTCCTCTAACTCCAAATCCCATGGTCTTTCCACAAGGCTGCTACAGTTCCTTCTCAGCCATTAGATTGCTGTCTTCCTCAGAAACACGGAGCAGAGCCCAGGAACAAGTCAAGCATGTCAGGATAGAGGAATGAGGAACAATTCTTGGTCAGTGTCACTGGAATTGAATATAACAGACTAATGTTTGCATTTATTTGTATTAAGAATAATAATGAATACCTCACTTTGGCATTATTTTCTTATACTTTCCAAAGCACTTGACATATATGATCTCATTTTGATAGTCATAAAAATCCTGTGGAAGGGAATGGAGTCATATCTTCCTTTTAAAGATGAAAAAACTGGGGGGGGGGGCGGAGCCAAGATGGCAGCTGGGAAGCAGTTACGGGCGTGAGCTCCCCACCAAATCCCTCCAAAAACCTATAAAACAATGGCTCTGAACCAATTCTAGAGCTGCAGAACCCACAAAGTGGCAGAGGGAAGCAGGGCCCCAGCCCAGGACACCCTGGATGGTCTCTGGGTAAGGTCTGTCCCACATGGACCTCCCAGCCCCAAGCCGAGGGGAGCGGAGCTGAGCCCAGCAAGCACGGCCCGAACAGACCAGACGCGGACCTACCAGACCAGGAGACGAGTGGAAAGTGCCCTGGTATCCTGAAATACTGAGCTGTGGCATGTACCAGACCTCTC
>CM053627.1:210458264-210537122 GCA_028646595.1 Phalanger gymnotis | reverse complement strand
GGGGTCAGGAAGAGTTGGACATGACTGAACAACTATGTCTCCTATCTGTGCAAATGTATTTTAAATACAAATATTTGTGCAGAATTTCTAATTTTACTTTTAAATAAAAAATTTTACCCCAGTAAAAAAAAAAAAAAGATGAAAAAAACAAACCTAAGAGAAATGAGGCGCCACAGGAGGATTAAGTGCAAGAAATATCCCATTTTCCCTCAGGCCTTGCAACCCAAAGTTTCAACCTAACTCCTCCCAGCCTTTCCTCTGTGCCCTCTGGAAGGCCTGTTCCATAGGCAACAAACTTCCCTTCATCCTCCATTCCTTTCCCACTCCTTCCATCTATTAGCCACTACCGAATCTTGGTTTGCGCCTGATAACCCAGCTTCCCTAGTCGCCCTCTCCAGGACTGACGGCATCACCACTCATTCTTCTCGGCTTACTGGTTGAGGCGGGGGGAGACGGACACTCCTTGCTCCCCACTGCCACTTCCAGGTTCTCTCCCTACTTGTATCATTCAGTAACTGCTCTTTACGTTATTCATATCTATCACCCAAGCAAAATCTTGGTAACTGTTGTCTATAGAATCCCCAAGTAATTTCCTTTCTTTGCTCAAGGAGTTATGACTTACAGTTTTTCTCTCTGAAACAGTAAGGCAATAATAACAATGTAGATGATAATTGTCAAAATGCCTATGTGGCTCTGTATCACAAAGTATATGAGACTCTCCACATAAAAGGTAAAAGAAGTGAACCATTTATTCAGACACCAGAGAACCAAATCCCACAAGCCATTTTGCCGGTCAGTCCACTTCATCATAATAGCAAGGAACCCAAAATATTCAATATACAATATCACAACCTGGACCCTTGCCATCCCAAAACCTCTCCGACCTCTTGCTGGGGTGCTCCCAAAAACAAACTCACAGTACATCTAAGTCAGCCTGTTCAGTTCTAACAATCACAAGGGTGGCCATTAGCAGCCATAACCTCTCTCTCTCTCTCTCTCAGCATTTTCTGTGACATAACTTCCTTTTCCTGTCAGGAAGCTCCTCCCACCACATGTAACTTAGGCTTCCTGTGATGTAAGCAGGTAACATGGCTTTTTAATGGGTGGGAAAGATCTTCAAATCTAAATTGCTACTACACTCTCCTCCCCAACTCCTGTGCTCATACTAGAGGACTTCAACACATATTGATTCTCCTTCAAATACCTAACCACTCATTTCCTCAACCTATTCACCTCCCATGAGCTACTCCTCCGCCCCACCTCAGCTACACACGATAGTTATACCCTTGATCTTGTCATCACCCACAAATGCACCACTTCCATGTTTGAGAATTCTAAAATCCCCTTGTCTGATCATAATCTATTGGCTTTTAACCTCTCCCTCTACATTCTATTACATAACCCTACTCTTCTTCCACACTGACCTCTAATCCTTTCCCAAGCCTTCTCCCCCTGCACTAGCCACTCTCTCCTCTTTGTCCATCTTGACTCCTTGGTGTTGAACTCCAGTTCAACTCTACACTGTCATCTCTTGAATACATTAGCCTATTATCAGATTGCCAATTATACCTAGCCAAGCCTCAGCCTTGGATAACTTCCACCATTTATTGTTTTCACACCTATACATATAATGCTGAACAAAAGTAGAGAAAATCACACAACCATTCTACTGAGTCCACTAGAAATTTATGTTGCATAATCTCAACTGGGCCATCACTGCTGCTAGGCAATCCTACTTATGACTTAGGATAACGACTTATGATAATGATTTACCAAGTCATTATCCCACTCTCCACAGTAGCTCTTCCAAACATTTTTATCCCTCCTCAAACCTCCCATGACTCCCCTTTCCTCCACCCTCTCAGATGAGAACCTTGCCTCATATTTTAGAGAAAAAATTGAATACATTTGCTGAGACCTTCCTGTTCTCCCCTCTTCCTCATCTCTTACCACTCAGATGCCTTCTGCCATTTTCTCCTTCATCTCTATTTCACATGATGAAGTGGCCTTACTCCTTACCAAGGCTAACCTCTCTATTTGTTCAAGAGATCCCATTCCATGCCACCTCTTCCAACAGACTGTCCCCTCTGTCATGCCCACTCTTTCACTTATTTTCCACCTCTTCTTGTCTACCGGATCATTTCCTACTGCCTACGAACATTCCCATGTCTCCTCTATTCTGAAAAAAGCCCTCATTTGATCCTTCTATTTCTGCTACCTATCATCCTATATCTTTTCTGCCCTTTGTAGTTAAACTCTTCAAAAAGGCCATCTACAACAGATGTCTGCACTTTCTCTCCTCTTACTCACTTCTTGACCTCTTACAATCTGGCTTCCAACTTGATCATTCCACCAAAACTGCTCTCTACAAAGTTACTAATGATGTCTACGTTATGAAACCCATTGGCCTTTTCTTAATCCTCATTCTCCTCAGCCTCTCTGGAGCCTGTGACATTGACGATCGCCTTCTCCTTCTTGATACCCTCCTCTCTAGGTTTTTGGGGCACCGCTGTCTCCTGGTTAATGTTAGAGGCAAAGCAAGGTACAGATAGGTAGAGAGGCGGGTCTCTAATCAGTTGTGCCAATGGCAGTGGGCACAAATGTTGATGTGGCATATGGCAAGAAGCTCTAAACTGAGAAAAGACCCATCAACTTGTGTTATCCCCAGCACTCGGCAGTGCCTGGCACGTGTTTTTGTTGATGATGATGATGATGAGACATCTTCCAGTCATGTTCAACTTTTTGTGACCCTATTTGAGGTTTTCTTGGCAAAGATACTAGAGTGGTTTGTCATTTCCTCCTCCAGCTCATTTTACATATGAGAAAACTGAGGCAAGCAGGGTTAAGTGACTTGCCCTGGGTCACATAGTTCGGAAGTGTCTGAGGCCAGATTTGAACTCAGGAAAATAAGCTTTCCTGACTCCTGGCCTGGCACTTTATCTCCTGTGCTACCTTGCTGCCCCCATATGCCTGGCACATAGTAGGTGCTTAATAAATGTTTACTGTTATCTCTTTGGAATCTTCTGAAGAAGAGCTTTTTCCCTAATAAAACCAAATAGTTCATCTCCTGAAAGTCAGAGATAACATTAATACTACAGATTGAAGCCTATCTGGGATAGCCTTTCAGGTCCTGAGTGAGAAGCTCCTGACTAAGGCAAGCTCAGCTCACAGATACAGCTCATGGGAATAAGATGGCCAAGTCTGAACTCAGGTTAATAACAATGATCAATCTTAGGCCTGTAAAACAGATTATGAAACCTACCTTTCTCCTTCAAATAGAGAGGTATGGTGTGTAACGTTGCATATGCTGTCAGACAGACCTTTTGTCAGCTGTTTACACACATGGGAGAATTTAATGGAAAGAGGAGGGGATTTGGGGATATGACTGAAGTACAAATGACAAAAGGAATATATAAAACTTTGGGGAAGAAAACAAAAACTAACCAAGCAATAAAAATCCCTGTTTCCCTAGCCATGAGACAGAAATTTGAGAGCTCCAAGTAGGTTACCAAGCAGATGCCCAACAGCCTTCTTAGTCATTCCTAGTCTATTCTTTCCCCAAACCTAGAGTACAACATGCACTGAAATTTCTGAGAAGTAAAACAGGGAACAAAGATCCAGATTCAAGGCCCTTCCTTCTCTTTGTGTATTCTGCACATATTTATATATGTCCTCGTGCTGTCTCCTCTTAGCAAGTAAGCTCCTTGGGTGTGCGGATTGTTTCATTCCTTATATCTGTATTCCCAAAGCCCTGTGTACTGCCTGGCACAGAAAAGGGACTTGTTGATGGATTCCTTCCTTGTTTCTGATCTTCCTTTTGAGCAACATTTGACTTCTGGAGTGGCTGTGAGAGTCCTTATTTCTGTGTGTAAACTGAATCTCTAGGTCTTATGAGGTTGTCTTGCCTTCCTCTCCCTCTGAGAGCACACACCAATATGCTACTGGAGATGCTGCAACTGGCTGCTACCTCAGTGATTACAACATTGGGTAGAACACACTGGGGCTTTGGCTCCCAAATAAGCAACAGAAGCAGTTTAGGTTCTTGGAGTAATTCCTTTGTCAGGCTAACATATCAACCATAAAACAAAACGAAGGAGGATAAACGCTACCACTCCCTCCGCCCTACCCCATCCTCCAAAAAGCTCTAAGCAAAACTATCTCCCTCTAATGTTTCTGACCATTTTTCCTGTAGTGTTAGCGTATTAGTAGAAAGACACTCCTCTATTCTCCAGCTTGGCTTGCCTCTGAAAAAGCAGAGAGACTGGGAAAGAGCCAGGAGTCACAAAACATACAGATCCTCTCTGCCTGTCAGCTTACTTAATGGCAATAATCTTATGTGGAGTTAGCACGATGAGCAGTAGGGAGGAAGGAAGACAGCCATCCTGGCCTGGGACTGAGTGGGTCCTTGTGTCACTTTTGCCAATGACTAGTGTAACTTACATGGCATTCATTTTCTCTATCTGTAAGACAAATTAAAAAAAAATTTTTTTTTAAATAAAACCATTCGTACCTTGTGGCGATGTAACACATACTTTAAGCTCTTCAGATGAAAATGAGAAAATAAGGTGCTCTGAACCCTACAGGGTTACAACATTTTATATGCTGTTACATATTTTTACAGCAGTAACTTACACTCTGTACATGTTGTGCTAGAAACACAAATGTTAACAGCACCCAGCTGTGCCTTACATTACAACAGCACCTGAAACATATCTGTCAGATTCAAGCTTGCATCATGCATGTGTTCTGGATCTACTCTGCATTCAGAAGCTGGCTCCTCGTGAAACAGATAGCTGTGTCATCCATACAGAGGCCTGTGTTTCATCCAGAAGTGGTTATAAAGGACTTTAATTGTTGGGTTCAGCCTCTAGTTTTTGAGACACCCTTGGACTTTCTTCCGGCCCTTTCCCAGGAGAAAGTCAGCTGGTGAGAGCTGGAAACTTTAAGTAGAGTTGTGTGTTATTGTGTTTTTTTTTAAGGAGGTTTTAAGTTGTCTTGCTAGAAACACAAAAATTGGTATAGTTTTGTATGGTCTGTCTGACGCATAGTAAGTACTTAATAAATGTTTGTAAATTGATTATGTTAGGATGTGAGCTTTTCAGACAACTGGAATGTATCTGATACATAAAGCCTTGAAACTTCAACTTAATTATAGACATAGTCATCTTTAAATCACGGCCCTTCGCATCTCTGAAACTGGCCACAAACTTTACTGTCTCTGAGTGAAACCTAAAGGCACATGTTTAACCAGTGGTTTTTTACATCCCTCTATGGCACTAGTAAAAATGCCTCCAGAGAACTTTCTACAACAGAACTATGCTAGCCAATTAATGTGACTTTCCCCTTTCCCTCTCTCCCAATTCATGACACCCAGACACCACCGCCATTTCAAACCTGAAACTCCAGGTGAATTTTAGAAACGGTCACCCTAAACACTTACAAATTACATTGCCTAAAATGTCTTTTCCACCCCTTCTGGTCCCCCTATACAAAACATATTTGGGGCCTTCTGGGGGAAGCAAGTCTAAGAGAAGACGGCCTGCTATGTGTCCAGCACTACGGTGGGCCCCATGGCATCTAAAGGAGAAGTATGGAAAGCAGCCTTTCTTCTCAAGGAGATCACAGTCTAGCATAGCTCTCTTTCCTCTTCTCCTATCTTTATCTAATATTCTCTAGTCACAAATCACTATTACCTCTGAGCTCTACTACAACCTCTATACCCCCCAAAATACTCTATCCCTTTAACTATTTCTACATGTCTTCTTTGCTTCTCAAAAGCCATTGGTGGGAATCTCCATGCCTGAAGAAGCCCCTGCTGTGATGACAGCTGAGGTTTAATAGGAGGAGTGACCAGACATCTACTCTGGAGCTCTGCTGATAATCTGCTCTCTTCTCTTCCATTACAGCTTCTAAGGGAAGAATCTGCCCTCCTAGAGATTTAACTTCCACCGAAGAAAAAATTGGACCCTGGTACCATGGTTGTTAAAGACAGCAGGGATACTGGGGACACTAGGGTTGGGGTGCTCCTGGAGCCCTTCATCCACCAGGTCGGGGGGCATGTAAGCATGATGAAATATGATGAACATACAATCTGCAAGCCCCTCATCTCTCAGGAACAGAGATTCTATGAGTCCCTACCTTTGGCGATGAAGCAGTTCACACCTCAGTACAAAGGTAAGATGGGGGGAGAGGTGGGCAATGTGGAGGGAAGTCCCTGACTGGCATTCCTGGCTCATTCTCACATGCCCGCTGTGCCCGTTGCTGAGATGACTCTCTTAGATGAAGTCGAAGTCAGAATGACTTTTGCTGTCCTTGATTTTTCAGACTATTTAGCTTCCTTTGGAACCCCAGCCCAAAGTCTAGAAGAATTTGATACAAGGGAATGAGTGCTGGACTTTGCATCAGGAGGCCTGGATTTGAATCCTGGCACTGCTATTTATTAAATCTGTCACCTTATATCACTTAGGCTCTCTGAGCTGGTTTCCTCACCTGTAAAAAGAGCTAGTTGGAATAGGAAATCACTCAGGTTCCTTCTAGTTGGTTCCAAATCTTATAATCCTATAAATCAGTCCAAGGAAATTGAAACTCAAATTATAATGGAAAATCTACCCTATAACACCAGCTCTATCTTAGACTATAATTGGTAGGTCACTCATGACTGTGGCCTACTAAACTTTTTGACAGGTTTCTTTATTGTTTTAACATCACTTTAATAAACCTAATTTGTAGACTAAAACTTCTTGTAGTTTCAAGACAGGAGCTCAAGCCTAAAATGAGTTGTAAAAAAGTTGAGAAACACACTGTTCAGGAAAAGGGACCATGAGAGAACACTCGGCTTCCTGCCCTCCTTTGGGAGCCCAGAAAAGTAAGGGAAACACGTGTTGTCGAAGGCTAGATCACACAGCCTGGAAACTTAAGTTGGAAGCAAAAGCTGTCAAGAATTCTCAGCTTTGAGGAGAGCTGGTCAAGAACAGCTGCCATCAGCTCCTCTCTAGGTTGGGTTCAGTGTCCTTACGCTCAATTGTGGGCGATGTGTCAGGATCCCTCTTCTGGGCATGACTGAGGTTCAGCTGGGAATTCATCAGGCCTGTTCCTATCCCCGACCTTTGCTTAATTAGGTTCAAAGGGTTTCAGTGCATGCCTCTGCAATGCACTGCAGAGTTGAGTGAAGTGACAGGTGGTGGTGGGGGTATGTGTGTGTGTGTGTGTGTGTGTGTGGGTGGGTGTGTGTGTGTGTGTTTTAAAGAACTTAAGAAAAATTATTGGGTTTCATTACCACACCAAATGGCGGCAAAGCAAAGGAGTCAATGAAGACAATTATGATATCTGAATAATTTAGACAAAAACCTACCCTGGCTTCAGTTATTCCAGTTAATTGAGAAAACAGCAGGTTTAGGTCTGAATCAGTTACATAATCTGGCCTAGATATTTATTCAGCCACATAATCACTGAATGTCAAGCACTGTATAAAATACACAAAAAGGGGTAGTCTTATGTTGAGGCAGCTGGTGATACAGTAGATAGAGCATGAGAGCCTGGAGTCAGGAAGAATTGCCTTCAAATCCTTTCTCAGACATTTACTAGCTGTGTGACCCTGGGCAAATCACTTAATCTCTGCCTCGGTTTCCTCACCTACCTCTCAGGGTTGTTGCAATACAGTATTTGTAAAAGTTCTTAGCACAATGCCTGGCACATAAAAATGCATAATAAATGTAGGCTCTGAATAAATGTTTATTCCCTTCCTCTTCCCTTAAATCTTGGTTCTAATGAGTTAGGCAAAACCAATATACACATACAATCAATAATTTCTTCCTTTTCTTGAAAGAAGCTGGAAGAAGTGGCTGGGGATTAGGCAGGCCCCTAAACTTTGGTCTCCTCTAATATGTTCTGGGTTGGGGGGACCTTGCTGTATTTGTAAAACAAATTGTGGGTCATTGATTACGTAGTAAGAATCTAGCCAGAAAGGCTGTACAGGAACAGCTTTCAGGAGAGCAGCTAGGCCAAGCTCTATTCAGAGCCTGAACTATCACCAACACAGCTTGCCAGCCCCACGGACAATAGTACCAGAGGCCAAAGTTGCTGTCCCACATTCCCTTCTGCTCTACTGCTCCTCATCCTCCTTTGCCCCCATATCTGCCTCTTGCGACCCCTTCCTCCTTCCATGAAGCACACCCTGTTCTCCCCTACATCAAAGCATACCTATCCTTCTATCTTGATCCCTCAAGGCGCTGCTAATGGGAACAAGTCAATCTAACAATCTGGTCTAAGCTAAGGTTGATAGCTCAATACATCACCATCCTCAATGACATCGTATCTTATGAGCCGCTCAGAATTCCACAAACTAAGACAGCAAGTGATATGAGAATGTCAGGCGCTTGTATCCAAGGCCAATAGAGATGAGATTTGGGGAACTAGGGGTGCCTTTCAGAACCCCAAAACCACACCACACAAATGATCCTCTCTTTTCAACCCTCAAGCCATCCCTAAAAAAAAAAAAACCAGAAAAAAAACAATGAACCACTGACATAAACCCCAGTTTTAATAATGACTTGCTGACCAGGAAGTGATTTGTTCCACTGTCCAAGCAAAGTGACAAGAACATTATGCTAGAAAAATTAGGTTCCGAAAGTTTTTATCATCCCAAGTCCCAAGACCTACAAGGTCACAGATGCTCTGGCATGGCAGAGGGGGAGACAAGTCTGGTCTGAAAGGTGCTTTTTATATGGGAAAGTATCACCAAAGGTACAATTTTCTACTTAGTCTCATCCCTTACCCCACTCCCAAAAGGCAACAAAGGAGATTGAAAAAAAATCAGAGCTAAAAAGGACCCTGGAGACCATTTAGTCCAAACCTCTCATTTTATGTAGGTAACTGAGGACGAGAGGGAAAATGGTCTGCCCAAAGTAACACTAAATCTGGACTTTAAACCCAGGTCCCCTCACTTCAAATCCAATGCTCCCTCCACTGTACCCCAACAGCATGTTAGAGACGATGCCAGTACTAGAACCTCAGGCTCCCAACTCCCGGTCTGGGGCACTCCCTACCACATCATAAAGCTGTATGCGCATTTTCCCTACAGTGGGAGGGCTAAGGAAGAGAGGTTCCTGAGCTGACCAGTCACAATGTCAGAGAATGCACTGCCTCTATTTTCATCACCCTGCAAGCTGAATCAAGACAGAAAGAATTTTAGACAGAGAAGAGATTCCACTGGGCAGTCTTAACACGTAAGGGCTTGTCAGTGAAGAGGGTATTGCAAAAACGTTCCCAAAGACGTAATGAAGGGGAATGGAATGTGGGGGCGGGGAGGAAAGAAGGGAGAGAAGTGAGAAGGATAGAAGAAAAGGAGCTATCCTTACTTGACTTAGCTATATCCTGTCAGGCAGGTCCAATGTCCTTGAGGCACCAGCAGTCTCTATATACTGTCTGATTCTGAACTGACCAGGATATTAAGGACACGCCCCAGTCCCAGTTGGTTAACAGCTTAACTGGACTCATATTGCAGAAGGCAGCAAGCAAATGCACTCATAAATTTAAAAATAAATACATGACAATACTCAGTGAGACTCAGCCTGCTATGCAGCCAAACAAAAATTGCTAGGATGCTTTGGGAATGTCAATCATCTCTCTAAATATTCACCGTCTGCCCAGTCGGCATTATCTACAGGGTCAAGATGTTTTCAGAAGGCTGGTGCTGGGAAGCGCTTTACTTTCTACTAGAGTACGTTCTTCCCAGGGCCGGTAGACTTTACCGCCCCTAGGCTCAGAAGACCTAATTTACATGGGCAACAGGACAAATGTCGGCAATCCTATGTGGTAGTTCACTGAGATGGAGAAAGGGGTGTCAATAGCAGTGGTTTGGGGCTGAATGAACCAAATTCGATGAAGCAGTCTGAATCCAGTTGACATGTTGCTTTAGCAGACTAAATGAACTCCAAGTGGCTTACATGCTTTGTGGCCAGGCCTCCCTTCTACTGCCCAGCTAGATCTCTGGCTAAAGCCAGGGAGATGGAGCTATCAAGCTCAATTCAATAAACATTTATTAAAACCTATGTTGTGCAGAGCACGGTGCAAGAAAGTAGGGGAAATACAAAGTTCAGATGAAGCACATTCCATTCCCCCATGAAACTCTAATAGATATAAAGAGAAACATATTAGACAGACAGACATTATATATACATATATGTACATACACATACATAATAACATGACAGTGCTTTAGAGGAGTGCAAAACAAAAGTGCTACAGGAGGCCAAAGTGGAAGGTCAACAAAAGGAGGAATTAGGAAAAATCTGTAAGATTGTACATTTAGAGTGTTCATCTCATTTTAAAAATGAAGAAACTGGGGCCCAGGGAGGTAGACTGATCTGACCAAATTCCCACAGACTCGGTCAGAGGCAGGTCCTCAAACTCCAGAGCGGTCCCCAGGAAAGAAACAGCTGGGCTTTAAAGTACAAAAGGAGCTTAGAGGGAGGTCCAGGTATAAGGAATTACATGAAGGCAAGGAAGTTGGAAAGCGCAGGGTGTCAAGAAGGGGGTGGGTGTCTCGATTTGGCCATAGGCAAGGGAAGTGCCATCAGATAAGGCTAGAAAAGGTAGGAGTTGGGTGTGAGTACAGAGGGAAGGGTTGTATGGGTGTGGGAGAGAAGGGGGGGGAAGAGAAGGGAGAGAGAGAGAGAGAGAGAGAGAGAGAGAGAGAGAGAGAGAGAGAGAGAGAGAGAGAGAAAGCTGAATGGGTGAAAAATAGCTTTGACTGCATCCCAAAGCAAACAGATATGATTTTTTGGATAATCTATTATTTGGGATTCTCTGTATTTCCAATCCCCAGCATAGTGCCCAAAATCGAGAGTTGACAATATTACGCAATAAATTAGACTTGGAGAAGTCCAAGGTAGCATTTGGATCTTTCTTTGGGACCTTCTGATTATATCTTTCCTTCACACTACGGATCTTCACGAGTCCATATGCTTTTGACAATCATTGCTAAGGTGAAATTGATAGGGACTACTATTATGTGGCTCCTAGTTTGGGCAGATCCAAACTGGCCCCGCCAAGAGTTCCGTTCACCTCCAAGGCTCCTCTTAGTCCCAATTTGACCCAAGAGCTTTCTTATTATACTCAACCACCAGAATCACAAGAACTTTTTTTTTTTTGGTGACAGAAGAACAAGTACCATGGCCACTGAGTTATTTCCCTTTTCTTGCATTAGGGTAGACTATTCTAAAGACTGTTTTGTTTTCGAAGGTTTAGACAAAGTGCCCAGGGAGGACAGACAGGCCCTGAGGCAAACATTTGGACACTAACTTCCCCAAAGTTCCTCCAACATCTGTCAGGCTACAACTCTCTGGATCTGGCCCCTCCTTGTTTCTCCTTCACCAATCTCCCGGAGTCACAGTTTGACTGTTTTTTCCTGTGGGATGAATATGCCCAGAACAAACATGACTGTGCACACACTTCCTCCCAGCGCTCACAGCACCTGGCTGGATTTGGGCATTAGCAGCGGAACATGTGACTAAAGGTGACCTTCAAGTTCTCCAAGTAGTAAACTCAGGTCAGATCTTAGGCATCCACTGACCATAAGGGTAAGGGGAACCTCAAGCCAGTGACTTTAAACAAACTTTCCCCTCTGGCTGGGTCTGTGGAATAGAGGCTTCACCCACTACCAAAAGTCATGATAACCAGCTGGCACCTTAACCTAGCTATACTAGAGAGGTCACGTGAATAATGGAAAAATCCCTGGAACTACGCGGATTCTAGATCCAGGTCTGCCATTTACTAGCTGCAAGGCTGAGCTTATTCTTGGCAAGCTGGGCAAGTTACTTCTGTCCGAGGCTCAGTTCCCTCATCTGTAAAAGAGAAAACATATTTACGTTATATCCCTTTAGGGGTTTTGTGAGAACCGACTGAGAACGCCACAGAAAATGATTGCAAGGTACTATATACACATCAGCTGTTACAAACATTAGCAGCATGACCAAAGAGGGAATAGAACGAGGTTGAATTCTCTGGTGCCAAACTTTTAGGACATTTCTCAGGACTCCAAAGATTAGAGGGTTCTTTTTGGGACCGAGAGGTCACCCAGGGCTATCCTGGAGCTCCATAATTAGGATATAGGGAATCTTAGATGAGAGGCATGAGCTAAGTCAGGTATTCTGGAGAGGTGCCTACAACATTAAAGTACAGCCTTGAAAATTAGCCCTCAAGGAAGAATCAGCCAGTATATGTGCCTTCCCTCAAACCAGGGAGGATGCCTGTAATAAAAAGAATCATGTCAGTCCCCTTCACTCCTTATTTGGAAAAAATCGCAACTTGTCCTGGGCAAAGAGGATGTTTTTTGAAGTTTCACTGTAAAATGTGGCAACAGCTGCATTCCAGGCTTCAGCTCTTCGGGGAGGGCAGCAAGACACCTTAATGACAATGTGATAAAGCTAGCTACACGAAGCAAGGATAACAGTGGTGTCCTAAACCATGACAGCACTTGCAAAAAAAAAAAGAAGAAAATCTCAGCAGGAATCGACTATTTGTTAACTGCATTCTCATATCCTCAGTTTGGCCATTGTTTTATGCCCGCTGCTTTCACTTAAACAGAAAGGCTTCCAGGTATAGTGAAAAGAGCAATGAAGGAGGTGATCTGGGTTTGAATTCAGCATGATAGTTATTAGCTAAGAGACCACGGAAAAGTCACTCTCTCTCTCTGAGCATCAATTTTCATATCTTTAAAATGGGGTAATAATACTTATGTACACATATATGCTGTAAGAAGAAGAGTGGCCTGTTGAATGCCACAGTGTTCTTGGGAGTCAGGAAGATGCAGACCCAAATCTCACTTCCTATCACTTACTACTTATGTGACCCTGGGCAAATCATTTAACTAACTCTTTCTGCCTGAGGCAACTCTCTAAGGCTCGTCTATAAAGTTACAGACTGTATAGGTAGGGGGGATTCACAATAAATGAAATCTCACATCCTTGATGTGTCTGAGTTGTCGTTATGAGGTTAATGCCTTACAAAACTTAAAGAGCTTTAGAAAAAAGAACTGTTACTAGTATTACTATTGTTAAAGGGTGAAGTAGATAGAGAATCAGGCAGACCTGATTTCAAATCCAGCTTCAGATAGTTACTAGTTTGTGTGATCCTGGGCATGTCACTCAAACTCTGTCTCAAGTCTCCTCATCAGTAAAATGGGCCTATTAGCACCTACCTCCCAGGATCATCATGAGGATCAAATGAGATGATAATTTTAAAGCACTTAGCACAGTGCCTGGAACACAGTAAAAATGCTATATTAATGTTAGCAATTACTATTATTATTAAAAGTTTTTCTTCTTTATTAGTCATTTAAGAACACCAAGCATACACTTCTATGCAGAGTCCTATGCTAACAGTAAAGATGTGTAACAAAGTACCTGGCCTGAGAGGAACTTACTCTTTAACAGGAAGCACAGAACAGTTAGTTATAGGTGGACATCAATGTAAGTGTTAATTCTATGTATACCCAGAATGAATTTACTATCTAAAACTGAACTCGTTATCTTTCCCCAAAACAAGAGGACAATTATGACACCATTACTTCAAGGAAAAATTATTTCATTCCCAGTATTACTAGCTACATGCTATTTGAGGGTTGCTATGGCAGAAAAATTCATCACCCTGCCCTAATCTGATCATGAATCTCTCTAAACCTAACTAAGCTGGTGCTCAGAAAACAGATATACAGTCCACCTGGACCCATAATTTGAGCCTTTCTATCTTGGTGAGGGCGGCCAGACCCTGTGTGGGCTGGCGTAGCCTTCAACAGCTCAGGGTCATCTCAGGGCACTAAGATCACCGAATCTGGAAGAGGACCCTCGTGATGGATCTTCCCAGTCGTTCATTATCGAAATCTCGGCGTCATCTGTTTTTCCCTTTTCATTAGCCCCACGTCCAAAATACCCAAGTTTTATCAATTTTTCATCTGCCCGTTATAGGGAAGCTACAGCTTCAAATCGAGCTCCTCTTGTCTCAAGCACTGTCTCCTAAGTGATCTCCCTGCGTCCAGCTTTCTCATGCTACAACCATTCTCTCTTCTTCCAAAGTAATCCTGCTAATGATGAAGTCTGATTACAGCATACTGCCCTGTTCAAACGCCTTCAGAGACTACCCCCCTGCCCTTCATTCCCTACTCAAAAAATTCAGTTGTTAGAAAAAAGGGGAAAGAGAAGTACAAGAGATACAAAAACTAAAATATGTCAATAAAATATTTTAAGGAAATAGTACAAATTCCTTAGTCTAGTATTCACACCCCTCTACAATCAGGCCTGCCTTTCAAAAATGATTTCATATTACTCTCCTTTAGGCATTCCAATCAAAGTGCAATTTTCCAAGCCCTCTGCCCCCACTCTTCCCTACCCTGACTCATCTCCTTGATTTTGCTCACATGGATTCTTCTGGCCCATCCCACCTCACTCCCCAATTATCCTTCCCTTCTTTCAAGGTGCTGCTCTGATGTCAACTTCTCCACAAAGCCTTCTCTGATTCCCTCTTTACCTTCCTACCTCTATCCCCACCCCCCCACCCCCCACCCCCACAATGGATAGTGATATCTCCCTCCTTGAGATACTCATAGCATTTTGGGCTTCTTCATTGCATTTATATTCTAATCCACATTATAGCTATTTGAGTATATATCTTACCTCCCCTACTAGACTGTAGTTCCTCGAGAGTAGGAACTGTGTCTTATCTTTGTATCCTGGCACCTTATAAATATACACAAATGCTCCTTTTCTTCTATTAAAATCTAGCACAAACTTTCCTTATCTCCCCTGGTCATTAAATGCTTAATAAATGTTCTGAAATTTGCTGAAACTATCTAATGTACTAGTAGAGAAGACCATCTAGCAAATTAATTAACTGGGTTTCTGTATATTCTCCTGCTCCTAAAGCAAATTAGTCAGTAAGCCATTCTGCTTTGATTATAGTCAGCAGTGGGCATTAGGAAATTTTATGAAGAGTAAGCAGGTTCATAATATTTTCATGTCTACCTCTAATCAAAATACAAGGCCATATATAAATGCTAAATAGCTTTTTGGGGAAAGGATGAATGATGGGTTGAACATAGGGCTATTCTGAAGATTCCTCCCCCAAAAAGTGAATCAAAAGGAGTTTTGAAGGAGAAAACTTTGTCTAGCTGAGAAAACCAAGTAGAAGGATTGACATGTGCCCCAATCTCCTTTACTCTTTCACAGTAGAAATACATTGGCCTTGCTTCTCCCTGAGACTAAAACCTTGGGCTGATGTGAAACCCATTTCTCACAGAATCAGTTGCCCTGACATTCTGAAGTGGGCCCTTGTTGGTTCAGCAGCTGTATGACTAGGAAATACAACTATGAAAAGAAGTCTGCGAATATAAGAATATAATGTACAGAGCAGGCTTCATCAGAAGCATGAAGGGGCAAGGAAAGAAGGAAGAGTAGAAAAAAAGGGAGAGGCAAACTAGAAACAGCCTGAGGCTATTTTTGTAGGCTCCGATAGCTCTGGTCTCATTCTGGGATAGGATCTATTTCAGATTAAGTTAGGCCAGTCTCCCAAGCCCTTCCTTAAGATGATGACACTTGAGGACAGCCTGTTTATGGGGCAAGTAGCTCTAGCCATTGAAACTGCAGTCATCTATTCTAAAATCATCTACCCTCAGGCTGCTTTTTTTCTCTCCTCCCTCCCACACCCAGTAGAGGGGCTATAAAGAACCCTAGTGTTGGTACCAGAGGACATGGGTTTGAATCCTGGCTCTGCTACTTAAATTCCTGTTTGACTTTGGGCAAGACGTTTCACTTGTCTGGCTATCAGTATTTTCTTCTGCCAAATGAAAGGGTTGAACTAGATGACCTCTAAGGTCACCCCCAAGTCTAAACCTTTCTCTTCTTTTCTTTTCTTTTTTTAGGCACCATCACTGTGCATCTCCTGAAAGACAGCCGGGGCCATCTCAGTCTGGTTGCCAATCCGCTGACAGACAACCGCGGGCCCTACGATGTATCATCCGAGTCGTCAGCGATGCTATGGCAGAAGAGCAGCAGCGGCCACGGCGACGATCGCCCTCTTGTTCAGTGGAAGCGCCCTCAGCTGACACGGGCTCTTAAGGAGAGGTGAGCAGCGCCTACAAGCCGAAACACAAGAAAAAGAGGGATTTCAAAAGAGATACCAACTCGCCTTCTACCTGAACAGACTGTGTATTATACCCCAAGAGGGCTCAAAGATGAAGTCCAGGCTGAATGAGAGGGAGAGAGAGAGAGAGGGAGGGAGAGAGAGGGAGGGAGGGAGAGAGAAAGAGAGAGACAGAGAGAGAGACAGAGAGACAGAGACAGACACACAGAGAGACAGAGACAGAAAGACAGAGAGACAGACAGACAGACAGGCTGACAGACAGACAGAGAGAGAGAATGGTACCAATGAGAAGAACCTGGGTTTTGATCCTGGCTCTGATACTTTCTGGTTATGTTACCAAAGGAAGTCACTTAACCTAAGCATCAATTTCCTGATCTGTAAAACAAGGATAAAAACATTTATCCTATTTACTTTCCAGGGTCAATGTGAGGAAAATACTCCATGCACCTTAAAATACTATATAAATGGAGTTACATCTAGAATAACCGATGTGGCAACCAACAAAAGAAATAATCTCTCTTTCTCTAATCTTCCAAGCTCCACTAGTAAATGAAGGCATTTTACATGACATTTCTAGAAAAGAAGATAAAAATTAACTTCTGCCTGCACTTAATAAATGTTGCGATCTAGTGTCTGATATCTACCCCAAAGAAAGCCAATAGCAACACCAGTCACAAAGACAACGACAGTAATAACAGGAACCACAGAAGCGCTTCTAAAGTGCTTTCCTCGTCCGCCCCATGCGGTGGGAAATGCAAGTATGATTTTTTTTTCATTTAGTGAATAGAAAGAAACAAGCGAAGTAAATTATACCTGCAGCGTTTTATTTTCTGATACGGTTGTGGTGGGAAAACGAGAGAAGTGGATGTGGTGTTGACTGGGTTAATTTGCTGTTTATTATGCAAGAATATGAGAGGTTTCAAGGGTCTCATGTCCTTAGAGAGACTGTCAGACATTTAGAAAATGTCAACTGACCTTTCTCAGATGAAGAGGATCCCTGGGGTTTTTAAAAACTTATTTGGAACAAAACTGACCTAATTCAATGTAAATACTACCCTTCCTGAAGTAGTCCCAGTATCTAATTAAGTAAGCCTGTTGACTATATGAGCCTAGAACAATCTCCATTTTACAGAGAGGGTAACCAAGGCAAAAGAGAGTAGGCAGAAGTCACAGAGTTGGAAAGAGGTCCCATGACCACCGAGCTCCTATCCACTAATCAAGACAGAAGGCCTCCTTTGATGCAAGTCTATACTGGGAAAATAACACTATTACTACTCTAGGTCATTTGGAAATGAATTTAAATAATTCCAAAATTCTGCATTGGGCTAACCTTCTTTTGAATTATTCCAATAATCATAGATAACTTCATTCCATGGGTTGTCATGGCCAAAGAATTCATTGTCTAATGACCAGTTTAGTGGTAATGAGCCTCTCGGTACTTAGCTAGCCTAGTCCCTGGAAAAAAAAAAATGTCTGGGGGTCAGCCTAGGGGGTCAGCCATCAGTATAGGATGGGCATGGATTTCAATCCACATCACACCGTGATGAGATCACAGATTCGCTTAAGTATCTGTGCAAATGTGCTTTAGAAAACTACAATAAGGTAATGTTTCATTATTAATTTTGTTTTCATTAAGTATTTTATGAAATTAACTTTAGTCAACAAAACCAATTAAACTCAGATTTACAACTGCACTAAAGAAAAAAAAAAGACCGCTACCATACAGATATTTCTAACAAGACAGTACATAACTCAATGGAGAGAGTGCTGGCCCTGAAGTCAGGAAGACCTGAGTTCAAATACAGACTCAGTTGTTCCCTAGCGGTGTGACCCTGAGCAAATCACTTAATCTCTTTCTGCCCCAGTTTCTTCATCTGTAAAATGGGATAATAACAGGACCTACCTCCTAGGGTTGTTGTCAGAACCAAATTAGTTACATAATATTTATTTGTAAAGCACCTAACAGAGTGCCCAGCACACAGTAAGTGCTTAACAAACGCCTTAAAAATACAATTCTATTTAATTAGCTAACTAATATATCCAACAAACATTTATTTATTAAGTGACTATCATGTATTCCAAGGCCTTCCACTGAAGTCTTACTAGAGCTAATGCTTCACTGGGGTCTGAAGGTAGCCCCAGGTTCTCAAAGTTTATGCCATGAGAGCAAAAGCCCTGCTACATCTTACCCAAGCTGACAAGCCTTCCAGTGCTAGTAAGTCCGGAAGACCCCAAGTTTTCCACTTGAATACCAGATCTGTTAAGTTCAGAGAGGCACATCGCCATAGTGTTGGCCATCATCAGGTGATCCGTTTTTTCAGCCACTACAACTCACGAAACTAACCACTGAGATGTGGATGGATTTCAATCTTTATAAATCCTTGAAATACTGAAGCGACAAGACACTATTCAACACTAGGAGAAATACAAACATTAAATAAGACACAAGAATCTCTAAGATTCAATTTCCTCACCTATAAAATTAAGGGGTTGGGCTAAGATCTCTTCTATCTCCAACAATGTGTCTCACCAAACTTTGCTCTCTTCCTCTAATGGTGCATGGTGATGCGAACACCAAGGGCCTTTAATAGATGTTTGCAGTGTCCATGTTGCATACTTACTGCACAAAGGCTGATAGTCTAGCTAGAGAGGGTAAGACCAAAGATCTAGAACTGCATCCAGGAGCCTGGAAACCATCTAGTTAGAAGTGAGGAAACTGAGGCCCAGGGTGGGGAATGACTTGCCTAAAGTCAGAGGCTTTGTTTTGGGCAATCCATACAATGGTTACAGAGCTGGAAAAGAGCCGGGGGGGAGGGCGGGATGGGACACCAAACTTTGTCCAGGGACTTAACAAATACAAGTAATTAGTCTTTTTTCTGAAGCTAGCAGCCCATCACACCTCTTTCCTTGTGCTTAATTCACCCAAGCTGTCCAGGCAAAACGCTCCTGAGGACCGAATTCCACGTCTCCTCTTTCATGGAAGACACAAACGGTAACTACGCCGAAAAGAAGAGCGGCAACCCGTGGAGACTGCACTGCCATAAGGAACATCTGACTCGGATGTACTCCGAGTACCAAGAGAACAAAATGCATCGTATCCTTGCTTGGATTTCCTCCCAGGACACCCAAAGTCAGTGGGAAAAGCTAGTGTAGAACAAAACTATCAGGGAACCAATGGCTCAAAGCAGGGAAAAGTCCAGAGGACACTTCAGTGAGACAAACGTATCCAGAGGTATGAGGGACAATGCCTTTGTACTGAAAGTCTTAATGCCTGGAAAACTCCTGGTAGCTAACAATATTCACTGGTTAAACTTTTTTTTTCCTAGTTGGAAATAGTTGAATAGCAGGTTGGCTGCCGTAAAGATTAAACTTCTCTAGCTCTCAGAGAAAATCAGCGTTGTGGCATTGTGGACAGAACACTAACTAGCCTTGGAGTTAGGAAGCCTTGGTTGGATTGGAGCCCCTGACCCTCCCTGGCCGTGGAATCACTGACAAGGGCACCTCACTTTTCTCATTATAAGGCAGACATGAGAGTTCTTGTAATACCTACTTCACAGGGCTGTTGTAAGGCTCAAACGATAATAGAGATAAAGTACTTTGTGAAATTTAAAGCGCTATGGAAATGTCAGCTCTTATTACAAGGCAGATTATAAATAAAAGTGGCAGCACAGACTTCTACCCAAACACAGGCAGCTTCTACTCTCAACCGCAGGGTCCCCTTGCAAAGAGAATTACCACTATACACCCGATATGAACATTATAGACAGTGGTGGGCAAGAATGGAAAGGGGGAGGGGAAAGGAACACCTAGGGACACAGCTGTGGGACCTCCAAGTCCCAGTCATTCGGTGATTCGTGTTTACAGAACGTTTATAAGCACAATCTCCCACCAGAGGCCTACACGCAAATTACCTCACAGAAGCACAGCCATACACAGGAGCAGAAATTCACGAGCCTGAGACCTAAAGAAATTAGGCCAAACAAAAGAGAAATTAGGGTGTGTGGAGGTCAAAATTTGTAGTAAGACCATCACCCCCAAATAACCAACATCTGCATTCCTGCTGTGACGCTTGGAGAAACGGACTAGGCCCGTGGGAATTGTTGCTGGCCGCTCTCTGCAAAAACTGCAGAAATACAGTCGGAATTCTGTGAGGAAATCATTTTTCAGGTTGGGGTGATTTGCTTCCCTCCCTGGTTGCTGACGTCACTGGGGAATCATGTCAGTATGAGTCATGCTGTATGGGGCGGGGCTTGGAGGGACCAGCAAAGTCTCACCATAGTTCCCCTTCTATCCCTCTACCTTCTCCACAAAGACCTCATTAAACTGCTGTGAACAGTAAGACTGAGCAAGCGTATTTCTCAGAGGCAGCAATGGGGAAGGGAGGCTGAATTCATGCACCAAGACAGTAAGTAGCACACAGGGTTAAGCAGTTCAGGATCCCCTAGTGAGGGAATTTGGGTTTGCCCCCTAGTCACTGCTATATTCCTGCAAACTGGTGGTTTGTTATGCAGTCACATTTGTAACTCTACTCCCTAAGAAACTTTTTCAGGAAAATTACTCCAGTGAAATTAATATTCCCTCAACCTTTCTCCTATCAACCCACTTCCCTGAAAAGATATTGGTCCATTCATTTACTGGTGATTTTATCCCTATGATTTTAGGCCATAAAATGTAAATTCTGCACAGCCTGCCAGGGATCTCATGCCTGCATCTAAATTTAAATGTGAGAGAGAAGGAACTACCCTTAAAATTTCCCCTAAATAAATGGGCTTGTTAAGGAGTCACTGTCTTGAACTGTTAATAACACTGGTACATTAATAACACTGCTAATGT
Organism: Phalanger gymnotis; assembly: GCA_028646595.1. Taxonomy (NCBI): domain Eukaryota; kingdom Metazoa; phylum Chordata; class Mammalia; order Diprotodontia; family Phalangeridae; genus Phalanger; species Phalanger gymnotis. Next base: position 210,516,155 of record CM053627.1, on the reverse strand, counting down.
CTTGAATTGTTAATAACACTGGTATCCTTGTCAGTTATGAAAAATTGGAGTAAAAGAAACCTAATCAAAGCATGAAATTTAATTCCTGGAATTGTCCATCTCCTATGGGGGCAATATCTCTTCAATCCATGGTGTTTTCCTTAACTTAGCATGACTAGGGTTTTTGCTGCTTGAAAATGTAGTGTCAAAGTACAAGCATCCTTGCATTCTTGACCTGAAGATGGGCACCAGGCAACATGGAGATGATGCCTCAGAGGAGAAGAAAGCCCGCCACATAAAGAAATGTGAACAAAGCACCTCCGCTTCCCTCGGGGTTCGCATCTGCGGCATGCAGGTAGGACATGTAAACAGGCTAACAGTACAGGTGTCCCACATTCGCCCTTCACATGCAACAATACTGAGTGACCCACCTAGAAACTTCTCCAGACACTCGACCGGCCTACCTTTTAAAAGTGAGCACTGACGGGGAACGATGAAATGTAAACCTTGTTATAGCCTGGGTCTGTGTTTCTTCAGCTCACCTGTTACTATCGCAGTATTCAAAATGTACCATTTTGGAACGTGATCTTACAGTCTTGGGGCAGCTAAAACTTTCAACAATGTCTATGTGACTTTTGCCTACAGAAGGATTCAGACTTTTAACATTAGCAGGTGCCAAGATTGTGAGAAAGGACTGAAAAAAACCAATTTCATAGTAAGACTCTGACTTCTTCATTTCCAATCCTTTGTAATGACAGAATCGAATCTCTCAATTCTCTGATGTTGAAAGGAGAGTATAATGTCTGTGTTCCCATTAGTAATTTACTCTTCTCAATCTACCATTTTTTCTTACTGATGCCATTGGTTTTGATTAAGAATGTATAAGGACTAAGTTAAGGCAAAAGGATGTTTAATTTCATTTTCCTGATATAACAGTTCATTTTTATGGCTCTGCCACGGCTTACACAAGAAGCTACAGAAAAACAGGAGGAAATTAAGCTTTTCGTGCTCATTCATTCTTATGGTCTGTCTAGTCAGAGCAAAACTAGACGACGATTTGGCAGTAAACATTATAGCTCTCCTTAATTGAAACTGCCACCCCGTAAAGCGAGGCACTAAATCTATAAATTTGCTTCACATACATCCCTTAGAAAATGTGGAATACTACCCTCACATGAGTGAAGCATGATGATTTGTAGTGTCAACTACATCTTTCTCAGGACCCCAACTTTCTCAAACTGATCTGATTTATTTAGTAAACAACACCAGCCATGTACTATACACAAGCTAATTTGGCACATGGGCGACTGAAAAGAAAGTAGGGAGGCTATTAGCTCTTTCTTGGAGGATTCTTTGCATAAGGAATCAGACTCTTGGAACTATTGTGACCTAAGATATCACCTCATCCACTCACTGGCTTGTGACTGCCTTATGTTCACCCAGATGAGGACAGAACTGGGGCTGTCATCCAGGGCCCCTGAACCTTGTAGCTTAACTGTTGCTACGCACAACTACAAGAGCAGGATTTCTCTCCTGTCTGCTGTCTCCTGGTGACTAAGTCACTAGGAGCTGGAACCATCGGTTCTGCAGAGCCACCCTGCCCTGTCCACCTTGCTCATATTTCTGTGAACCTCATTGATAAAAACATTCATCTGGCCTCCGGGCTTAAATCATCACTTAGGGGATGACACTGGAATTCCACAAGATAGAAGATGTGCTTACTTGCTCACTGTTACAGTAAGGCTATTTAGTAAGAAAGCCTAACTTTTCTTCCCATCCCTATTCTAACCCCTCTCCAAACCATCCTCTAGACACCCGCCAGGATAATCTTCTTAATGCAAAGATGTGGCCATATTAGTCCTCCTCTTGAAAAGCCGCCTTCAGGATCTTCCCATTGGCTTCTGATAAAGGATGATCCTAGCTTTTAAGACTCTCTGATGGACCTTCCCAGGCTTACCTCACTTTATGCCCCTTCACACACAGCATGTTTGACCAAACTACACTCTTGACTACTCATGGTTATTCTTCTGCCCTTGACTGTCCCTGAGACCTCACTCACCAAAAGAGGCGGCGCGGCACAGTGGAAAGGATGCTAATCGTTTGCGTGATAACAGGACAGTCAGTCAACCTCAATAAACCTCAGTTTCTACATCTATAAACAGGAATAGTGACGTTCACACTACACAAGGATACGAGAAAAGCTCTCTGTGAGCTTTAAAGCACTACAGAAATGTGAATTATTATTACTGTTAGGCTTCTGTATGATAGACTCACTGTACAGAATCAGAATGCCAGCTCTGCTCTCGATTCACTACCGTGACGAGCCTGAGTAAACCACTCAGCTCCATTTTCTCACCTGTCCAACTTCCATAAAGTGGGACTAGGTGACCTCTAAGGTCCCCTCTAAGCCTAAGGACTATGATCTTAAGAATAGATTGCTTCCACAGGCATCCGATGCACTTCAACAAACACTGAAGGAGCAGTTTAGGGGTGTAAAGCTCTGGGGATACAAAGACTAAAACAAACCAGTCCCAGCCATTGGGTGGAAGGTGGCAGTGAGTGTGACATGTCCATGATCACCAGAATACTAGACAGAAAAGGATGGGACCAAAGGAGAGATCCCAAGTATTCCAGACAAACACAAAGGAGGGAGAGAACATTCCAAAGCAGGAGCAATCAGGGAAGGCTTTACAGAGGAATCGGCAACTATGCTGAGACTCAGAAGAGGAAAGGAATTCTAAAACATAATGGTGAGGAGGGATTATGTTCTAGAGAAGGGTGGGAAGGGAGATAGAGAGAAAGAGGGGGAAGGGAAGGGGGAAAGATGGGCATGAGGGAGTGGAGAGTAAGGAAGAAGGTATGCAACAGGGAGGGATGCTCTTGGTCTCTGGGACCTTCCCAAGAGCCCTTGCCATCTGTTCCCTTGCCATTCTCCTGGAAGCCCCTCTTCCCACTAAGCCAGGGAAGGCCATTGTCTTCACACCTCCATCTACTGAAGGTCTACCTTCCTTCTTTCCTTTAAGTCAAATGCATCTTTCTCTATGAAGTTTTTCCTGACTCTTCAGCTGAAAACGATCTCTCCTTCTTTGAATCTCTCCTTGCATTCTGTCTGAACCTCTCCTTCGCACTTTCCTTCCCCTACTATAATGTAAGCTACTCAAGAGCAGCGTCTGTGCTGCATCTATCTTTGTATCCCTGGAGCCTAACACACAGCAGACACTTCATAAATTTGCTTCTAATGACATGAAATTAAAGACCCAAACGGCAAGTATTTTAAAATCTAGGAGCCACATTTGCGCTTAATGGTGGTTATTAGAAATGTCAACCATTTCTAAGCTGTGTTTCCTGGAAGCTTGGCTATGCTTTATCTAAGTTCATAATGCTACAATATAATAAAGAACAATTTTCAGGAAAGTTTTCACTCACATTTTCTCCTTTTTGAACCCAAGGTTTATCAAGCTGATTCAAACCACTTTCTCTGCAAAGATAAATATTATGGAAGGAAACTTTCCACTGATGGGTTCAGGCAAACTCTCTGTCAGTTCCTGCACAATGGCTTACACCTTCGAACGGACCTCCTGGAACCCATCCTCTTCCAACTCAAGGCTCTCCTCTCAGTCATTAAGAACCAGAGCTCCTATCGGTTCTACTCCAGTTCTCTCCTCATCATCTATGATGGACAAATGCCCCCAGAAAGAACCACAGGCAGTCACCGTCAGGGATGCTTGCAGAAGACAAACTGCTCCTCTCCAGAAGGGCTCTCCAAAGTTGATATCCGTATGATAGACTTTGCACATACAACCTACAAGGGCTCTCGGTACAACCACACCATCTACGATGGACCAGATCATGGCTATATTTTTGGCCTAGAAAATCTTATCCAGATCCTTCAGGATATCTCAGAGGTCGAATGACATTTGATGAGACTTCCAGGACTTTGCTGGGGTACAGTTCTCAAAAGGGACCTACTATTAGCAAGGGTAGACTGTGCACCCCCACAGCTTTTTAACTATCGTATCTGCTTACAAGAGCTGTTTGGAAGAGCCCAGGAAGCTTCCTATATAAGGCAGGAGACTTTTATGGGAAATAATGCTAAAGAAGGCAGCTGCATGGAAAACCCTCGTTTAATTAATTCCACATACCCTCAAATCACAATATGAGGCTATTAGCACCCAAGTAGAATTCAACTGAGCCACTAGGTGGCGCAGTGGATAGAGTGCTGGGCCTGGAATCAAGAACTCATCTTCCCGAGTTCAAATCTGACCTTGGAAATGTACCGACTGTGTGACCTTGGGCAAGTCAGTTCACCCTGTTTGCCTCAGTTTCCTCATCTGTAAAATGAGCAGGAGAAGGAAATGGCAAACCGATCTAGTATCTTTGCCAAGAAAACCCGAAATGGCATCACCAAGAGTTGGACGTGACTAAAAACTACTGAACACAAAGAATGCAATATAAGATGGGTGCATTTTGGATGCCATTCAAGGGTATTTAGCTGTTGAAGCGACAAAATAACTTCATTAATGGGTAAATTTACCTATCAATTGGCCCCATAGCATGGACCTCAAGGACAATGTTCTAGCAAGGTACTTGTCTATTTGCATCTAAGAATCTCTCCCATTTGTTTTGCTACAATCCTACGGAAACTGTGAGGCAACTAAAAACACTACTTGAAAAAGTCTTAAAGACATAATATGGATAACCTCAACGTCTTTCTGATTACACAGGCTATTCATTCTGAAAAATGCATGAAGAGCTCGTATAGGGGTTTTATCCTTTCTAAGACACATTTTACAAAGCAGAGAATCCAGTAGAATGAGTTTACAAGTCTTAGCTTTTTTTCTTTTTCACTCAGGCTCATAATGGTTGGCCAACAAGCAGAGTCTACATGAGCAATGGTAAAACCGATAGACTAAATTCTCTATTGCCAGGAATCACCATCTATGTGTCTCACTGAGGCTAACTATATAGAATCATAAATGACCATTAGAATGATTCTGGTATGCATTGACCATGTTGAGACTCACACTATGACATGTAGCTTCAAATAGGGTAAGAATTAGTCAAAGATAAGCCACTTATGATCAGCTATCATTTATATATGTAAAATTTTTATTTATTTTGGGAGGGAGTCTGGGGGTAAGGAGCAGGGAGGAACAAGAGGCCTGAAGGGGCACTGGGAAAATGTTTACAAGATTAGTAGATAAATGTAAATATGGAGCAAGCTGCAAAAAGTTCTAATTAATTCCTTTCTGTGCAGGGTGAAAACCTATTATAATACCCTATTACAAAGATATAGAACTCAATTAAGAAAATAAATTTGTTAATAAAATTGTTTGGGTCACCAGTGCTTATTTGGTGTGTCTGATTGCCCTTTCTGTTTATTTATTCTAATCATCATGCAATAAGTGATTCCATTTCATAAATGACTTGAGAGATAGTGGAAAGCAGAGGGGAGCGCTAGGCTTGGGCTTTACGGGGCCAAGATTCAAGTCCCAGTTCTTCCATTTACTAGCTGTGTGGTCCTTGGAAAATAGTTTCCCTCTGTGAGACTCAGTTTCCTCATCTGTATAATAGAGTTATTATTTGTACTATCCATCTCACAAGGTTATTGAGGGAAAATTGCTTTATTTAAGCTGAAAACCACTACTCTAAGCTGGAAAAGTATAACATCAATTTCCCATGTTTCCTAACTTGCATTCCTTCTAGAGGAAGCTAAGTTGGTTAAAATGCTTGCACTGATTTGCAAGGCTGGCTACCAGACCTGACAAGTAGGCCTTTCATTTGAACCTTATTCAAGAAAAATTAAATAAAAACCTCTGAACTTTCACTCATGCAGTCAATGGTTCTGCTGAAGGACCCTGTTTAAGTTCTAGTACAGCCACCTTGAATAAGTCTCTCCCCCTCCTCGGTGCCTCCTTCAATTTCTTTATCTTTATCTTCAAGATAAAAGGGTCAGACTAGATATTGCTAAGCTTCTTTTAAGCTCTACATCTCCAAGACCCTTCCCAGATCTTGAATTCCATCATTCTATGGAATGAGGATGAGGTTGGTAAGCCCCCCCTCCAAAAAAGTTTTGATTTTGTAGTCAAATGTATTGTTTTTTTTTTTTTCTCAGGCAAATCCCATTTGCCTCCCTAATTATACACTCATGGGACTTGTAGCTGAAAGGGACATTAGATGTCATTTATTAAACTGCCCTCCTTTTATTCAGGAAGAAACTGGGTCCAAAGAGGTCACCTGAGTAGTAAGGAGCACGCTGAGGACTGGAGACCAGGCCTCCTGACTCCAGATCTGCTGCTCTTTCCTACTATACCATACAAACCTTAATGTTACAATTAGTCTGCATTCCCTGAACACATGGTTCACATTGGAAGCCCATCTGGAATTCAAATTTCACTGAAGAAGCTGTGGGGCAGAGGAGTGTCTGATGATGGATCTGGAGTCAGGAGAAACCTAGGTTTTACCTCTACCTCAGACTTCTACTACTGGAAGCCCAAGGCAAGTCACCTAACATCTCTGTGCCTCTACTCTTTCATCTGAAAAATGAGGACAATATTGTGTGTAATAGCTTTCTCATGGGGTTGTTGTAAAGATCAAATGAGAGAATGCAGACAAAAAGCAGGAGGCAAAGCCTGAAGTACTATCTGTGCTTGTCAGCTATTACTATTATGGGTCGTCTGTTAAGCAAATTACTAAAACACGATTTCCATAATGCAAATCTCACCTGCCGTATTAAATAGAGGTTCTTCCAACTAGCTTTCAATCTCCTCTACAATTTGGCTCCAAATTTAATATTCAACCTATTTCCTTCCATTTCTTGTATTATAAACTGTCCATTCTAGTGAGCCTGGTCTCCTCACTATCCCTCTAATACATGACGCACATTCCTGCCTCCATGCCCTTGTCTTCTCCTCCATCCTCCCATCTACCTGTTCAAATCCTATTTATTCTTCAGAGCCTATAATCTGGCCTCTTTCATGACATCTACCTCAACTCCAAGGACATCCTATATTAACGAATAAGATAAGGCAGGTGGGCTGGGCCTCATGGGGCTCACTGAACCTTGGTGGAACTTCTATAGTCTCAGGGCATGATCCTCAGCTTTGCAGGTTCAGAAATTCAATCTTATCAACTTCACCCAAGATGAACAAGCTACAGTAGGGAGCAGACTGTGTTAAAGGCTATTAAGGGGTCCCCTGAACTTGTATTTTTGAGTTGCTTTATTGTCCTTGAAACACTGGACCCAGAGCACGCAGGAGGCCCCAAATGTGTCAAGGATGAAGCCCCCCAGCTGACACAATGTGTTGTTTGCATCCCAAACTGGACTCCCTGTGTGTCCTTGGGAGGCAGAGGGAATGCTTATGCAGCTGGAGTCCTTTGCAGATAACCGTACCTACCTACCTTCATAATTTAGAGGTTTCCAAGGGAAAAGAATGCGGCTTTTGCCATCACTTTGCCCCTCCCCTTCAAGAGAGTTTTTGTCTCTTTTTCCTACTTTTACTGCATCTCTCCTCTCCCATGCCATGCTCCTTCCTGTTTTCTTCTCCTCCTTTTGTTATACTGTCACATATATACAAACATCTGGAAGGATTATGAATCCTTTGGTTTCCCACATGCACATTCATTTCTCTTGTAATAAACCTGGTTTTCATTTAAGTCTTGTGACGTTATGATTGCCTGGTGACAACTGATGCTAACCAAACTTTACAAAAGCAGCTGCTTTATAAACCTTCAAGCCAATTTATTAATTTACATTTGAGGCATACATCTTTCTACTGGCCATTATACTTGTGCTTAATATCTTGGAAACACTAGCATCATGGCCTTTTAGAGTTGGAAGAAACCTTACTCTTTAATCCAACTCCCTTGTTCCACAAGAGAAGAAACTTAGGGCCAGAAAAGTTATATGACTCGCCCAAGGTCACATAAGGAAAGTGAACTGAATCCGGATCTTCTGATCATAAACCCAGTGTTCATCCCACTACACCACGCTGTCTGCCTCCATGGTACCTTAGAAGAAAAACAAACAAGCCAGGTTTGTATTGTGTGTCGAGCCCAGAGTCCGAGCAAAGGGAATCGAAACATCTTGGGGGAGAGCTCATACTTCATCTAGGACTCTGGAGAAGAGCAAGAGACAGATGACTTTGTGAAGCTCTGCCTCACTTCAATTCCCACACACGAGCCAAGACCGCCCTCATGATGTCATCGGTCCCCTTCGAGAACGAAGGATGAACCACAACAAAAACATCAACGTCATCTAAGCCCCAGATTCCCCACCTGATTATTTTTCATGTTCCTCTCTGTAAGGGGATACCACTCATCATCCAAGTCTTGAAATCACCAGGGCTTGAGAGTTGAGAGTGGTGTTGAACGTGAAGTCCCCGGGGGAAGCACCGTGGGGAGGAGTACCACAGTTGGTTGAACTGAATTCCCTGCTAGGAATCATAGCAAACGGTAGGCCAGGGCATGGCAGAAAGAAGAGTGTGGGGGCTACAACTGTTTGGAAATCTTCTCATAGAATCTGATCTATAGATCAGAGATCCCCAATCCAAAATATGACAAAACATGAGCACCCTCCCACAGTATACTTTCCTACAGACTGGAATACCTTGTCTGCTCCTTGGACAGTACTGAACAAATAGGGACAAAATGTTATTCTCTAGCTTCTCCTGTTAACCACCATTCAGTTGTTTACATTGGTCAATAAGTCAGCATCCTGCATTTCTATGTTCTTTCATCATCAGTCATCCACCAATCAGAACCACCACCACCATCGCCACCGCCATTGTCATTGCCGCCATCATCATTCCTAATATCCCCCAAACTACAGCTTACTTTTCATTGATTACATTTTAGACTGCTTCGAGATGAGGTAGATGGTGGTTTGCACATTTTATTAGTTAGCTATCTCCAAATCAATCAAGGATAGGTTATTCCTAAATAGGATCCCTAAAGACAACTAATCCCTGCCATGCTATGTGGGTTGTTGTAAGCTTCTGTCACAGAATCTGTTCATTCACCTTATCCTTAGATTTTAAAATCCATTTTATCTTGGGCCCCATAAGAGTCTGTGCCAAGAGTTCTTTTTGTGTGTCAGGGACCCCTTTGTCAGCCTAGCAAAGTTTAAAGACCCCTTCCCAGAGTAATGTTTTTAAGTGAATAAGATAAAACACGAAAGAAACTAATTGTATTGAAACACGGTAATCAAAATAGACTTTTAAAAACAAGTTCAGGTGGCTGGCCACACCAGATCTCAAACTGTATTACAAAGTGGTAATCATCAAAAGAATCTGGTACTGGCTAAGAAATATGGTGGTGGATCAGTGTAACAGACTAGGCAGACATAGCAATAATAAACATGGACAATACATAGGTAATAAATGACAAGAGTAATCTAGTGTTTGAGATATGTAAAAATCCAAGCTTTTTGTGACAAGAACTCACTATTTGACAAAAATTGCTGGGAAAACTGGAAAGCAGTTTGGCAAAAACTAGGTATAGACCAATAGCTCACACCATACATCAAAGAGATTTTTTTAAAAAAGAAAAAGGACCTATACATGCAAAAATATTTATAGCATTTCTTTTGGTGGTAGAAAAGAACTGGAAACTGAGAAGATGCCCATCGGTTGGGGAATGGCTGAACAAGGTGTGGCATATGATTGATGGAATACTATTGTGCTATACAACATGATAAGCAGGATGCTTTCAGAAAACACTTGAAAAACTTACATGGAATGATGCAAAGTGTATTGAGCATAACCAGGAGAATAACTGTACATAGTAAGAGCAATACTGTACGATGAACAACTGGGAATGACTTAGCTATTCACAGCAATGCAATGACCTAGGACAATTCCAAAGAACTTACATGATGAAAAATGCTATCTGCCTCCGGAAAAAAGAACTGATGGAGTCTGACCACAGACTAAAACATTTTTAATTTTATTTTTCATGAGGTTTTTTTTTTGTCCTATGTTTTCTTTTACAACGTGACTAATGCGGAAATGTTTTTTATGACTGGGACAGAGAGAATTTTGAACTCAAAATTTTTTAAAATGTTAAAAACATTTACATTTAATTAGCAAAATTAAATATTCAAAAAAACTGAATGAGCAGCAAAGTTAGTTCACAAACCCCAGGTTAAGAACTCCTGCACTATGGCAGTCCATACTGATCTTTCCCTTCTCTGAAGTTCTGGTGCATGTGTGGTCAGTTTCACGTTGCCAAATTGTTTTCTAACTGAATCTAATTAAGTCTAGTTCTCCCAGTTTCTTAGGACAAGGGAAATAGCTCACCATTGTTTGTGTATATAAATAGCATGGCTGGCCCTTTCAGGCTGAGACACGTGGGATTAGTTTACCCTTCATGAAATCATCACAGTCCCAGTTCAGTTCTCAGCTGTGCAGGTTTAGATACTTAATTTTCTCCGTTCATTCAGGGATAATCGCTCTGGGGAATAGCCTCATGCTAACCCAGACACACACACACATACACACACACACCATAAAGAGGGCTTTGGTAAATACCTATCGACTGATGTTTGAATAACCCTCACATAGATGATTTAAAAGATCCTATATTGTGAATTCTGACCTATTCGGTCACCTTACATTCCATGCCTAGTGAGTATAACACAACCGGGCACAGGGACAGCTATTTGCCAGAAGTCATTCACAGTCCTACATATTTTCTGTGGCCCTAGGAATGTCAAGATGCCATCTACCACCTGCTCAAATGTTTGCCTTTTCTGAATGAATGCATTCTTCCTTCTAAGCGCTGTTGACTGGACACGGAGCCAATAAAACATTTTCTGACTTTATTCAAACACAGCACTTCCCTGCTGTGAAATCACATCTTTCAGTCCAAGAGTTTCCCATGGTGTATGGGGTTTTCATGACGAGAAGACATTGAGAAAGGATAATGATTTTTGGAGCAATGTAGACAAAGGTGGCAACTGAGAAGAGATAACAATCAAGGGAGAAAAAACGTCAGTGAGCTAGGAAGTCAAATAAAACCACTTGTGCGCTCTCATCCAGACCTTGCCTTCCAAGCTGTCTGCTGGAAAGGATAAAGAGCAGAGTATTGTTTATAAGTGGACTACACTGGGAGTCAGGAGATATTTCTACACAGTCTCTCAATTCGACTCCACCACAAACTACCTGAGCCAATCTAAACCCCTCAGGACCTCAATGTTCCCACATTTAGAATCCCACAACAGTACTACTTCCCCCATTCCTCATCTTTTCTCCACATTCTACCTCAAAAACATTCAAGGAGCATTTATAAAGCAAAGAAACCTTTTACAGGGTAAGTTGTTACTGCTGGTTTCTGTGGGAGTGATTGTAGAAGGGAAAGGGCAGACTGCCATTAATACCAGCAAGCCAATCTCCTCTTCTAAGATCCATCTGTCTCCCATCTCCATTGTATTTTGTTAGTCTACAGGCCTATAAAGATATATACCAAGGCCCAATATGGCAATTAGAAGACATTAGTTGCCTTCGGGCTTTGTTCTATAAAACTTGGACTCAGTCAAAAGGCCACACCCAAGGACCTAAAAGGCCACATGTGGCCTCGAGGTGGCAGGTTCCCCACTTCTGGTTTAACCCAAAGTTTCCCTGGACAGCACATGAGCAGCTGTGATAATTAGCAAGGAACAAGGGGGGATGGATGGGCAGCTAGGTGACTTAGTGAATAGAGTGCTGGGCCTGGAGGGAGGAAAATTCGTCTTCCTGAGTTCAAATCTGGCCTCAGACACTTACTAGCTGTCTTTGCCAAGAAAACCCCAAACGGGGTCACAAAGAGGAGGACACTACTGAACAAAAACAACAAAGCAGGGAGAGAGAGTGATGGGGCCAACAACGAGTGCAGAAGTAAGTGGGGAGCCACCTGGGCTAGAATGGCCAAACCACGGCAGGAAAAAGAAAAATGTGCAAGAGACCAGGGAATCGTGCTCCAAATGGGTAAGGGGAAAAGTCATGAGTTATTCTAACTTTATCTCCATTTCACAAAAGATGTAACTAAAGCCTCAGCACGTTGTATTCAAGTGTTTCTCCTCGGGGAGGTAAGAAACAATGACTCCAGATTGGCAGAGAACAACATTTCATGCCCACGTGAGGACCATGGTTGGTTTCCAGAGTTTCTTGAGGGAGATTCAGGTAGACAAAGGACATGTCAAGGCCAAAAGAAAGACTTTGGAATGTGCAAGCATATAGGGGAAAGGGGCTCTTCAACACATATTTGATTTCCAGTTTGCCCCACTAAAGGCTTCAGAGGAAGAATTTTCCCTCAGATAAGAGATTGAAACCTCTCTCTTGATTCCAGCTGAGATCTTATCTTGTTCCCAGTAGCTCTTTCACTGTTGTGAATGTATTTTCTGGTATATTCTAACCTGTTACAACTCTACTTTCTGTTTGCTATTTTGATTGGATAATGAGTTTGCTCACTATTCACTATTTGCAACGGATTATGGAATAACCAGTGTTTTATGGGAAGGAGCTATGCTGGTAAGTGTTAATATATGAGTTGCCCTCTCCCTTCAGAGAGTTGATAAGGATGATTTAAAATGTACAAGACATAGATCTTTGACTTGAAGAGTTTAGTAGGGGAGATAACACACTTATACAAACAGTTACAATAATAAAATGTGTGGCAGTTGAAAAAGTGAATTATGAATGATACTAATTAAATGCAATAATAAAATTGCAGAAGAAAATTGAGGTTTCACCTCACCATCCTCAAATTGGCAAAGATGACAAAACAATAGAGGCAAAGTTGAAAAGGTTGTGGGAAAATAGGCACACATATATTCTTGGAGAAGATGTGAATTGGTCTATTCAGGAAAACTGTTTTGAAATTACTTAAGAAAAATAATTCAACTGTATGTACCTTTTCGCCCAGTGATCCTACTACTTGGCCATATGCCCCAAGGAAGTCAAGGACAGAAAGAAATATCCTCCAGATAAAATAAAACTAGAAACAAAATGGGCATCCATCAATTAGAAAATGGTTTAAATAGTGGCATATGAATGTAACAAAATATTATTATAAAATAAAGAAATAGAAAATATGAGAAATTCAGCAAAAGTTGGGAAGACTTATATGCAGTGATGAGGAAAGCTGACCCAAGAGAACAACAAATACATACGATGACCATGATAACGTACAGTGGTAGCAAATAATCTCGTTCTTGGAGAACTGAGGAAGCAACCCGCTTTCCCCTGTCAATAAAGGGACAGGCACCATGGCCATGGGACGCAGTAAGTGCACATACAGCTCCTGCGTCAGTTGGTTTTGTTTAAATGTTTTCCTTTGTTAGGACAGAGAGCTCAGTTGGGGAGGAGGGAGTATTAAAAGGGAGCGACTACAATGCAAACAAGGGAAAAAGGAAACATTTCAAGAAAAAGGAAGTACAGGGAGAAGGAGAAGGGATAGCTTCCATTTGGAGTAAAGTAGCACCACAGAGAGACGGCATTTCAGTTGGGCCATAAAACTTAGCTAGGATTGGGATATGTGGAAAAACAGTTTTTTGAGCAGCATGAGCAAAAGGCAAACATGTAAGAAATCACAATGCAAGACTGGGAAATAAACAAGTCATTCCAGAACGTAGGAATCGTATAGGGGAACAATGGGAGATGAGACAGGTTGAATCTGGAAAACCAGACTAAAAATCTGGAGAATCAGTGTGAAGCCACTGAAGGCTTTTGAGCTAGGGGAGAATCAAATTAGTGCTTTTAATAGATTAATCAATCGATTAGGGGTGGCGGGGGGAGGCATCTCTGGTCATCTTGATTTATATCTTGCCACTGGATCCAGATGGCTCTAGAGGAAAAACTAAAGCTGGTGACTGTGCACGACCCTCTCTCACTTAAATCCAATTTACTCGCAAGTCATGGCATCATCTTCCCAATGATATGGTCCTCTTCGAGAACGAATACCAACACCAACCAATCAACGAGGAGTTATATGTGTCTGTACTTTGTTAGGCACTGCAAATGGACCAAAATGAAATAGCTCCTGTCCTCAAGAAGCTTACCTTCTACCAGTTATCATATTAATTCTATTATCCTATTCATCTGTTGGGGCAGCAAGGTGGTGCAGTGGATAGGGCACTAGGCTTAGAATCAAGAAGACTCATCCTTATGAGTTCAAATCCAGTCTCAGATACTTACTAGCTGTGTGACCCTGGGCAAGTCACTTAACCCTGTTAAGGGTTAAGACTCAGTTCCTCATCTGTAAAATGAGCTGGAGAAGGAAAGGGCAAACCACTCCAGTATCTTTGTCAAGAAAAACTCAAATGGGGTCATGAAGAGTTGGACACTACTGAAACAACTCAACAAAACAAATTAATCTGTTAAGATTTAATGTGGCGGAAAATCATTGAGAGTTTTTGAGCGTGGAAGAGTCAGGATGAAAGTAATGGTTTAAAGGAAATTAGGCTGACTGTGGCATGCAAGACATATTCACTGCAATGTCTGGATGTGCCCGTGGTTAAACAGTTATATATAATCTGTAATTAGCTACCATGGTGGGGGAAAATGGGAGAAAGATCAGAATTTATTGAATCAGAATATGTTAAAACTGGAAAATCTTAAAGATCATCTGGTTCATGCCCTCATTTAGAGAAAGGTGAAATAACTATCAAGCTCACACAGGAAATGAACAGTGGAATGTGGGCTTGGACCCAGGTCTTTGTATCTCCCAATCTAACATTATAAAATACCACCATATTGATTTATAACAAACTGCTTATAGTATCAGTCTTTCTTTAGTATTATTTTTATATAGGTTTGAAAGATCTATTTCGTCAAGTACAGTGTAGGAGGAATTTTTTTTTAATTTTCTTTTTTATTGTGAACAATCATTAAACACAAACATTTAAAGATACAAAGAACAGGGTAGAGCTTACATAAGAAATTATAAACTTCTTTTATGTATAGTTTCTTAATATGCATTTTTAATGAAACAGTAACAAAATTGCTCTGCTTGTGACCCATTCGACATTTTTTTTCTTCCATGTATTTAATACTGATTTTTTTTTAATATCTATTACTATCCTCTAGCCCTCCCCATTCCCCATAGGAGAAGCTTTCCCCATAACAAATATGCATAATCAAGAAAAAAAATAAAAAGATTGGACATGTCTGAGAATACACCCAATTCTCTACTTCTAGTCCATTATCTCTCTGCCAAGAGGTGGTAAGGAGTCTTTGGTCACTGCTTTAGTCAAGGTCTTGAGGTTTTTCAAAATCGTCGCCCCTTGCATTATTATTGTGATCCTCACTGGTTCTATTGGTTCTGCTCATTTCACCTTGTATCAATTCATGTAAGTCTTTCCAAGTTTCTCTGACTCCAACATATTTGAGAAGGATGTTATTAATAAATCATAAACCCCAAGTAAGCCCACAGTCCACAAAGATACATTAAATTGCACCCTAACACATATGACAAGACTGAATACCCTCACCTCTCAAAATTGAACCTAGGAAATGAGAGATTGAATAAATGGTGTTCTGGCACTAAACCATCTCAAAGCCTAACTTTATTAGCACCAAATGGTACCATGATGGTCTTTTCTTAACTATCCAAACCTTCCCAAAACCTTACTTTTAACTCTGAATTAACAAACACTAATTTGCACAGTGAAAAGTCATCATGCTCTCTTTTACAGGTGGAAGAAATTGAAACAAGCAAGAAAAGCATTTGATTTTATGTAGGTTAAGTAGGAGAATGGCAAGGAAGGGTCAATCAATTCAGATACTACCTGTAGCTTCATCTTCAGATATTACAGTATGTTATGTTTGCAAATCTTAAAGTTCTGTATAAATGTAAATTATTATTATTTTTAGGTTTTCACTATGTCTGTTTCCTTATCTGTAAAAAAGTGGAGATGGCATAGTGGATGGAGATGTCAGTATACGTAAGAAATAACAGAAGTAATGCCAAAACAGATTCTCCAGATAACAAGTGATTTGCCCCACAATTACCAAACCAAAGAGGAAGACCTATGAGACTAGTCATTCACACGGTCCCTGGGTGATTAAAGAGAAGGCTAAACACTAGCATGTTATTACAGCTCTTCCATAATGCGTCGTCATCGGGAAGCTTGGGGCCTTTGGGCAGCATCATTGGCAGCTCCATCATTCTTAGCAGCTGCAAGAACCTTTTCAGACTGTGCTGGAAAGGTCAGGAAGCAGACTAATAAAACAAATGGCAAAGCAAGACCACTCATCAGCGCTCTTCAAAATGATCTAAATTTCTGACTTTTGATTTAAATCAGCATCCTCTGTGGCCAAAACATAAAACAGAAGATGAAGCAAGAAACTAAAATGAGAGCGTGGGTGCCAAGAACTAAGGAGGAGGGAGAGAAGAAAAAAGAGCCACTGGGACAAATTTTGAGCTGAACGAGAGCCAAGCATGCTGACTTGCAGCCAGATTTGGGGCCTATTTTATTAGAAATTTCTTAAAACTTCTCCATGCTGTCACTGAGCTGCCCTGAAGTGAGACAAAAAGCGTGAGGGCTAGTCCAAGAACGAAACAGCCTATCTTTAAATCTCCGACTGCCACAGAGCTATTCTTGACCTCTCTTTTTCAGATATTTGAAGACTGTTCTCCGGAGTATGTGAGTGTTATGCCATTGTAGCTGTTCCCTTCATTTGCCTAAGACATATCAATGGTACAATAGGAGATTGTTTGTTAGGTTACTTTATTATGTCACTTCAACCTATCTCAGAGCACCCCGAATACTAGAGTTCAAAACGATCAAAGAGCAGCCGCCCTCTACGAGACAGTATCCATGTTAGTCTCTATAAAGATTCAAGTGTCAAGCTACTGTTACACAAAAGTAATTAAACTAACCCACTGAAAGAAGTGGAGATATGTAGCCTGAACTTTTTTTTAAGAGGGGTGACACAAGGGAGGCAGCCAGATCAAGCAAAAGAAACCGGAATTCAGAGAATCTGGGTTCAAGTGCTGACTCTGTCACTTATCATCACCCACATAGTTTTGGGCAAGTCACTAAAGCTCTCTGAGCCTTGGTTTCCTCAACTGTAAAATGAGGGAGACTAAACTAGATGACCTCTCAGATTCCTTCCAGCTCTAAACCCTAGTACTCGGATTATTATTCAGATTCACCAACCCACTGCATTAAATATGGTAGAACAGGGTGTACCACATCCAATCTTTTTTTTCCAGTGGACAGGCTGAAGGAAGGCCCCAATCTGGTCAAGCATCAAACTCCTTTCTAATGTTTACATTATTAACACCAAAGCATTACAAAAGCTGTATCTTCACATTCACGCATTTTAAATGTGTGATTCTGGGTCTCAATTACTGTGATCATTATAACATGAAAAAACAGATGCAGCATACCCTCTCTCCCCTCCCTCCTCCTCATGGCGCCTCTTTTCTATAAAGAGAGCCCAAATACAGTTTCTAAATTGCTCAGGAGGTGTTGCTGTTGTGGGATATTTTTTTTTCAACAAACTAGGGGAAGAGCACATTCAATGAGGGCTGAGTGACTGTCAGCAGGTGGGCGTTAAAATGGTCATGAACTCCTCTGGAGGCTGGCACCAACAAGTCGAATGCCAGGGAGGGCTTTTTAATGCGTCTCCAAGGGGGCCGGTTAATTGACAAGCTGAGATAGTCGGGAACAAACCACGAGAGGGCATCAACTGAGAACAAAATGAGCCCCAGGTAAAACACAGCAAGGGAGTTCTCCCCACCCACTGCCCCCCAGGTTCCCCTAGAGAAGCCCTCAGGGGGCAAATGAAGCTACTGAGTCCAGCCTAGGAAACAAAACCTAGCTAGAAGGAAAGAGGGAAAGGAAGGGAGAAGGCAGGTCAGCAGGCAGGGCTGCCAGCATCGGCTTCTCTTCCTGGCCCAGCCACATACTTCTCTCTTGCCAGCCAAAGCCATTTACTGACGCAACTGACCACACCTGCTGGCATCCCAGCAGACACCAAGGTCGGTGCACAGAGACTGCGGGGCCATCCCTCCACCCCCCCGGTGGCCGGCCGAGTGCTTTCCTCAGGAGCAGCTGCTGTCAGTCAACAAGGGGCTTACGGAGCCCACAGCGCTGGACGTGAAACACACATCCTCGCTCTCAGAAGAAATAAACACGTCATCGTTGGGAAAGCGGGCAGGAGAGGCCAGGCAGTGTGGGTCTGGAAAACAGGTGGGGTGGGTGGCGAAATGCATACAGCACAGGGCCCGGAGGCAGTTAGACTCATTTTCTTAAGTACGAATCTAGTTTCAGATACCACCAGGGTGACCCTGGGCAAGCCGCTTAGCCCTGTGTGCCTCAGTTTCCTCATCTGTAAAATGAGCAGAAGGAAAGGGCAAACCGCTCCAGTATCTTTGCCGAGGACAACAACGTGGAAGGACAAACTGGAAGTAGATTGGATTCGGCTCGATTTATCACTTTTTTATTGCACGTAACGTGGGAAAGGAAGGGGCATAACAAACACGGGAGTGTAGCGCCCCTTATTGGGGCAGCCACGTGAAGGGGTGGCAAGCGCGCACGCGCGCTCCTCTCCCTCCCCGCTCCAGCTTACACTACTTCTCTAGACGCGGGAGCCTTAGCGCGCATGCGCCACCCTGCCTCTCCCCAGCTCCTCCCTCGGAGAGGCGGCGAGCGCAGGGGCCCAAGATGGCGGCCAGCCGTTACCGGCGTTTCCTCAAGCTCTGTGAGGAATGGCCTTTGGACGAGACCAAACGGGGCCGAGACTTGGGCGCTTACCTGCGGCAGCGGGTGGCGCAGGCCTTTCGGGAGGGAGAGAACACCCAGGTGACCGGACTGTGGGGCCCCGCCTAAAGCGGAAAGGCGGTTGGGGGGAACGAAGGGACAAACGCGAGCGGGAGGGGGCGGGGCCGTGCAGTGGCGAGCCTGGCGCCTGCGCACGTCTTTCCCCTCACTGCTGAGGGGCGGGGCGAAGGGTTATACCACGTGGGTGTGGATCTCGACCCCGCACGTGTGCGGAGCGGGCCGCCCTCCAGCTTCTTTGCCCTTACCCTGCCGACGTGTTCTGGCGCCGGGCCCCGTGGGATTCCGAGAGTTGGAAGGGAGTTTAGAGGGCATCGTCGCCCACGTGGTCATACGCCCAAGAAGGAAGTCGCGAATGTAACCTCCCTGACGGTGGCCATGCCCTCCCTACCCAAGCAGCCCGCACCATTTTGCGACGTCTCTCAGTTTCCTTTACGTTGAGCCCAAAACCCCGGCAGTTTTCACCCGGTGGGCCCTCGAAAAACACGTGGTCATCAGAGCCTTTCAAGTAGTTACCACCGCCATCTCACCCTGTACGGGTGCTACTGGGGAGGCTGGAAAGAGCCAGGCCCGCCCCACCCCCACGAGCCCGGGACATAGTCTCCACGCTGATGTGGTTGGGGCGAATCCCTTCGTTTCTAGACCCCAGGCGCTTCAGTGGCCAAAGGAAGGCGTTCCCGCCATGTTGCTCTCTGGGGGCCTGGGCTTCTGCACCGTGAAGCAGACAAGACCCGTGCAGACGTGGGAGAGGTTGTGTGAGATAACTACCTAAAGCACTTTGTGCGCGCCCCCGCAGTCAGGCGTTGGGGCAGTGATGGAGCACGCGCGGCAGCAGACGCTCGCTACTTAACTTTCGGCCTCAGTTTCTTTATCTGTACAGTGGGGATAATAAGAGCATCTACTGGTAGTTATCGGGAGGCTCGAGCCAGGTGAAAGCGCGCTACACAAGTTCTAACTAATATTATTAGGATAACTTTTCTACCCCCAACTTCTCCCTGGTTGACTTGGCTTGCAATGTCTCTTCTACAGAAACCGATAAAATGGCACCGAGGTGTTAGCACCCGCCCCCCGCCCCCCAGTCACTTTGTATATATTTTATATTTGTTCCTCCCCTTGCCTGTTTTCTTCCAATTAGCGTGTAACTTGCTTAAGGGGAGGGATTGGGTTTTTTTTGTCTTTGTATGCCCACCCCATAGTGCAGTATCAGTATATAGTAGATGTTTAATAAATATTTGTTGATAAACGATAAATGAGAGACTTGGTGTCCCTTCTGTGGCCAAATGACTTAGTCAAGAAATATCAGAGGTGGACAATGTGTCAGTGCCGCTTTATATTGCAACCCAAACCCCAGAGTAGCTCATACTGGGTGGGCCACAGCCATTCTGCTTTGGAACTCTTTACCCTAATTGCCGTCCCTAGACCACTTTATCATCCTCACATTTCTGCGATAAATTTATTGTGCATTGTGCTGTGTTATTGTAGCTGTTTCTGTTTTAAATTAGTCTCTGCATGTGTTTGGTTATTTTAACCAGTCTAATTTAATAGAGGCATTGTGGTTTAGTAGATAAAAAGCCGGATTTGGAATTAGGAAGGTTCAGATTCCAAAGCCGATACTTACTAGCTGTGTGAACATGGGCGGGTCATTTGTGTATCTGATGTATCCAGTAAATATCAAAGACTTATCTCTGAAATTAGGGTAAGAAGGGGTAGCTCCACGCTGATGGGGGCAGCCCCGTGACTCAGCGGCAAGAATGCTAGGCCTGAAGTCAGGAAGACCTGCCTTCAAATCGGGCCTCAGACACAGCGGCCAAACTGTGGGACCCTGGGCAGATCTCTTAACAGTGTCTTCATCTGTAAGATGAGGTAATAACACCTACCTCCCAAGGATGTGAGAATCAAGTAAGATAATGTTTATAAAGCACCGAGTCCAACACATAGTAAGCACTATAGAACAATTAGATGTTATTATTGCTATTATGAATTCTCAGAATTTCAGTGAGAAAGGATCTTAGCAGCCATCTAGTAAAATCTATAGTCAAAAAATCTCTAGTCCTATATACCCAGCAAGCATCTACTTGAAAACCTCCAGCAATGGGAAAACTGTCCCCTCCTTAGGCAGCCTCCTCCATTTGAGGCAGCTCTGATTATGAAGAAGCTCTTCCTGGCATGGTCCAAATTGGCTTCTTTGTAATTTCCACTTACTGCTTCTAGTTCTGAGACTTGGCTGCAAACAAGAGGAGCAGAGCCTGGATAACCACTTGTCTGGTAGGTTACAGCGCTGATTTCTTTTGGATGTGGGTTGTAATAGATGGCTAATGATGTCCCTTACCCCTCTTAAATTATGTCACTTTGTGAATACGTAACAGTTCTCATATATAACAACTCTCAAATTCTTAAAGATAATTATGGTCTCTCCTTTCCTCCCCACTCTCCTTTTCAGCCTGAATATCAGTGTCTTCATCTGTTCAGCAGTTCTTACTCCATTTATCACGTGGACTCAAGGCCCCTCACCTTTTTGTTTGCCCTCCTCTGGATGCTATCCAGCTTAATAATGTCCTTCATAAACTACGATGACGAGAACTAAACATAACATTCCTCATCTAGTATCCTACTTCAATTCCTGACACATAGTAGGCACTTAATAAATGCTTGTCGATTGACTGTTTGAGTAGTCCCTTTTACAGACCTGGGAACAACCATAGGCTCTGACAGATTTTAAAATTCAACTTCAGTTAGCAATGAAAAATGCATAATTGAAAATAATACTCCAAATATATAGCATTAGATTCAGTTCTGACCATGTCAGAGCACAGAGACACTATCCCTTGCTTTCTGTAAGTTCCTATAAGTGTGCCTCCTTCCTGTCAGTGTGCCTCCTTTAATGAAACCCAAGTTAGACAGTATTAGTTTTTTGGTCTGCTATACCACAGTGTTGACGCATTGGTGTTCTAAGATCCCCAGATCTTTCTCAGAGCAGCTGCTAGCCCTGCCTTCTCAACTGTTATTTGGCAAGCCAAGTTTTTGGATATAAAGGTGAGACTTTACACTGTCCTTATTCAGTTTCATCATGGTAGACATCCAGCCCAGTGCTCGATCCATTTGGATCCTGGTTCTTCTGATATTCGGGGTGGTGCTTATCCTTCTCAACTTTGTGCCATCTGAAGATTGGATAAAGATGATATCTGTCAGTTTTTCCAAGTCACTGATAAAAATGTTAAGTAGCACAAAATCGGGCCGAGATCCCTCTGGCGTGCCACTAGTGACTTCTCCATTTGACATTGAACCACATCATAACTGCCCTTTGGGTGCAGCTATTCAGCCAGTGCAGCTCTGAATGTTTGAGGCAGGATTTAAATTCAGGTCTTCCTGACTCTACACCTAGCATTCTGTTTTTGTTTTTTGGAGGGGGGAGACATGGCAATTAGGGTAAAGTGACTTGCCCAAGGTCACACAGCTAGTAAGTGTGTCAAGTGCCTGAGGCTGGATTTGAACTCAAGTCCTGACTCCAGGGCCGGTGCTCTACTCGCTGCGCCACCTAGCTGCCCTCACATCTACCATTCTGTTTGCCATTCACTGAAGATCAGGTGAGGCCATCGCTAGGAGATGGCCCGTGAGCTGTGCTTTGAAGAAAGCTAGGGATTCTATGAGGCAGAGGTGAAGGGAGCCCACTCCAGGCATGGGAGACAACCTGTGCAAACTCAGTCAGGAGATGAGATGCTGAGTTATGGACCTAGCAGGTAGACCTATTTGGCTAATATGTAATATGTGTGAAGGAGAGAAATAGTTATCTCACAAAGGAAGGGTGGGAACAGACTGTGAAAGGCTTTAAAACCAAATGGAGGAATTTGTATTTTATCTTAGAGTCAAAAGGAATCCCCTGAAGCCATTTGAGCAGGAGAATGGCATGGGCAGATATGTGTGCTTTGAGAATTGTATGGAGAATCTGGCAACTGGGGGACCAGCAGAAAGCAATTGTACTCTAGGTGAGAGATGATCAGGGCACATGGGTGGAGAGAAGTGGATTGATGTAAGGTTTTGTAGATACAGAATTGACAAGACTTGGCATGTGTCTATGTGAGGTAGCATAGGGAAGGAAGGGTCAAGGGGAGCTCTTGGGATTGTGAACCAGGGACGAGAAGGGTGGTGATGCCCTCTACAGAAATAGTAAGAAAGAAGGGTGAATTTGGAGGGAATGATGAGTTCTATTTAGGACATGCTGAATTTGAGGTGACTATAGGACCTCTACCTGGAAATGTCCAGTAGGAAATAAATGGACACAGTAAGTACCTAATAAATTTTTTTGATAATTGCTATCAAGACATCAGGACACCTAAAATAGTTCATGTGACAAATTAAGAGAAATAAGCAGCAAAGTGAATCATTTAAGCATTTTAATGCCTTTTGTGTACAAAGCAATGTGCTAAGCACTATGAGAAATGCAAAAGAAAGAAATACATAGTCTTGCCTTCATGACCTTTCAGTTTAGTTTAGTTGGGGAGACATGAAATGTTGTGAAGACTGGCGGCAGCATAAGCTGATGGTGGTTGGTCTTCTCCCTTGAAATGTTGAGATGACACCTAGCAGACAATAAGAACAAAACATTAAATCCTAGTCCTGAAAACGTGTTTTCTGATAGAGTTAAGAGACTAAGATTCATTGATGACCGCTTTGGATGCTAGTGAAGGAAGGGCTAGAAATAGGCAGAGCTTTTGGAATCTTCTTACTTTACTCTTTCTTTGGTACTTGGCTAGATAGATAGATAGATGCAAACAATAGTTCAATTTGGGCTTCAGCAATAGTTGTTAAATGCCTGTTAAGTGCAAAAGCCTAGTAGTGCCTTGGGATGGCAATCAGTGGCAATGCCCAGGACCAGTGTTCAAATGGACAAAGGTCGAGTTCATTGATTTGCTGAAGAGCTCAGTGTCAGAGATGCCTCGAACACTTAAAAAACTTCAGATGGAGACTCACAACTCTAAATAGGTGTATTAAAATCAACTGGCATCAAGTGACTAGGATTTTTTATATGAAGTTATGTCTGCAGTGCCCATCTCGTCCTGGCTTTACAAGTTGCTAAGAAAGAATATAATGTGAGAAAATCAGGGTTTTTTTTTTTTTGGACTGTTAAATATTTATTGCTCAGTTTAAATTAAACAACTAGGCAACTCCTTGTTTTAACATTTCTAAGGCATCCCTTTCCCCTCTCTTTTCCACATAATCCAAGGCACTTTCGTGAACGCTGAAGAAATTTTGGATCCAGTCATTTTGACAGGCTTGGCGGGGGGCCGAGGGGGGGAGGCTACTTTTTAAAAAGCTTTGCCGAAATTAATGGGAGGAATGTGATGCGTGCTTCATCAATGTAGTCATTTTTATTAAATGACCTCCATAAGTTGTTGTTAATTCTTATCAGAAACCAAAGTATAAATGCTATGATATTATGAATATTATAGAAAACCAGCTCTTAGATTCAGCAGTGTTTTCCAGAATACCTTTTGAGAATTGTTGTCCCAATTTACATCATATTTCAAGATGTATTTCTGAACAGCCGCCTTAAATCAGCCAATGGGGGACCAAGTGGTAGGAAGCTGGAGACCTCCTGTTGCATTCCAAACACTCACTCCACAGGCTTTAAAAAAACAAAAGAGAACAAAATGAATGTGTCATGTACTTTTTGAGCTGGAAGGGACCTTTCACATCTTTGCCTTTTTAACATGCAAGCTCCTTAAGAGTACCTGTTCTCTGCCATGCTGAGAACTTAATAAGTGTGAATAACAATGTGGAGGGTGGTGGCAGAACTACTGTAATTGTTGACTTAACTACTAGAAAATGAGCAAATTCTTTTAATGAGTTTATTGGGTACTGAAACTGATTTCCAAAAGATCTGTAACTACAAACCAACTCCCACTTATGTAAACCTGAATAGAAGAACTATAAAGTCTATTACTGGCTAAGAAATCTTTCTAGAAAACTGTAAATGATATTGTACATGCCTTTAACATCAATGCACATGACTCAATATAGAAGGAGTTAAGTCACCCCAAATTTAAAATAATTGTTAATGATTTTCTGGATATCTCTGATGAGGGTTCAAAGATTTTACATATGCTTGTCTTAACTATCACTAAATCATGTTTCATACACAAACAGTTTTGACAGGGGTATCAGTAACCGGCGTGTAGGTACATACCAAATTCATTTATTCAGAAGGCATTTATTAAGCACCTACTGTGTGCTAGGCATGAGTGTCCTCAAGGAACTGACATTCTTAGGTGGGTAGATGTCTGGGGGAGGAAACATGATCACAGATAAGTAAATATAAAATATAGATATTTTGGAATAGGCCTAGGGAATCAGTATCTGAATCTATAGGAAGGGAGCACTTGATGTGAACTTTGAAGGAATGGAGGAATTCTGTGAATTGGAGGTGAGGACTCCAGGCATAAAACAAGCCTGTGCAAAGAAACACAGATGTGTGATGGAATGTCCCTCATGGGGAATAGCAAGTAGGTCATTTTAGCTGGAATATAGGATGTATGAAGGAGAGTAATCTACAGTAGCCATGGAAAGGTGGGCTGGAGCCAATTTGTGAAAGGCTTTAAATGTCAAACAGAAGATTTTATGTTTCATCCTAGAAGCAAGAGGGAACCACTGGAGCTTCATGAATGGTAGGGTGGCATGGTCAGCCCTGCGCTTTCTGCAGCCATGTGAAGGATGGATTAAAGAAAGGGAGACATTGGAGGCTGAGGGGAAGGGGGCTTCTAGAACTGTCCACGCCAAAGTGATGGTTCTGAGTCGAAGCAACAATAAAGCACTTTATGTATGCTCTTTCTTCTCTTCTCTTCCCTCCTTTTCCTGGCAAAATCAGATTTATGAAAGAAATCTGCCTAGCAACAAACTGTCATTTTTTTCAGTTATGATGTTTTGTCAGCTATAATAACAGCTGTTCACATGTATATAATACTGTGCCATCACAGAACACTTTCCCGTAAATTATGGAATTTAATCACCTTGATCCTTTGAATTAAGCAGTACCAAATATCATTGTACCCTTTTTAGAGATGAAGAAAGTAAGCTGCAAAGAGGTTACAGAACTGGTGAGTGACAGAGCCTGGGCCAGAAGTCACATGTCCTCATTCCCAAGTCCATTTATCTTTCCACTACAGCATGGTGCCCTCTATTATTAGAAGTGAGGATGACAGTCACAGCCTCCTTTAGGCAAAGGGGATTCAAACATTGCCCTCTATAGTCTAGAGGTTGTGTAAGGGACACTTCTGTTTCTTAATGTAGCTGGAGTGAAGCAGGACAATCATGGAGTGACCTTGACCTGCACTGCATGTATGTATGAATATAGAAAGCCTTTTCCTGGGAGAATGATTGGAACAATTTATATCTTGTCATTTTTCTGTTCAAAACCTTCCGTTCAATTCATTTCCCTTGAACAAAAATTTATTAAACTCCTACTAGCTGCTAAGAACTAGGGAGACAGGGATGAAGAGGCCTAAGGCCTGTCTTCAAGGGGCTTACTAGGGAAAATACAATATATACACATAAGGTAAGAAAGAGGGTGATGAGGCAAAGAAAAGAACCAGACAACGTAGTCTAGGAAAATGTAAGAAGGGAAGAGGGTACTTTTGGCTAGATGATCAAAGAAGGCTTCATGGAGAAGATGAGCTGAGCCTTGAAGAAAGGGAAACGTTTTAGCAGGAATTGATAAAGAGAAAAAAGCATTGCAAGCACAGCAGACAACTTTCGTAAATGAATAGAGGCAGGAAACAGCAGGATGATATAAAAAAACTGGTAGTCTAGTTTCTAGTTTGTCTAGAATATATGTGTGTATATATATTTTACTGAGAGAGACACAGAAAGAATGTTCGTGGAGAATGAATAACATGAAATAAAACCAGAAGAGAAGGTTGTGGCCAAATTTAAAAGGTCTGAATGCCAGGTAAGGTATTTATATTTCATCTTATAATCAGCAAGGGGCTTTTGCGCAAGAGAATGACAAACCAAACGTGTAACTGGGAAGGTTATTTTGACAACTGTGAAAGATAAAGAGACTGAGAGCTGAGTAATCGGTATAGGAGGTTATTACAGTAATCTTGGCCAGTGATGAAGAGGATTTGAACTAAGATACCAACATCTGATATCTAGGTAGAATCTTCAGGATGTGACATTTGATTGACTGTGGAGGATGAGGGAGAGAGAAGAGTGAAAGATGACTCAAATTTCTAGCTTTGATGACTGGGAGGATTCAAATAACAAACAGCAATGTTGGGAAGAGAGACCGATTTGGAGAAGATGATGAGTTGTTTTGAACATACTGAGTTTGAGGGTCCAGTGGGAGATTAAGGTGGGAATATCTAGCAGGTAATTTGATATGTATCTCTGGACAAGACAGAAAGGGGGGGGCAGAGTACGCAGATACGGGCGTGACCTGGATAGAGATAGTAACTAAACTTATGGGAACAATTGTAATCATTGAGGGAATGATTAGAGAGAGAAGAGAGGACAAAGGCCCAAGCTAGGGTCAGGAAACCAAAAAAGAGACCAAAAAAGAACAGACAGGTAGGAGGAAAAATGAGAAAGCTGTGTCACGGAAGCCAAGAAAGTTCAAGAAGGATGAAGACTGAGAAAAGGTGATTCGATTAAGAGGTTGTTGGTGACCTTGGATAGAGTAGCTTTGGTAAAGTGATAGAGGGTCAGCAGCCACATCACAAAAGATTGAAGAATGAATGGGTTTTCTGGAAGTAGAGTCTGGAAAGGATCTTAGAGGTCATCTTGTCCAACCCCTTCATTTTACAGATGAGGAAACAAACTCAGAGAAGTGACTTCACCCCAAAGTCTGCCAGACAGTAAGTGACAGAGATGAGATTTAAAGTCAGGTCTCCTGCAGAGCTCCAGTATTCTTTCCACTGTACAAGTTCAGAAGATGGTTTCTAGAAATTTTGCTGTAAATGAGAAGACAGGAAAGACAGCAGTTTAAAGCCTTCTTTAAAAAAAATGTTAAGGATAGAGAAGTGGAGCATATCTGTAGGCAGAGGGAAAGAATCTAAAAGAGTGGTGGTAAGTGAAGATAAAAGAGAAAGAGGAAGACTGAAAAAGCAAGATTTCAGAAAAAATGGATCCAAGGATTGACCTTTGCAAGAAAGGCTTTGTTTTCTAAGAATGGAACAAAGGAAAAGGAATAGATAAAAAAGAGAGGTTTTGCAATGTGAATGGTGGGAGATGGGGTAGTTCACAGTGGATAATATCACTTTTCTCAGTAAATTTGGAGGCAGTCATCTGAATGTGGAGTTGAGGGCTTCAAAGGCGTTTGGGACAACTATTGGTATAGGGAGTCAGTTGAAAAATGCTAGCTAATGTGGATTAGTGAATCTAGTCAGGACTGTTTCATAAATTTCTCTAGCAATGCCTGGTGGCTTAGTTCAGGAATAATGGAGAAGGCCAGGGGTACGGATGACTTCAGGGAGAGGATTTTCAGGGTGGGAACAATGGCACACAGTAGCAGTGATTCAAGGATAATCAAGGATTCCCCTTATTCAGCTGCCTAATTGTAGAGGCAAGACTTCAAAGGAAGGGACGTGAGGCCAGAACTGAGGTGACAGGAGTGGGAGAACAGGGAAGGACAAAGCAGGGTGAGTAGTGGAGAGGCATTTGGAAGAGATGAAAGGATGGAAAAGTGTGATGAGAGAAGGGAATTTCGTAGAGTTCTCAGGAGATGAAAAAGTTTGGGATGATGGGCTTAAACGACATCTATGCATGGATGATCGAAGAAGGTCATAGAAATCAAGGAAGACAAGTAATTAGGAGGTCCGAATGTTAGAAGGCTCATCATCCCGCATGTTGAAGGGATTGGGCTGAAGAAGACCGAGCTAAGTGCTTAAGTCAAGGAGGAAGGAGGGAGAGATTTGGAAGTCTGTATGTGACAGTGACAAGAATCTCATCCTCCTTGTTGTGGTCCAAGGATCGGGCATGATGTGGCTTCTTCCGGATAAGATGTTCCACTTAGCACGAGATAATGGAAGTAGTTAAGATCTCTAGGATGGAGAGCTTGTTAATAACAGTGTTGTTGGTGTTCATCCTTTGTTTTCCTAGAGGACCAATGACATCACAAATGAGGGATGTCTCGACTCGGGCACGAATTAGATTTTAGTGAGGCAGAGCGGCGCAGAGTCGTCAGCCTCACTCTTCCAGTTATTGAAGTCCAGTGGCAAGACAAAAGTCAGGACAACTGGTGATGAACCAGGAACAAATCGTTCTCATCCGCCCATTCTGCTGGGGGACGTCTTCTTATGCTTGGGGTAGACATCCCCCTAATTCACCAACAGGTTTGAGGCCGTTGGTTACCCCCGGCCCGGTTTAGCCTGTCTGCTAGATGGTTTTACCCGATGTGGCCACTGCACATTGTGCAGCTTCTCGGAGCCCCAGGTAAACTTTGGGCGAAGGTGGACGCCAGAGGTGGATGAGCAGCCCTGAAAGGGCCTCAGCAGGCCCACATGCTAGAGGTGCTAGTTCTCCCTGAACGCTCCATATACCCATTATTAACAATATAGATGGTAGGGAAGAGTGTTCCAAGGGTTCAAAGTAGAAGAGATGGACAAGAGAGGATAGAGATTGGAGAGGGGAATGTTTGAGGTAGATAGGGATGAGGGCTTGGTAAGAAGTAGTAATTACAAATGACAAGGTTTTATGGTTTAAAAAATGTTTTACAAAATTATCTGTTCTAATCTTTATGGTAATACCATGAGATATTCTTAGTTCCATTTGCAGATGAGAAACTGGGTTCAAATGACTTGCTCAAGGTCACATTGCTATCAGTCTAGATACCAGTCCTGGTCTCTTGACTCTAAATCCATTGTTCTTTTCATTGTGCCCCAGCTGCCTTCAATGGTGCTCCATTGCCTAGAGTATAAATTACAAACTCAAGTCTCACAAGCCCCAGTTTACCTCTCCAACCCTATCTGTGAATACTACAGAGTGAATACAGCCATTGTAATTAGGGTTGGACTAGAATAGGTAATCTCCAAGTTCCCTGCCAGTGGCCAATCCTGTATAATCTAGGCTGGGCAACTCTTGTAGCTCCCCACCCTCCCGACATGCCATGTACATATTTACTACCAGCACTTTTTCCCATGTTATAACCCTCCTTTCCCCAACCTAACTCTGCCTGTCCAAATCTTTGCCTGTCCTTCAAGACCCTCCACACATCTCTCTTTCTTTGCAGGGTTCTATTAATTATCCTTTCCGTGAACACAACCTTAGAGCCATTCTAGACTCTCTTCCCCCCACCCCCATAGTTAGTCATCTACTAAGTCTTTTGGGTTTAATCTCTAAGCGTCTCTCATATTTTCCCTCTCCTCTGCACCCAACCTAATCTAGGCTCTCATCACCTATTTCCTGAACCTACTCTGTGCTCTCTCTATCTCTAGTCTCTCTGCTTCCCCAAATGGATGTTAAACCTGAGTCTGACCTTGTCAGGGCCTCCCCTCACTTAGAAGTTGCACTGTCCTGATTTGAGATTAAATGCAAACTCTTCAGCCTGGAATTTTAAGCCTTCTGCAAGCTGGCTTCTCTTAACCTTTGCACATTTATTTTATATTACTTCCCTTCATGCACTTGGTGTTCTAGTCATACTGCCTTCTAGCTGAACTTGACATACCGTATCCCACCTTCTTACCTGCCTGCGCACCAGGTGCCCTCCGTGCCAAGACATCGTGTTGTCCTTTTAAACTCCTGAGCTTCCTTCAAGCCGCTTTCTACCAACCTTTGCCCATCTCCCCCAATTATTCTTACTCCCTCCTGAAATTACCTTGTATTTATTTGTATATATATACATGAACACGTGGAACGCAGGAACCGCTTTTGTCTGTATGTCTTCAACACCTAGCATGTTTTTTTAGATCTCAATACTTAGTGTGGTGTTTTTTATATGGCAGGTGATTATTGTTTGTTGAATTGTTTTGAAGGCCAAATTCAAGTCTTACTTCATCTATGAAACCTTTTTCTTCCTTTTCTTCTGCAGTGATCATAGCCCCTTAAGTTCCTATACCACTATCTCTGTTATTTCCTTAACATTTAGCATATACTGCCTTATATTATTTAATTGCTCAAATTGTCTTCTCCACTAGATCATAAGTTTCTAGGAAGGTGCCTTGTTTTATGCTTCTTTATGTCATTCACAGCGCCTAGCAGAGTGTTGTGCACATAAGAGATGCTCAATAAATATTTTGATAGAAAGGAATAAAGATCTTATAAAGGAATGAACTAATTCCAGAAACTCATTACTGAGTAATGAAAGTCTTTCCTTCCTAGATTATCCTGGACTGAACCCTCATCTACCTTAATTAGCAAAGCAATTTGCCGTAGCACTTTTCCAAAAGTACTTCTTCCTTTTTTTTTATGTCTAGAATGGGTTCTCTGCTATACCAGTTGCTATCCCTATCCAGAATTTTGAAAATCGAAATCAGTGCCTGCAGCACTAATGTAGATTTGTATGTATAAAAGTTTAATATGGTAAAGAGAAATTTACTGACGGCTGAGCAGGGGAAATGCAGAAGGAGCAAAAGTAGAGCTACAAAGGATATTTTGTCAGTCTACATCTATTTTATTCCCATTTAGAGAGCAGTGCTGAATTTTCCATAATGCCACTACTGCTGTCATTTTTCAGGCCTAGTACATCTATTAGTCCTAAAATTTCAGCACTCCTTAGGTGTGAATACAAAATCAGAATATCTAAAGCGTACAACTGATATTTATAAATGTTAACAATATATGTCGTCAGAAAAACCCAGAAATATTTGCACCGGATCCACGAGCAGAGTGTAGACCATCAGTAAATGAAAAGCAGGTGGAATTAGCTCGCTGCCTGTAGTGGAGTTCTCTCAGAGTAAACCAGATGATTTTGGATGTTTGCAGAGTTGGCCTTTGAAAGGGGAACACGGACTTCGCCATTCCTCCATTCCTTTTGAGCAGTGGTAGTACTTGTCATTCTTTGAGAAACTGACTCCTCCTTCCCTCACCTCTGTTCCTGTTGATGATGTCACCTCCTGGCCTGCCGTTGGGGATTGAAATGTGTGACTAGAGAATAATAGCTAGGTAGCTAACTTTTCCTAAATATTTTCATTGAGTATTAGGTACCATATAAGTTGTTTAAGCGGTCTTTCTCTTTGCCCTGGGGAGAGATCATCTTATTGCCCTGACTAAATTCTGCTGATTTTAATAATTTTCCCATATATCTAAGAAACTCTCTGGAGGCCTAAGTCCCAAAATCACAGGATTTCAAAGTTAGAAGAGACTTTAGCAACCGCTAGTTCAACCCGTACCCCTAAAAGTATTCTCACTGTATTACATACAAGTGGTCATCCAGCCTTTTCTTGAAGACCTTCAATGAGGGGAACCCACTACCTCCCAAGGCAGCCGTTTCTAGATAGCTCTAATTATTAGGAAGTTTTTTCCTAACATAAATCTTTAATTGGCTGTTTTATAACTTCTCTCCCTTGTTCCTAGTTCTTCCCACTGGACCCCACACAAGATCAAATTTAATCCATCTTTAGCATAACCACTTTTCGGGTACTTCAGGACCTTCAAGTATTTCAAGACCTTGATGTCCCCAACCACTGTCTCTTCCTCCTACCTTCTCTTTTCTAAGTTAAATATGCCTAGTTCATTTAACTTGTCTCCAGGGACTAGAAGTTCTTCACCATTCTAATTCACCATTGAAGATAGCTAGATGGTACAGTGCATAGAGCAATGGACCTGGAGTCAGGAAGACTTAAGGTGCAAGACACTTTCTGGCTGTGTGACCCTGGACAAGTCATTTAAGCTCTGTCTACTTCACTTTTCTTATCTGTATTATATGGATGATAACAGCACCTGCCGCTCAGAGGTGCTGTGAGGATAAGTTTGAGATAATGTTTGTAAAACACTTTGCAATCTTAAAGCAATATGTAAATGCCAGGTATTATTGTTATTATCAGTTGTCCTCCTCTAGACACTCTCTAGATCAGGGCTTCTTAAACTTTTTCCACTCACAACCCCTTCAGCGTTTCACTGCTTCATGTACCCTGGTCAGACCTACATCTGGACTGTCGCCTCATTCAGCTTAGGGTTATAACAAGGGACAGCTAATAAGAGAGTTCATCTCAAATCTCCTACATAAAATCTGAACAGCTGTAGAAATTGAAGCAGAAACAAAAGAGGAATCTAGATTAGAAAGAGCTTAAAGGAAGAGGGCATAGTTAATAATTGTGATGATGGCAGAATGCCAAACAAGATGTGGATGAAGAAATAGTAAAGACTTTTGGTAGAAGCTAAAATTGGGTCTTTGAAGGAGAAACTAATTAAGTTCCTCCCAATTAGGGAGGAAGCGGAGTCGGTAAGCGTGACTTGTATGTCCCAAGGTTTGGAAATAAAGAGGAAAAGATGGCAAGAATGTTAGGTTGAGGGGAAAATTGAGGACAGTGACCTCGGTCCTTGTAAGTACTTTCTCCAGCAGGATGATCACAGCTGAGCTCTCCATGCCTCTGATGCCATCCTGTAGAGTTTAAGACTGTGCCATAGATTGTAATGGAGAGCGTTTCTGCAGTGCTTTAAGTCTTACGAAGCACTTTGTGTGTATTATCTGACTTAATGAAGACCCTAAAAGTCTTCCTCTAGGTCTTTTAATATGTTGAGGCTTCTGGTAAAACGAAAGCTGTCTGTCTGTTACTTCTCATTCTTCTATATTATCGATCCTGCCTCCTTTTTTCAATCATACACATCCTCGATGGCATCTCTGAGGCCAGTTCTAATCCACAAAGTGTCACTGGTGATAAGCTGGAACCTATCATGAATTATTCCATTATCCTTTGAAGTACCTGCAGTTTTCATTCTTCTGAGTTGGTGTTTAGTTTTCTTTAATTCACAGCCAGGTTATATCACCTAGCGAATTGATTGATTCGTCAGTTGTTGTCCTTCATTCTCAAAGAGAACCAAAATGACATCACTGTATTGGAGTCAAGGTACAGTGTGTCGGACAGTGGCGGATCTGACCAGTACGAGCTCAGAAGGCTCTGCCACAGGTGGGGCACAAATAGTCCTTAAGAACTTTTGGAGTGCAGATATTTCTAAATTTGTGCATCTCACGGTTCTTTTGAGCTACTCCAGTTTTGCTTTGCTCATATAGCTCAGGGCCTTCTGTGATGCAAACACACCATGCTGGGCAGTCCTTTGCCAGTGTCTCCCATGTCATGCAATCATTTCCAGAGTTCTTCAGGGAGACCTTGAGAATGTCGTTACATTTCTTCTTTATGACCTCCATGTGAGCGCCTGTCTTGTGTGAGTTCTTCGTCAGATAGTCTTTTAGGTAAATGTATGTTTGGCATTTGAACAACACGGCCATGGGAGTTGCACTTTCTGCAGTAGAGTTTGAATGCTTGGTATTTTAGCTCAAGAAAGGACCTCATATTAGTGTTAAAGAGATAGAATTCTCTCCAACCAAGTCTCGTCCACTGTGGGTCTTGGTCATCGTCCATCTGTAGTGCCTCTTCAGGATGTAGATTTGATAGGCTAATTCAGTGGGCTATTCATTCAGCATTTATTAAGTGTCTGTTATATGTCAGCGCAGTGCTCAGGATAGAAAGACAAGGAGCTTCAGGCCTAGCGCTGCTGCTGATCCTGGCATGTCAGTAGTTTCCATTAAGCCAGGAGCAGCAACACGTACATTACAGACAGAGGACATACAAAGTATATGCAGATAATTCATGAGGAGAGACATGAGCAGCTTGGGGAAAGGCTTCATGAAGAAGATAGTCCTTACAGGCGTGAGAGACAGCCTGCACCTCACAAACGGCAGAACGCCAGATTGGCTACATGGAAGGGAAGTAATAGATGATACTCCATAATGAAAAGGTGTAAATTAGCTAATGTGTACTTTTCTACTACTGTGTTTTTCTAGTATACACAATAAGACTAACTTCAGGTGAATAATCAATTATATGTTTCATTGAGGAGATTCTATATCGGTCTAAGGCTTTATGGAATTAATACTATGCCATGAGCAGGTGTGTAGATAGGGACCTTTAGAAAACTGCACCATCGGTAGGGAAGCTTTCAGGTTAGGATCAATCAGTGATCACAGATTCATTAACAGCTTAATGTGTGTGTCAGTCAATGAGAACACAAAGGTAAAAGTAAAATAGCCCTTACCCTCAAGAAGCTCACATTCTAGAGGGAGAAGCAACATGTACATATACATGTAAAAGCTGACATTTGAGAAGGCAGAAGTGAGGAGGGAGTGTCAAGGGACAAAGTGCAAAACAACGACCTGAGAAATGGAGTGTCATATGTGAGGCACAGCAAGATCAATTTGGCTGCTTTGTAGGGTGCAGGAAGGGGAGTGATATGGTTGGAAAGATGGGTTGGAGCCAGATCCTAAAAGAGCTTAGATCCTAAAAGCAATAAGGAGCCATTGAAGTTTAGTGATTTAAGGAATGACAAGATCAGACCTGTGCCTTAGGAAAACCACTTTATCATCTGTGTGGAAGATGAGTTGAAGTAGAGAGACTTGAGTCAAGAAAACTATGTAGGAGTCTATTACAATCGATCAAGTGAGTGGTGATAAGGACCCTAACTAGGATGGTGGCTGTGAGTAGAGAGAAGGGGATGGATGCAAGAGATATTGAAGAGTAGAAATGACAAGTTTTGTCAGCTGATTGGGTATGATATAGGGTGAGGGAAAGTGAGGAGAGAATAAGGCCAAGATTTAGAATCTGGATGACTAAACGGAAGATGGTACCTTCTACAAAAATAGGCAAGATCAGAAGAGAAGAGCTAATTTGAGGGGAAAGATAATGAGTTCTGTTTTGGACATGTCGAGTTTGACATGGCTGCTAGCTCTGTCAGTTTGAAATGCCCAATGGACAGTTGGAGATAAGCAACAGGTGCTCAGGAAGGAAAGTGGGACTGGTTATATAGATCTGGCAGTTACCTGCACGGGCATGATATATTAAACCCATGGGAACTGATAAGGTCACCAAATGAGAGAGAAAAGGAAGGGAATATCCTCCACGACCCTAGCAAACATCTTAGATGAGCATATCTTCACTCTGATGCCTTTTTGGTGTATCTTGATACTCAGTGGATTGTAGAACAAACTCATCTCACTTATATCTGTAATAAAATTATGTGTTATTTCAACACTCATGGGCAATAACTTATTTGAAGAGAGCCTTTTTAATTGGCACTTTGTTCTATCAAGCCAAATTTTTAGTGACCGCGGGTAAGTAGAATATTCCTAGTACTTCTCAGTTCTCTGTTATTGCAGGTGTGTTGTTTTCTTTGAAGGCCTACCCACTTTGCTTCTCTTCTCATCAAAGATATAGTCCTTGCATGCATAAGCCATTCTTTATTTTATGGGAAAACATTCTAAAATAAAAAGTACTTATTCAATATTTCCTAAAGATGAGAAAACATAGGGGTTGGTGGTTAATGAGGTCTTCATGGTTGCCATTTAGGGGGTAAAGGGCCGGTAAGCCACTACCTATAGTTATCTCCATTCTTTGGGCATATCTCCCCACCCCCGTGCCTACCCCATTTTGAGATCTTGGAAATTGATCCCTGAGTGTTTTTAAAGTTGTGTTTCACTGCACTAGGCAGCTCTTTAAGGCTCTAAGTTGCCTTGTTAAAGGAACTTTCCTTACTTAGAATTCCCTATGCCAATCTGGTCCAAATTTTAAAATGTATTTGATGGGTGCAAATATTCTTCCTGACTTCATCTTTTAAATGCCATAAACACTTCCTCACTTAGTACTTCGGGCTATAGAGTCATAGGAGTTAGAGCTAGAGGGGCTCTCAAGGATCAGAGTTTGATAACTATATTTCAGTATCATTAGTTTCCTTTGGCATTTTTTTGTTTTGCACTTA
Organism: Phalanger gymnotis; assembly: GCA_028646595.1. Lineage (NCBI taxonomy): Eukaryota > Metazoa > Chordata > Mammalia > Diprotodontia > Phalangeridae > Phalanger > Phalanger gymnotis. The sequence continues at coordinate 210,479,515 of CM053627.1, read as the reverse complement.
AATGCGCAAGCATTATTATGAAAAGGGGGAGCATAGGCTTCACAAAAAAAGGTTAAGAACTCTTGATCTTGTCTGCCTCTTTCATTTTTCAAAGTAAGCCGCTAAGGCCCAAAGAGTTAGTGATTTGCCCAAGGTCACCAAAGAAGTAGCTCTCAGAATGAGCTAGGGCTCTCAAGCCAAATTGAGAACCAGGGCTTCTCCAATTTCTTAATCTTGAAAGGAGAGAGAAGGGAGTAGATTGGATGAAAAGAACTAGAATCTTAAGAGGTACCCGTTGGATTGGCTGAACAAATGGTGCCATATGAATATAATAGAATATTATTGCACTGTAAGAATTAACAAAAGAGATCAGAGAGTCTTGGGCAGCATAAAGTGAACAGAACTAGGAGAACACCTGGTACTAGGACAACAACACTAAAGAAACAACTTAGAAAGACTTAAAAACTACAACCAGTGTAATCAGCCATGTCTCTCTATGATGAAATGTGTTATCTACCTACTGATAGTAGAAGTGAGGGTAGGGCGAGAGAGAGAGAGAGAAAGTAATGTATTGAATTTTTGTGTAATGTTTTAAATGGAAATTGTAGTTTCAAATCCAATCCTCTTTTTGTGTTCTGCTGTGCATGGAAATGGAAATGCTTTGGTGGGCAAGGGGGTGTTGTTTAAGTAAAGAATTAAAATTTATCTCAAAACAGCATCCGGCTCCAAATCCATTTCTGTTGCATCACTAGTTATTAGGGTACAAATGTGGCGATTCCGTTATTGTCACTGATGAGACTGGGTCACTATAGAAATGCTACTGGTATATAGATTCCTTCCATTTCACATCTATTTTTTGTCCTTGCAGTTTCATTTTAAAATGCTACCTGCATGACCTGGTCTAGGAGGCCCTCACACAAAATTATCTGTCTGTTTTCTGCTCAGTGGTTTCTGTGATTGTGAAGCAACACTATTCATCATTTTCTGTCATCTTCTTCAGTGTTTTCCAAATGAGCTCGTATTCTAAGCTAGCGTTGCCCTTGGTTGGCTAACTTGTCTTTCCACTTAACAACGAGAGCCAGTGTTTGATGGCTGAGGCATTTTCTCTGCTCTTTTGGTCTCCTTTTAGCAGCTGTTTTGTATTCGTTAAACTTTTCTAAGAATTGATGGTAGCATATAAAGTGAAAGTCTTTATTTTTGTCCCTTTCTCATAGTTGACAGCTTGTTTAAACTTATTCAGGATGCAGCCATAATCATATACACTGGCTCCTCACTGCTTTACTTTCTTCTTATTTGGTATTTACTTTTTTCCTTTGTTTGAAATGCTAAACCATTTAAAGATAATGGATCTAGAAATGGAAGGAAAGAACCTTAGAGGCCAGTTATTCCAGTTCCCTCATTGTGCAGATAAGGAAGCCCAGCTCCAAAGAGATTCAGTGACTTGTCTCAGATCACACAGGTAGTTATCAGTGGTGAATTTTGAACTCAGGTCCTCTTATTCCAGAACCAGTTCTTCCTCTCCCCTTCCTTTCCCTCGCCTTCCCTCCCCTCCCCATCTCCCTCTCTCTCTCCCTCTCCCCTCTTTCCCCCATCCAGAATGGCTGATAACTTTTTGACTTGCAAGCAGATTTCCAAAGAGTTCAGAGAAGAAATGAGTAGGATCTCATGGACTAAGATGTTTCAAGGAATGGCTGCCCAGGAGTGTGATAGAAGATGCTCAAGAATGTAATTCTGGAAACACAAAGGAAAACAATTCCATTGAGGAAAAAAGATGGGGTTTGTCTGAAGAAACTGATGCGGGTACACAGAGAACTCATCAAGGCACATTGTGGAGGATGAATATGAATATGGCCCAGTTCTGTAAAGAGAAGGTCAAGAATGCTGAAGCTCAGAGTGAGCTAAGGTGGGGGCCGGGGCGGGGGGAGCTAAAAACAGCAGAAAAGGATTTTGGGCTTATGTCAGGAGAAGAAGAAGCAAAGGAAGGAGATCTTTGCCTAGGGCAGACAAGAAGATAGTAGATGACAACCAAGAAGTCAGAGCATGTTTCTATTTTCTCTGCCAAGGAAAACGACCGTTATGCTAGAAATAACCCAAAAAGAGTTGATACTCAAGTAAGGAGATAGTAAGGGAGCGTTAAGCAGCCGTGATGAAGTCTAAGTCACTTGACCAAAAAGAACCGTAATCTGAAAGAAGTGGTAGACATGATGCTTGAAAGACCATGGAAAACAGTGGAGGTGCACAAGATTAGAGAAAGGCCAATGTCCTGATTTTCAAAAAATGAAGAGAAAAGAATCTGCAAACTATAGGCCAGCGAGCTTTACTCGAGGAAATGTTTAAATGGGGAAATGGGGAAATGAAATGAAATAGATGATTTGTAAATGTCTAGAAAGGGAAGCCGGTTATGACAAAGAGCCAGCACAGCTTCATCAAGAACAGGTCATCCCAAACTAAACTAGTTTCCTTTATTTACAGAATTACTAAACTAGTAGGTGAAGAGAATGGATAGCTTACCTAGAAGTTTAGCAAAGCCTTTGATAAAGAATCTTAAACTGTTGTTGTAGAGGAGATGGAAAGGTATTAGGTAAAATAATCAGATGTATCAGACCTGGGCCGGTGGCCAGACTCAAAGAGCAGTTACAGTTTACATTGCGGTAGATGTCCAGTGGAGTGTCCCAGGAATCTCTACTTGGCCGTGTGCTCTTTAAAATTTTTATAAGTGACTTGCATAAAGGGCATAGATGGTGTGCTCATCACACTTGCAGATGACACAAAGGTGGGTCAGACATCTAACACACTGGATGGAGAGAGTCAGGATCCAGAAGGATCTTGACCAGAATCTAATATGATGAAATTCAATAAGTCTGGCACTTGGGTCCAAAAAAATCAACTTCAAAAATACGAGATGGGGACGTGGTGTTAGCGTTTATTATGAAAAAGATTCAGGAGTTTTAGTGGACTGCAAGCTCAAGATGAGTCATCAGGATAATTTGACAGCCAGAAACGCTCATGTGATATTGGGCTGCAGTGTCTCCCATGTGCCAAGCATGGTGCTTTTACGTGTCGGCGGTTTACAGACGTTATTTCATCTGAACCCCGTAACTCTGCGAGGCAGGTGCTGTGTTTATTGCCATTTTATACGTGAGCAGCGTATCACCAATGTCTACTTGCATAGAAATGGCATTAAACTGTCATTTGTGAAATCCATGACAGGACAAGGACGTATAATTGGACTTCCCAGAGCCTGAGTTTTCTCATTTGTAAAATGAAGACAGTAACATTTGCCCTAGCCCCATCACAGTTCTGGAGAGTGCTTTGTAAACCTTCAAGCGCTATAGAAATGAGTGGCTATTGTTATTATTCGAGTGGCTTTAGTACAGCCCACTGTCCTCCTTATTCAGTTCCAGATCTAACTCGCTTGTCCAGGATAGAGCTCAGTGGACTGCCTGCTCAGCTGGATGTTTAATTTTTTCTCTGTAGATTGTTAGGTTGGTGTGTTTTAAAGGGTCGTGGTTTTCGTTAAGGAGACTCAGTGGTTTTGGATACAACTGCATAATGTCACCTACAGGAGCATCTGGAGGATCTTATACATATAAGGAATCCTTCTTCCATCTGAACTTTGTTTAGGACATACTCTATAGAAGTGGTAAGTACTTTGGGTGAGCATACGTACAGCTTGTGTTTTAACTTACTTGCTATTTTTAATCAAATAAATGCTGTCTCTGAGGCAGTCTCTTTAATTTCTATATGATTTTAAAATGTACGTGGATGAAACCTTATTAGAGGATAATTTTTAAATCAGCTTTGCTTTGTTGTTAAGAAACAATGTAGAGGGATTCATGTAATAACTCCATCAGTTGTATGACTTTGAAGATGTCTGTGAAAACCTGCATGCTCCCATCTCATTTCATCGGAGATATTTCCATATTTGTGTATGTGATTCTCGTAAGTATTTTATAGAGATGAAAGTAGGAATATGAATCGGTAGTTTGAAACTTCCTTGGTTGCCTTTTTTTTGTAATAATTACTTTTCCCCCCAATAGTATGGTATCTTTCCTTCTTTGAGTTATCTTGAAAATCACTCCCTGTTTTCCAAATTACATTCCCCCAGAATGGATTTGTTTTGAATGTACTTGGGCCCAAATGCTTCTGGACTTCATTTCCTTAAGTGTCATTTCTACTTCTTCACACAGTCCCGAGGTGTTAAGTCCAAACGTGGTGGCTTTCCTGTCGTTAATTATGTAAATAGAGAATCTTGGATTTATTTGACCTGAAAAAATTCATTATGTGGTGGTAAACCTTCTAACAGTGAGTCTCTTGAAGCCTTTCCGGCTTAGGTAGGGCCTCTTAGAACTCATTTCCAACTAGCGTGACCTTTAAAAAATCCACAGTCACTTCGGTGCCATGAGGAGGCACATTGGAGTGGAATTTTTTATTGTTTCATTGTTTTTGTTGTTTATAAACAGTGCTCCCCTTTCCCCCTTCTCTGCCAGAGCCTTTTCTGGTAATACAGAAGTAGATAAGCAAGACAGACACATTGACCACCTGTAGAGAACATGCCTTAGTCCGTACTTGTAATCTACTACCTCTCTACCAAGTGGAGGGAAGTGTGCCTCACTATCATCGTTCCTTGGGAATCAGGATTGCTCACCGCAGTGATCTGGGTTCAGGTGTCTTTCGTTCTTGCTTTCCTTTGCATTCTTGGGGTAATTGTGTATGATTATGTACATTGTCTTGGTTTTGCTTACTTTGCTCTACACCAGTTAATAGAAGCCCACTGCCATGCAAAGACTAGATTTGGAATCCCAAGACCTAGATTCATGTGTTGTATTTGGGCAAGTCATAGGTCTCAGAGCCCATTGCCTGCAAATCGAAGGGATTATATTAAGCATCCTATGAGGTGCCTTCCAGTCCCAGGCCGCTGTGATCCCTCCCTCCTCTGAGCTCTCTAGTGCTTATTATCCATGCTATTCAGTGGACACTTTGCTCGTATCCTGTTTTCTCTATCAACAGATGTATTGTTTCCTCTTTAGATAGTATTTATATTTATGTTATTTATATTTATTATATATTTATATATTATTATATTTATTTAAATTTCCCTACAGCATCTAGATTTTTAATAAATATTTGTTACTTGATTGAATTTCGAAATAACACGTGGGGGTAGGGGTGAAGAAGTGGAAACATCTCTGAAGAGATTATCACTAACAAGGACCTATAGGCCAAAATATGTGCTCTTCCTGTTTGTTCTCTGGCAGTGAGCTTGGCTATTGATAAACACCTTCTTTACCTTACGCAGGTTGTCCTCCTGCTTCACGTCATGAAATCTGGGGTGGCACATGAAGCTCTTGCGCTCATCCCCTTGGATATTTTACTTTTCAGATTGCTGAGCCTGAGACCTGTGACCAGATGTACGAGAGCTTAGCACGACTTCATTCAAACTATTACAAACACAAAGTGAGTGTCCATGGATTAGCAGTCAGAATCTCATTGCCTGGTGGGGAAAGGCAGGTGGGAGTTATATGAAGTGGAAACTAATAGTAATTATGGAAGATTTTTAGAGATAAATCAGTTTTGTTGAAACTAAATACATTCATTAATTCAAATGAAGCTAACAGTGTTGTCTAATACATTATTACACCTTTGAAATAAGAATGATTTGTAATTATTTCTAAAAATCCGTTATTTGTATGCTAATCTATTTCTGAAGCTTGAGAGTACTTGAAAAAGGCACTTAACTCTTATTTGCCCTTTAGTATTATGGGAACTGTTTTTTTCACTATGTAGGGAAAAAATAAGTTTGCTAAGCTGAACGAATTCCCCATCCACGATCACTGACAATTTCCAAAATAGTGAGAAAATTGTGGAATTTCATTTCAAATTGATACTTGAATAATTTTCTTATTTTATTCCACTGGAATCAAAATTCCAGTGGCATGAGAAAAGGCTCCCCTTTCTAGATCAAGTAGGGCCAATCAGCGTGAGCGTTCTGTTGGAGGAGAGCCTTTGACCTTACAGTGTCGCTGTTCTTCCAAGAGCAAATATTCTCTGAGCCTCTCAGCAGCTATAGTAGAACGTGGTTAAATGGGCAAAGCCTCCCAGGGGGTTGATAAAATGCAGCAATATTGATTAATCAACTCTTCTTTCCGTTGTTTTTGAGAAGTATCCACGCCCCAGAGACACCAGCTTCAGTGGACTGACGGTGGAAGAGTGCAGGATTGTACTAGCTACAGGTAATGAAACCAAAAATGCCCTTTCTGGTCACTTTGGAAATGACTCTGATAATGAGACAGCTTCACTTTGATGTCAAGTCCTGTGGCATGGCCCAGAGGAAATTTCCCCTGGATAACACTTTTTGGCTCCAGAATATAGATAAGGTCAAAGATTTTTAAAAACAGAATTCATCTTTAGTCCCATGAAATTAGAAGCCTGGCAACAGGGAACAGAGGAATATATCGTGCCACATGGAAGTAGTTCAAATTGGAGTAAAAAGAAAATAGTCTTATTTTTGTGGTCCTAAGAGGGTTTTATAAACAGTGAGGTTAAAGGGAAGGAAGAATCTAAAGCCATTAAAGAAAAGTAGCCACGGATGTCCTTCTAAAGTTATCGGACCCAGGGGACACCTGCTGTGGGATGGAGGTTTGGCTAGGTGTGTTTTAGAGGCATTTAGAAGATGTTCCTAGTGAACAAACCCCTACTCTCGTTGCTGCCTTCTTTCTTTTGTCACTATATGCCCTAAGGAATGAGGTAAAGAGATTCTGGAAAATTACTGTTTTTATTGCTAGCGACATTGTGTACAAAAATAAGCTAACCTTTTGTGGAAATCAGGGCCTTGGAGTTGCCTTTATTTGCTCACAGGTACCAGATAGTGCATTGGAGACAATAATCTTTCTTATGCACTGTCAGCCTCCAGAACTTTGGAGGATGAGGAATTGGGGTTCCAGAAGCATTTTACCCTCCACCAAGTAAATGGTAACTCAGTTTATGGGTCTGCCCTGACTTGGAAACATACAGAGCCAAAGTTTGTTGGTTCTTATGCTCACTGTGTTTTTTTTCAACACCTACTCTCTTGATAAGAATGCTCTGGATCCTGGGTATTGGGATCTTTTAGCCAGCCAGTACTGCATTATTGGAAATATCTTTTTTTAGAATCTTTAAGTTTATCCAAATACCACTGGGCACAGCTTGTTATCAACATTATTACATGGGTGTCATTGTGTCATCGTGACCCTGGACAGTTTGAGCCAAGTTTGAACTTAAAATTAGAAAGGAAATGAGCTCTAAAGGCTCACCCTTGCAGCCCACTCTTTGTTAACACTCTTGGCAGTTTTTGCAAGTGATGGGAAAGCAGGACAAGAATGAAGGGTAAGACCATGTGGGAGATTAGCCACCATCTGCCTACATTGCCACTAGCTCTCACGAGGATTTTAAGTTTCAGAAAATTTTCTGAAAAGTTATGGTCATACCAAGCTTCACATTGTTCCCGTTTGGTGGGTAAAGGTGGCTGAATGTCTCCCTGCTCCCTCAGTCTCCCCCGCCCCCACACGGTAGCTGTAGCCTATTAGTAGGCCTTTTTCCAAAAGTATGCATTTGTGCCTCTTTGAACAAACCTCAGAGGTGAAAATCTGAATGTACAAAACCTGTTACAATCATAGTGTTTTAAAGCTGAAAGGAACCTTCTTCACAATGATTTGAATTATCTGTCACTTCATTCTAAGTTTAACTTTTCAGGAACACATTTCTGGCATAATAAACAAATTGAGGCTTACCCTGCAAAGGCCTGCAAGTAAATTCTTAGTGATAGCTTATTTAATGAAATTTATCCTTCTAGGATTTTTTCTACCTTTCTTTCTTCCTCTTTTGCAGATACCATGCAAGAATTTAAGGAACTGAATAAAGGTATATGGAAAAAACTTCAGGATAAGTTCGCTACCAAGAGTCCAGATGAGAAGACTAAGGAATAGCCCGTGTCTTTGTCCTCCCCGTGTACATAAGTGTGAAGCCTTGTATATTGCCAAGAATAAAACTGTCCTTCCTTACAGCTAAATGTGGGTTTGTGTCCTCTTTGTGGGCTGACACCTCTAAAGGGAGCCTAGTGCTCCTGGCTCAAACAGTCTTAATCTGAAAGGGGAATGGAGAGGCCATTATCATTTAAATGCTGTCAAGGTCTACTCTCTGTATCAGAGAAACATCTCAGGAGGAAACCCTAATCTCAAGTAAGCTGATCTTTTTCCGGGCATGTTGGTGAGGATAAGGGAGACTTGGAAAAGTGTGCTTCCTGTACTGCCCTGGGAGTCCCCACCTCATAAACATTTGGTTTGCTGTCCCCTGGCAAGACTTCCACACTTTATTTTGCTGTGGCAGCTAAAGTGAAGAAGCTGAAAACAGACTGATAACGGAAGAGGCAACAACAAACCATCCTGGGGGATGGCAACGTATGATGTGATGATGGGCCAGCTTACAGCGGAACTTAAGCCAGTTTCTCGGCATCTTTGGGAATGCTTTAGCCCAAGTAAAGACGAAAGGTTCATTCCTCAGCAAGACCAACTTGACGCAGGTGAAAAAGTAAAACTTTACAATTGCTTTAGTCAGATTCCAGTTGCTGTGTGTTTCATAATTATATGTGGACCCTGTGGAAAACCAAACAGACCAGAGTGGGAGGTGGACATATATAAAGACCCTTTGTTGTCCAGTGTAACATAGCCATCGTTAATACACAGTATTAACTAATATTGTTTTTAGAGAGAGATTTCCAAAGTTCTCTACTTTTGCCATCTGTCAAGAACAAAATAAAGTCAGGAAGCACGTAGTTTTACATAGGCAGGAATGTAGTGTAAGGAAAGAGGAAGCAACTTGGGAGTTCGGGGCTGGATTTGAATACCAGCTTTGCTATTTATTACTAGTATTACTTAGGGAAGTCGTAACCTCTCTGGGCTTTAGTTTCTTCTGTATAACAGTTAGTTGTCTAAGTTAGATAATCGCTAAAGTCCCTTCCCATTCTAAATCTGAATAGGAATTGGAAATGACCAAGAGGTCTTTGTCAAAGATGATGGTTGGTTTTAAGTGGACCTCTTTGACAGTCTCTTAAGTGCAAGTGTTGGACCAGTTAGAAAAATGTTTGAACTTGCCTTTCCCCTATCTAAGTAGGCATTTTAATCCGTTAACCTTTGACAAGTATAAGAATCCTAATTTTAAAATCAAGATTTGATTTCTGTTAATTTATTTAAGGCAATTAACAAATTAGTTCTCAAGAATTCTGTAAAACATCACACCAGGAGGGCAGGAGGGTGAGGGGAGGGGGAAGCCACTCAGTACAAACCAGCCCTTCCCAGAAAACCTCCAAGATCTGCCATTTCTGCTGTAGACCAGGAGAACATCTCTCCCAAAGGAGTCAAGGACTAGATTATAAGAGCAATAATCTGTCATCCATAGGTCACCCACCCACATTGTGAATATTTGGTGGGGCAGGGGGAACTGCCTGCTTGTAACTGCCCCAGGACTCGAAGGCAGCATCCCAGAGAAAAATGATGAGGTCTACAGCAGATGTGAGGCATGGTGGGTGACACAACCCGTGGGCAGGTCTGAGTCAGGATGGCGTACTTGGAATAAGTTAAATAATGAAGCCCTAAAATGACTAGTAACAGCATTCATGCTGCCTCTTCCTGAGGCATGTAGCTACCAAAATGTAGTGCCTGGAGATAAAGAGAATGACCCACTCCTAATCACCCACATTGAGGAATAAAAATGAATTTTAAAAAGTTACTGTATTAAGGAATAAAGCTCCCAAGTGCTTTATCTTCCTCTAAGGCAGTAAGGTAAACTGACTCCTGGTGGATTTGCACAGCTTCACTTCCAGAACTGTCCACCGGACTGTCAGCTAGGAGTCTCCCTCCCCCTGTTGCTGGTCCAAGCTTCTGCCATCTGGGATCCCTGACAGTGAGGGAGCCCCTGTTGAGTATGAATCCCGGCCTAAGTGGTTGACTCAACTGGGACCATCCCACCAGTAGGAAGCAGAGAGAGAGCCAGGGCGTTTCTTTGCAGTAAGGGTCCTCTCAGTACGAATACTCCCCCTCTTGTGGAGAAGGGCAGTCTCAGCGACTCATGCAGTTCTGGACGTCCACAAAGCCCATGCGCTGTCTGCGCTTCCTTTGCTCTGTCATCTGGAATTAGATAAGACGCTTTCCATCAGGATGCTCCCCTGTGCCCTCCGCGCTCTGTGAGCCTCTGCTCAAAGAATTAGCTCTTTGATGTCTGTCTCTTTGTTACTGCTGGACAAGCGGTGCCTCCTGCCCCTCCCCCTTGGACTTTGAGAAAGCTTCGGAGGTTGCTAAACCCCACCTCCCCCAGGGAGGGTCACTCTCTTCCCTTTAAGCCAGTTGGTCACAAACCACAACTTTTATGCTGCTAGGTACATCAGCTTGTACTCAGTGCCTAAAGGCACCCAGGTATATGAAAAGATGCCATCAGCTAAGTGCCCCTGCTCTAGATAAGGCAACCTTTGAGGGTTCTGATTTATATCTTCCCAAAGAAAGGGACAGAGTGGCCCTACTTTGGAAAGAGCAGCTCTCTATTTTTAGAGTCCTTTTTTAAAATGCAAATAATCCTTGCCAGATTAATCCCTACCTGCCAAACCAACCCTACATACACACATAACACACCCCCAAGGTATCACATGGACTACAAGATAGACATTAATAGGAAGAAGGCCTAGATCCCAACATCGTCCCTGGCCCACTTACAGTTTTGCCAGGGACCAGACCTGGCCAAATAAATACTATGCAGTATGAATAACCTTTGAAGTGAGGTTATATGATGGAGGAGAGTCTATGCTTACCGTATCAGTCAGCCAATAAACATTAACAATAAATATAATTGCCTATTAAATGTTAGGCCCTGCATTAAGAACTAGGGATACGAAGAAGGGCAAAAAATTACAACCACTACTCTCAAGAAACTCGGTCTAATGGAGGAGACAGCATGTAAACCACAGACAAGCTCTCTATACAGGATAATTTGGAAATAAACAGAAGGAAGGCTCTAGAATTAAAGAGGGATCGGTTCACTGACTAGGAAGAGAGACAAGGAGTGTTACATGTGTGGATTGGGGCTGAGGCAGCGTAGAATTGAGACGACTCCACGAGGCTGACTTCAGAGCTCTGGTCTAAGGCTTCCCGAGGTCGGGCGATGGTGAAAAAGGGAGATGGAGACAAGGGAAATTTCTTACCTGCTCCTTGAGCTCGTTGAGCTGGGAGGTGAGATGAGACACCAGTTTCATGGTGGAGTTGAGTTTGTCCTGAAGGCTCCGTATCTCATTCTGTTCTCCTTCACCTTCATTGCTGACCAGCGACATGGCTCTCATTCGAGGGAACCAGTCCAAATTCTTGTTCTGAAATAAAGAACTTGCAGTATAGGGTCAGTAAGATTGGGGAAGGGGGAAACTAAGTTGGAAGGGATCCTAAAAAAGGAACTTACTACTTGAACCCTGCAGAGTCACTGGCCAGGGTGAATAGGCCAAGTAATTGTTGCTGTCAACTCAGGACCTTCCTGGCAGGGCTGGTTTTGTCATTAAGGGCCACAGCACTGTATCAATGGCAAAGTTTACTTTAAAACTGACTTCTGAAGACCTTTGTTGACAGCACTTCTACCCTCCCTCATGTTATGCAGCCTGAAGCCTAGCAAAAGCTGGAAGGAAAGGCTTCTTCAACAAAAACGTTGGATGTCTTTCCTCCAGAAAAATCATGACTCAGAAGATTGGCTATCCTTAAAAGAAGGAAAGGATAGATAGGGAGAACATCACCTTTCAGACAGATGTAAAATTTCAGCCTGTGCACAACCACCCTTTCTCCAACCTTGCCAACTGCCTGTTAAACACCTTTCCTGAGGATTAAAAATTTAACATTCTGGCTCTCTTGTCCATTTATAGGCTCAGCAACCACCTGGGCTATCAGAGGAAACTGTCCTCCCCACCACCAAGTTTCAGATCCCCTCTCTCAAGATAAAATCTCTTTTGTGAAACAGACTTACACACAGCTCCTGCCACTACACAAGCCTTGGTCTTTCCAGAATAATTTCAGGGAAGGAAACCAATCGGACTTACAGGATCTGAAATCCACCAGGTCAGCTCAGTCCCAGGGCCCTGTATGTTCTCTCTCCAGTTGGAGAGTTTAACTTAGGATAATTTTCGAAACCTGATTCTAGAGTCTGAGCCCAGCTCCAGCAACAGGAGCCAGGAGTCAACGGTTGGTAGCATTTTCATTTATGAAAAGGATTTCTCCAGACGCTACTCCAGCTCCCCTGCTAGCCCTTTATACAATATCTGCAGATGTCAGAGACCATAGCCCCTCCCTCATCTCTCTTCACTAACATTCTGCAAGGGGATGGGGTGGGGGGGGTGACTTCCTTTCCAACCCACCAGTTCAGACAGATGTGAAATTTCCCTCTAGTAAATGAATAAAGCCAGACCTCCAGACCAACCAGGGACTCTGTAGCAAAAACACCTGGGATTCCAAAGACATCTGAATGGGCTGGGCCCCTCCTTGTCCTGGCCCAGAAATAGAGACAAGGCTCAGAAACAGATGTCCACACAGCAGAAAGGACCAGGTAGATGGAGCGTGGCAGCCACTGACGCCCTCACTTCAAGCCGACTCCCCGCCGCCCCCCCCCCCCTCCGCACCTTGATCATCTGAGCCACGTAGCTCTCTGGGCCAGTGTAGTCTGTTTTGTTTTTCACTCGCACCAGCACAATGAAATACAAGTAGTTCCACATGTTGTGCTCATACTTGATATGTTCTTCAAAGGACACAGTTTTGTTGTCAAACTTGTCCCTCTCCAGACCTACAAAATAGGAGAAAGGCCAATCTTAGTAGCCAGAAGAGGGTCACACAGGAAAGAGCACTGACTTTGGAATGAGGGAACCCGAGTTCAAATCCTGAACTACCTGTGTGACCTTGGGCAAGTCACTTGACTTTTCTAGTCTTCAGTTTCTTCGTGTGTAAAATGAGAGCCTAGATGGCCGCTAGAGTCTTTTCCAGCTTTGAGTCTCTTAGGCTTTTGCATGTCTGTCCACCCCTGCCCCCCCAAGAAACTGTCAGGTACATTCCCTTAATTCTTACATGGGCAAGCCAAAACACCATACAGGATTCTTAGCCCACCCTTCCCCCCAAGAACTAGGAAAAGAACCAGTTAATATTCTGAGCCAGAATGATACGGTTCCTTCCACTCCAGCAGGTCTAGAGGCGCTCCAGAAAAGAAAACACCTCCTCACCACAGATGAAGCACGTGGTCTTAAGGATTTCCTCCTTCTTCTGCTTCTCACTCCTCAGGTCAGCAAAGGTGTCGATGATCACCCCAAAGATGAGGTTCAGGACTATGATGATGACGATGAAAAAGAACAGGAGGTCATAGACCACTCGGGCAGGAAACAGGGACTCCTGTTGGCAGGAAGATGACGGTGGGTGGCAGAAGAGAGACAAAAGCCAGGAGCCCCACCACCACCAGGACCCTCCCCCCAACACCAGAAGCTAAGCGGCTAGGTTCTAAACTGATGCGATGGGACAAGGCATCGAGGACCAGAGACCTAGAGAGCTCTGAATTCAAAGTGGTGGCAGACGTCCAGGGGACATAAGATTCGGGGGATCTGAAGATTGGGGTGGGGGGCAGGGGGGAGGGCAAGTTTCTGAGCAGCAGCAGAATATAAACAGCGGTTCAAGACAAGGGGATGGAACTTCTTCTAGTCCCAGCTAGCCTCTAACTTTCAACGCCGCCCCAGTTTCCTCCTCATTTCTACAAGGCCAAGCAGTTCGTCCGTCAGTCAGTGGCCTAGCATTTAGCAAGCTCTTGCTATGCGCTGAGGACTAGGGACACACAGAAAGGCGAAACCCTCCCTGCCCACAAGGAGCTCACATTCAGGTAGGGAAGACAACCTACACACAGCCACGTGCATACTAGATACACATACTATAAAGGGAAGCAACCTCAGAGAGAAGGTGCTGGCAGCAAAAGGGACCAGAAAAAGGACTCCCGCAGGAGGGAGGATTTGAGCTACGTCTCGAAAGCGAGGCAGGAAGTGAAGGTGAGGAGGGAGGGCGTTTCAGGCATGAAGAATAGCCAACGACTTGACCGGGGAAGAGGGGTGCTGACGACGGCTCACGTGTCTATAGCGCTTAGAGTCTACCAACGCTTTATATACGTCATCTCTCTGGATCCTTACCAAAAAAAATCCCAGTGAATTATGATCATCCCCATTTTACAGATGAAGAAACCAGAGCCCAGAGAGGCGAGGCGATTTGCCTAAGGTCACACAACTGGTCGTTGTATGAGGCTGCATTCAAACTCAGGTTTGTTCTACAGAGTTATAGGCCTGGAATCAGGAGATAGGAATATCTAATGCAAGGAACAGCATGGACAGTGTTGATGCAACATGCGTGGAAGGAAGGAAAGATTAAGAAGCCTGGAAAGGTAAGATGGGGCGAGGGCTTTAAAAACCAAACAGGATTTTGTGTTTGATCTTGGAAAGTAATAGGGAGCCACTGGAACGTATTGAAGGGATGCGGGGGGTAGTGTGGTAACATGGTCAGACCAGCACTCTAGGAAGATCTCTCTGGCAGCTGAGTGGAGGATGGATTGGGAGAAACCTGGAGGTAGGAAGACCAGTCAGAAGGTTATTGCGATAGTCTAGGCAAGAAGTAATGAGGACTTGCTAGCGGAATGATGGCCCACTAGGCCCCAGAGTCCAAAAGCAATTAGAATTCAGGCTTGGTCTCCTCAGGGCTGCTGCTCTAGCTATCAGAAGCCAGCCAGGTTGTAATCCATGTTGCTGGGGCTCCAAGGACTGTGACAAATGCTGAGGGATATATCCCGGGAGCGGTAATGGCCAACCAACTCTTAATTTCTCTTCATTAATATAAGAGAATAGGTTTTGGGTAATTTAAAACGGCAGGTTATCCAAAGAATCATTCCCGTTTTGGTTTGGGGTGGTTTTTCTACTTACACATAAAGTTGGTTATTTCTAACATCCTTGGAATTCACTACATGTCAAATTATATAATGAAGACGACTCAACTTTCCTGTCCTACCCTGCTCGTTCCCATGCTCTGTGTCTGACAGGGTCAGTTTCACTTCTCAGCCAAATCTGCCTAAGCAAAGTTATCTGTCCAACTTCTGCAGAAAGATCCCTCTTTCACACCCTCCCCAAGTATTAAGTTCAGCTTATTAAAAGCCTTCCCTTTCAACCCTTGCAGGACAAAGGTAGGGATAAGTTATAATGATGCCAATGGGTCCTTCCCTAGGGACATTAGATCAATCCAACAGGGAAGTCAATGATAAAAAAAAAAGAGGCCCCCAAAACACCAAAACGTTCATTGCAGCACTTTTTGTGGTAGCAAAGAACTGGAAACAAAGCAGATGCCCAAAGTCTGAGGAATGGCTGAACAAATTGTGGTCCATGAATGGAAAGGAGTTATTTACTGGGCCTGAAGAAAGAATGCATATGATGAATTCAGAGGAGCAAGGAAAGGCTTATATGAACTGATGCAAGGTGGAGTAAACAGAGGCAGAAAAACAAACACAAGGTCTACACCGATGTAAATGGAAAGAACTGAAGGCTGCAAAATTATAATGACCAAGCTTGGTCCCAAAGAAGACACATGGGAAAGCACATCCTCCTGGTTCTCTGCAGAAATGGGGGACCACAGGTGTGGAATAATGCATCTGACCTCAGAATGTTTTTTTATATTGGCTAGTTAGTTAGTTTTATATCAGTTAATTCCTCAGGCCTAGAAAATAACTCCATTCCATTCATGGACCAAATTCGTTTAGCCATTCCTCAGACTCTGGGCATCTACTTTGTTTCCAATCCTTTGCTACCACAAGATAGTGGTTATATTTGTTAATATATTGGAAATGTTTTCTTTCTCTCTCTCTTTTTCTTTCTTTCCTTCTATGTTTCTTTTTATGTTTGATCCTTCTTTTCTTCTTTTCCTTTTAAAAATTTTTTACTATAAGGGACAGCTCTCTGGAAGAGAGGAGAGGGATGTGCTAGGAAACATAAGATGTAAGAACAAAAGGTATTGATAAAAAAATTTTTTTTTAAAGAATTAGAAAGCAAGAGTGATCCCACTGGAAGGAAGGTTGGGGAACTAGTGGGGAGCTAGCGGGTGCAGCATCCTCTTTCTAGGGATGGGAATCTGGAGAGGGATTAGGTCAGGAGACAGTGGGAATACCCTGGTGGAGCCTGGAGGGGAAGGGAAGAAGGAAAATGGCTCACATCTTTGGATGGCTTTCGCAGAATGTCCCCCACGCCCCCGCCATTTCGAAGTCCGTGGTTCATGACAGTAACTATGCACATCAGCAGAGTATCACAGGCTCGCTCTGTGCCGTCTTCATCGTCATCCTCTGGAATCACAGTTAAATTGTATGCCCGGGAGCCCACCAGCCCATAAAAGGAAGTGGGGGCCTCCCTGATCCCTCAGGTGAGGATTCCTACTGGGAGTGGAGGGAGGATATATAGTGTGTATATAACACGGTTTACAAAATGCTTTATATGTATTATCTCTTCGGAGCCTCACAAAAACCCTGTGAATTAGGATCATACCCATTTTACAGAGGAGGAAACTGGAACTCAGACAGGTTAAGTAGTTTACCCAGGGTCACACAGCTTGTAGGTATCAGAAGACAAATTCTAACTCAGTTTGGCTCTATAGGGTGCTGGGCCCGGAGTCAGAAAGACTTGAGTTCAAATCCAGATTCAGACACTTGCCTAGTTATGTGACCCTGGGCTTAAACTTAACATCTGCCTTATTTCCTTCACCCATAAGATGAGGATAAGAACAGCGCCTACTTCCTGGGGTGGTTGGAAGGAGCAAACGAGATATCTGTAAAGCATTTAGCACGCAGCACCTGGCATACTGCAGGTACTTAATAAATGCTTATTCCTTTTCCTTCCTCCCCCCCACCCACTACCCCAGTGTTCCCAAGCACCAACCCATCCCCAAACTCCAGACCACCCTGTGCCAATTATATTCGGTTTCCATTACAGTCGCACTTCCTTTACCTTCCCGAATTTCAGGCACTGTGATATCAGAGGAACAGCCGATCTTGTCTCCACTACAAGTGTCCATGAATGCCGCAGTGCTGTGGGGCATTCCTAGGGGGCTGGCTGGAGAGGAGAGAGACAGTGGAAGCTCATGGATGCAGCACGGAGACATTCTGAAAGTCACTCTATGGCCCTGCTGTTAGTGGGGACTCACTGCTATGAATTGGACTTCTGACACCTTGGTGGAAAGTGGAGTTGTGGAGGGGGGGTAGGAAAAGCTTCAAAAGGGCAGAACGTGAAGACTCCATCTGCTGGTCCATGATAATTGGTAGGGACAGGGTACTTCTGACCTCCTCCTGTACAAACCGAAGGGGGACTGGCCTAAGGGCTGGAGACCTCAGATAGCCTTTCAGATGTCAGAGAACTGAGCGCCACAAGAAAATTGGCTCTGTTTAAGGATCATGGAGATCTGAGACCTCCCATCCCATTCCAGGGGATAGGCTGCCTGGGGCAAGGGTATTGTTTTTCCCGTGGTACCAGCAGGGGGAGAAATAAACCTAGAGAGCCACAGTGATGTGACCAAAATTAGACAGTGAGGAGAGGGCAGAACCAGGAGCACCAGTGTCTAGGGCAGAGACCCTCAGCCTTTTTTCTGTCATGGACCTCTTTGGCAGTCTGCTGTAACCTATGGACCCCTTCTCAGAATAATGCTCACAAAATAAAAACATGGGATTGTAAAAGAAACCAATTATATTGAAATGTGGTTTTCAAAATAATCTTTGAAAAAAGTTCACGGACCCCAGGTTAAGAACGCTTGCTCTAGGCCTGCGCTCTTTGCTACGCTTGGATTTGCAACCATGAGCACTATCCCTAGGGTGGAGTGACGGAGGCTTTGTCCCAAGTCAGGGAATTTGGAGGGTGCTGACAACACAGTCCCAAAGGGTCTTTTCCCCCTGCTTCCCCTGCCCCTGTGGTAGCAAAAGCTCGTCTTCATCATACCCTGAGACCTTCCTCCTCCTCTAGCAGCACCGAAGGGGAGCTTGTACCGCTCACCCCACCCACTGGAGGAGAAACTGTCAGGTACATCTCTGGCCGCCGCCAAGTAACCCGCTCCACGGCCGTGCTTTGCCAACTTTAGGGCATTACGTAAATTAGCTATCAGCAGGCGCTGCTCCACCGAGGATGGAGCAGCCTGTGAGGAAGAGCTTGGGACGGGGCAGCCCGCGGGAACGCGCAGAGACCTTTGGACTTGTTATCGGGCAGCCGGTCCACCTCGAGGATGAAGTCGTCCTTGAGAAAGAGGAAGCCGACAATGGAGAAGAGGTACACCAGGATGAGGGCGAGCAGGGCAGTGAGCAAGATGGAGCGCCCGTTTCGGGTCACGCTCTTGATCACGTTGAACAAGGTCTCTTCACGATAGATGAGGTCGAATAGCTGGAGGGGGCAGAAGCACTGGACTGGGACGGCTGTTTCAGCCTGGAGATATACACTCTCCCCGCCGAGGACCGACCCTCTGGAATAAGTCTGGAGTCACTTCAAAAGGCATTCCATTTGATTAAAGTAGAACCCAGGGGCAGCTAGGTGGCACAGTGAGTAGAGCACCGGCCCTCAAGTCAGGAGGACTTGAGTTCAAATCCGGCCTCAGACGCTTGACACGCTCACTAGCTGTGTGACCTTGGGCAAGTCGCTTGACCCCAATTGCCCTGCCTCCCCGCCCCAAAAAAGGAGAACCTAATGGGCAGCAAAGGTTGGCCTAGAACCAGCTTCTTGGCCCTAGTCCAAGGGCTCTTTTTTTGGATGTGTTCCCTTTTCAGGAACACCGGGACAGCAGAAATAGCAGATATGCTGTTCAGTCCTAAGTCCCGAGGACCCCCGGCACAGAAAACCGGTGTCTATAACGGGACCCCTAGAGACTTCTCCATTCATGGCTCTACCCTTTCTCAGAACTCCCTCCCCAGAACCCATCTTTGCACTGTCCCCTGGTCTCCCCTGCCCCCCGCCCATCCACCCATCCACCGTCGCTCGTACTAGGATGCTGTAGAAGAGCTCATGGGCGAAGATGCCGAGCACGCTCGTGAGGATGTAGCCGACGTGGTACAGGAACTCCATGTCCATCACCATGGCTTTATAGCCCCTGATGAAGGTGCCTCGGTTGCCCACGAAGCTCACTACGAATACAATCTTGTTGGTCAGCTGAGAAGAAAGCAAAAGAAAGACGAGTGACGGACGAGGCGCCGGGAGCAGCGCAACAAGAGCGGAGGAGGGACGGGAGAGGACGGTGCGTGTTGGGAACATAACCCCAGAGAGGTCGAAGGTAGAAAGGCCCTATGTGCAACGAAATATTTACAGCAGCACTTTGCGTGGTAGGAAAAAATGGAAAACAAAATAGCGACCCCAAACTAAGGAGATGCTAAACAACTTTTGGTTCATTGATTGGGCAGATTTCTATGAACTGATGCACAGTTGAAGTAAGCAGAACCAGGAAAACGGTACACGCAATGACTACAATAATGTAAACAAAAAACCAACAATTTTAAAAACTGTAATTACAATGGCCAAGGTGGCCCCGAATGAGAGATGAGAAAATGTATGTCTCGTCCCTTCTTTGTAAGACTGTGGGTACGAAACATTACGTAGGTGTCAGACTCCGTTACTGTATTAGCTAACGAACTGTTTTCTCTTGTATTCTATTCTATCATTTTATACAAAGGGACTGATCTTTGGGTAGATGAGGGACACATTTGGAAATGAAGATAACATTAAACAAAACATAAAACAAAAGGTATCTTTTTTTTTTTAAGAGGGCAGCAGAATGGGTGAAAGAACTTTCTATGTGAACCATTCCTGGGATCTTTTTTTCATAAAAGCAGAGTTTGCTCTCCCTCAGTACCATATTTCCCTGTCTAGGTTAGAGGGTTGGGCCTAAATGACCCAGTATTGGCACAGGCACAACTCAGCCAGGAAGAATTTGGAGAGTCCAGGCAGGGATTTCTCTCATAACGATCTCCAAAAGGGTTTCAGCCTTGGACTCCTGAGCAGTAAGCATGGGCTAGTCAGGACAAGGAGTCATTATCTATGGCCCCAAGTACTGAAGGGTGCCCCCTCATGAGTATCAAGCCTGAAAAATCCCTAGTCAACTAGTTTTGTTCTCTATGGAAATAAATCAGAATGTGGACAAGCAAGAAAAAGGAGAAAGTCAACATTCCCAAAATCTGCTCCTGCCTTCTAGATTCAGCCATGATCCCCATCACAGAGCCTGTCAGTGTAGATATGGAGGGGCTTGGAAAGAAGGGATGAAAACAGGCAGGAGAGACACTGCCATAGAATGTTAAAGTTGACAGGAACTTCAGGGGCCATCAGATCTGGACCTTATCATATTACAGGTGAAAAAAATTAATACTTTTTTTTTGGAGGGGGGAAGGCAAGGCAATTGGTGTTAAGTGACTTGCCCAAGGTCACACAGCTCGTAAGTGTCAAGTGTCTGAGGCCGCATTTGAACTCAGGTCCTCCTCCTGACTACAGGGCTGGTGCTGTATTCACTGCGCCACTGAGCTGCCCCCCGCCCCCTCCCCCCGCCAAATTAGTACTTATAGAAAAGGAAATTTCTTGCCCGAGATTATGTAGCCAGTAAATGGCGAAACCTTAACTCAAACGCAGGTCTCCTTATTCCATGTTCAGTGGTTTTATCATTGTACTGTAAGCTAAGCTTTGAAACTCCAGCTTGAATAAAGCAAGAGACATAATGGAATGCGACCAAGGGTTCTTATTGCAAGGGGGTGATATCATGGTGCCCTTGTTAACACTATTAGAAAGCCACATCAAAAGACATCAACAGAAATCTTCAAAGAAAAAAAAGAAGTAAGTTGGCTGTAGATCAGATGGCTTGGAAAGCAAAGGCGACGATACGATCAGTGTTAATAAGATCCCTCACCCCTACCCACCTGCGCCCCTTCAGAGTTACGGCTCGGGAGGCAGCTGGCTGGCTCAGTGGGTTCAGTGCCAGGCTCAGAGTTAGGAAAACTACCGACTGTGTGATCCTGGGCAAGTCACTCGTCAGTCAGTTGGTCGATAAACACTTTTTATGCCCCTACTATGCACCAAGCACTGTTTTAAGTGCTGGGGATGAAAAGGAAAGGTAAAAGATGGCCCCTCCTCTTGAGGAGCTCACAATCTGATGGCAGAGAAAACTACCAACAACTATGTACAAATAAGACAGATACAGGATAAATTAGAGATAATC
>CM053627.1:210437226-210457764 GCA_028646595.1 Phalanger gymnotis | reverse complement strand
AATGGACACAGTACAGAGCCTGCCCTCTGGAGGGAAGATAAGACACCCTCCTACATACAACGATACAGACAATGCAGGCTGAATGCAAGGGGTTGGATGGAGGTGATCCTGGGTGAGTGAGGTCAATCGGGGAAGACTTCCTGGAGGAGCTTAGTTTTGAGAATGAATTTGAAGAACGAGAGGGACATAGATTTGTTGAGAGGAAGAGCAGCATGGTGGATAGAGCGCTAGAATCGAAGTCTGGAAGACCTAGGTTTGAATCTCGACCCAGAAACTTGCATGCTGGGTGACCCTGGGCCAATCGCTCAACTTCTCTGGGCTCTCCACAATGAATGAATGAATGAGATGAAGGGGTTGCCTTATTGTCTTTGATGTCATCTAAGGGCCCTTCTAGCTCTAATTCTGTGGTGCTTTTAGAGGATTTGGGTGGAAATTTTAGCCTGGAAGAGATTGGGACTGGGGTTGGGAGACAGAGGCATCCCAGTGATGAAGCGCAGCGCTTCCCAAAGCTGGGAGCTAGGAAGGTACCTGTGTACTCGGCAAGGGCAATGGCCAGAGGCCCGTCGCTTCCTCTGATGGCTCCCTTCCCCTTTCCAGACTCACCAGACGATTGTAGTGCAGCTTCTTCAATCCTGCATGCGGCTACTGGAGTGTCCCTGGCTGCAGCAGCATCACAAGGGCTCAGTGGAGGCCTGCATCCGGACCCTGGCCATGGTTGGTAAGGTCATCTCAACCAATCCCCTGTCCTGGACAGATAAGAAAAAGAGAAAAGAAAAGAGAGAGGAGGGAAGGGAAATCTCTATAATACAGGGGAGAGAGGGAGAGCTGGTCCTCCTTAGATCCAAGCCAACTTGGATCTAGACTAGACCATCAGATGAAACCCTTGGTTTGGATTCTCCTCTTTCACCCCAGCCCCCTTTTGTTATACCATGTCTAGGCAATTGTAACAGCAATTTGGCTGGCAGCTACTGTGGCTGTGTAAAACCACCAACAACCAACACACAAAAGGCTGCTAACACAGGTGCTTTGATCTGCTTTACTAAGGAAAGTAACTTTAAGGGGTTAACCAGCTCACTTTAATTCAACAGACAAATATCATTCACTTAGTTTGGGAGGAAAAGCCAACAACCTGAACTTCAGAGCAAATACAAACAAATTACATACATCATAAACAGACCAAATACAAACCAACATCTGGGTTAGCAAAGCCGGGGGGCTCTTAACAATGGCTCGCCCAGAGTCTCCACATCAACACTCCTCCATGAGTGAGACCCCCAGACAAAATGCTAACCTGTAGGTTTTTATACCCTGTTCAGGGCCTGAAGGATTCACACCTAATCAGCAAAAGGGTGTCAGCCTGGGGCTTGGCACCTAATAAGACTTAATCAAAGGCACTTGATTACTTTAGCATTCCAAAAGAGAAAACAGTAAAAAAGTCCCACCTTAATTACCAATACAGCAGTCTGCTCAGAGTCCAGCCCTAGACTCCCCCACATCCAGGAGACAGGGCAAGGGGCATGAGAAGTCTAACCAGCTACATGTACTCTTCAACCAATTGGATCTTTCTGCCTTCCACTGTCTTATAGCCAAGAGCAGAGCCATTTCCCTGCCCATGGACCTGGACTCCCACATCAGCTCCCTCCTCAATAGCAGCGCCAGTTGCACAGTGCAGCGTAACACCTCAAGCTACAAGTCGGCCACTCGGGCCTTCCCTCGTGTTACCACCACTGCCAACCAGTGGGACTACAAGAACATCATTGAGAAGCTGCAGGTAGGCAGGTGAAGGCCAGCCTTATCCCCAGGCTATTTATCCTGCGGCTGCCTACATGACATGATTCTGTAGAATGAGGGACTAGAGAATTATAGATTTAGACCTGGAGGTGACCTTAGCGATCTTTGGCTTCAACCCTCTTACTTTACAGTAAGTGGCAGAGCTGGGCTTTGAACCCCTAATCCTCTGTCTCCAAAGCCAGGGCTCTTTCCTTCTCTAGATCTATGACCCTGTCACATTGCTAAAAACCCCATTAGCAATACCTTCTTTTGTTGTTACTGCTTCAGTCATGTCTGACTCTTTGTGAACCCATTTGGGGTTTTCTTGGCAAAGATACTGGAGTGGTTTGCCATTTCCTTCTCCAACTCATTTGATAGATGAGGAAACTGAGGCAAACAGGGTGAAACGACTTGCCCAAGGTCACACAACTAGTAAGTGACTGAAACCGAATTTGAACTCAGGTCCAGTGCTCTATCCACTGAACCACCTAGCTGCCTTCGAGGCCGAGGTTAAGTGACTTGCCCAGGGTCACACAGCTAGTAAGTGTCTGAGGCCAGATTTGAACTCAGGTCCTCCCAACTCCAGGGCGATGGCTTTATTCACTGTGCTACCTAGCTGCCTCTAATTATAAGCATCTTCTTTTTAAAATGTAGATATCCCCGGGAGGGTTAATATGTTAATATTTTCATTATTAATATTTTCATGTCAATAGCTTGCTCCCTTCTACAAATTGGGCTCCCACCTTTTGGCCAAATATGGTCTGCCTGAGGGTTTGTTTTTTTGTTTTGTTTTTAGCAAAAATACTTTTTACTTGATTGGCCATTACCCATGAGCTGGCAGACTTGTAGGCCTAACCACCTGTGCACTCGCATTCTGATGCTAACAGGCTTGGTGGTATCAGTGATTGCAATTGTAAAAGAAATTCACACAGCCCCTGCACACATATGGGTTTCTGATTACTTGGCACATTGTGGAAAAATTCATTTTCCTTTACTCTGAATGTAGCGGAGAGTGGGCCACTGAACGAATGGAGGTTCTGATGGGGGTGGGGGAGAAGGATCATTTTGGGGTACTCCTCTCTTCTCAAATCAATCAATTAACGAGCTTTTATTAAGCACCTTTATTAAGTTCCTAGTATATACCACCCACTGTGGTGCCAGGGGCGGGGAATACAAAGACAAAAGTCTAACAGACCCTGCCCTCAAGGAGTTTATAGTCTGTCCTCCCCAATCCTTGGAGTCATGTGTTGCCAGAGTGCGGACAGGGTATTTGTACACTGTGGGCAAGGTTTGAAAATGGTATCCCCTCTGTATATTCTGTCCATGGGAGGCTTTGAGCCTTCATTGTAATGCAGTGGTGCCTAACTTAAATAGAAACTGATGCCTGTGGATCACATATTAACCTAGAAGACTGCAAATTGACATTATCTATATTGTATGGTATTTTATTTAGTTTGTGAAACAATTCCCAATTACATTTTAATCTAGTTGTGTCTACATTTTTGGGAGTTTTACCTCTACTATAATGCATATAACTTGACAGCAGAAGCAATGCCTCCAGGTCACAGGGAGCAGAATTCATGGTGTTAAATGCTTGGCACATTTATAAGAAGGAATATGAAAAGGCATTCTTTGTTGTACCCCCTTCTGAGTGTTGTGCCCTGGGTAGATGCCTACCTTGCCTTTCCCTAGTCCTGGCTCAGGCTCTGGTCTCAGTCTTCTGCTCACTGATTGGCTTGACCCTGGGACTCCCTAGGACATCATCACCACGCTTGAGGAGCGGCTGAAGCCACTCGTGGAGGCGGAGTTGTCGGTGTTGGTGGATGTGCTACACTGGCCTGAGTTACTGTTCCTGGAGGGGAGTGATGCTTACCAGCGCTGTGAGAGCGGAGGCTTTCTGTCCAAGTGAGAGGAGACCCAGCATTGTTGGGGAGAGGGCCCACTGTGGCAATGGGAGACACCCAAGAGGGAAGAGATGTGAAGGGGAGGAGAGCCATCATGAGGGCCACATTAGGGCAAGGACTTAGCCATCTAGGCTAGTTAGGGGTGGGTAAAGTGGAGGGAAATTGGGAAGGGAGCGATCTGGGGAGAATCACCAGGTATTCCAGCCCAGGAGAGAGTCAAGGGCAGTTGTCAGAAAACACTGGGCATTCCTAACAGGGGGCAGGAGACCCAGAGGACACTGTGTCTTCTCCAAGGTACCTGAGCTATGTGTTAGGGGTGGGGGAAGGGACTGGGCTTCCAGGCACTTGAGCAGCGATGCCCCTGGAGAGTGAGGAAGGAATTAGGGGTATTTGGGGTGCTCTATGGTCTCCTATCCAGGTGGGATTGGAATATCAGGGGTGGGGAAGGGACTTTGAGGGACCCAGGAAAGACAAGGGCTGGGAGGCATGTGGATGCTCTGGGGATGGAGTGGGTGGGGTCTGAGCCCCCTTTCCCTGGTCTGCTGCTCAGGCTAATCCAGCACACAAAGGACCTAATGGAGTCCGAGGAAAAGTTATGTATTAAGGTGCTGAGGACCCTACAGCAGATGCTACTCAAGAAAAGGAAGTATGGGGATCGGGTGAGTATGGGACCTGGCCGCACTCCCCACCTCTTCCCTCCCATCCTCTCCCCTCCCTTCCTTCCCTTTCCTTCTCCTCCCCTCCCTTTGGGCCATTTCTACCACATTTACCCAATAGTCACATATTCACAGAAAATAAGACATCTGAGTTGGAAGGGACTTTGATGACCATCTAACCCAACGCTTCTTAACCTTTTTCTTTGGTTTCATGGATCCCTTTGGCAATCTGGGGAAGCCTATGGGCCCGTTTTCAGAATACTTTTTTTAGATATGCATTTACCTTTTATTTTCCTATGTAAATTGTATTTTATTTTTTCCAATTACATGGAAAGATATTTTCCAACATCCATTTTTAAAAACATTTTGAATTTCAATTTTTTCTCCCTATCTCCTCCCCAAGACAGCAGGCAATCTGATATTTCTGCACAGAATACTGTTTTTAAATGTATAAAATAAAATATATAGGATTGTAAAGGAACCCAGTTATATTGAAATGCAGTTATTGAAACATTAAAAATCAAATTCACAATTTCCGGACTAGAAAATCTCTGTTCTTGCAAACAGATGTGATCTAACAAATGAAAGATGATCCCCATCTATAGATGGGGAAACTGAGACCCAGGGTAGAGAAGTGACTTTCCCAAGGTCACCAGACTGGGCTGTGGCAGATCCGATATCATAGCCCAGGTCTCTTGGCTCCCAGCTCTGTCCTCTTTCCCCTATACTCAACAATACCCCTAAGCTATTGAGATTAAGTTCTTTCTGTATCTCTAAAGCCACCAGCCTGTGCCTAGCCTGGGCACCCCTTTTGTTTTCCCTTGATATACAACTTGACAGAGGTTAGGTCCTTGTTATCATTCAGTCATTTCTGACTCTTCATGACCCCACTTGGGGTTTTCTTGGCAAAGATACTGGAGTGGTTTGCCATTTCCTTCACCAACTCATTTTATAGATGAGGAAACTTGAGGCAAACAGGGTAAAGTGACTTGCCCAGGGACACACAGCCAATAAGTGTCTGAGGCTGGATTTGAACTCGGGAAGATGAGCCTTCCTGACTCAAGATTGGGTACTCTATCTACTGTGCCACCAAGGCAACTAGAGCAAACTTACAGAGTATAGGATTGTTCAGCCATCCTGCTAGGAACCATCGAGCTGTTTCAAATCTAGCTGTCAATGGTGGCACAAATTTCTGGGCTAAATAGCTCCCTCTTTTATTTCAAATTACATATGATTTGGCTGGCATGTGGCCCTGCCATCGCCCCTTAAGGAAAAAAAAAACAACAAAAAAACCTGATTTCCCTTGCAAGTGCAGCGACCTGACCTCCTATTCTTCCCGTCCAAAGCATTTACCCTTAGCTCCTCACCCCTCTGGTCCCTCCTCCTCACCACCCTCTAGCTTTCATTATCAAGCTTCATTAGCCTGGCTTCCTCCACATGGAACACGCCTCCCTTCTCCCCAACAAGGAAATCTGCCTAAGTGTGTAATGTGCACACAGGGAGAAGGCCTGGTACAGTGGATATTATACCACTATATATTTTGTGTGACCCTGGGGGAGGCATTGAACCTCCCGGTGCCTCAAACAATTCCCTAAGATAAGAACATAGAGAAAAGTTGCCTGTTGGTATTAGTGGAGGGAGTTTTCACACTGGAGGTTCCTTAAAGGGCACTCACAAATCCCCCTACACACACACACACACACACACACACACACACACACACACACACACACACACACACACCCCTGTTTTGTGAGGCTCAGTTTCCTCACCCATAAATTGAGTCTAATAATACTTTTACAGGGCTGTAAATCTTAGAACATTACAGAAATACAAGCTGCTGTTATATATCATGATTCTTACCAGTGGTAAAGGAATGGCTGCACATGGTGGGTCTCGGAGAAACCAAATGATTGTCAGGGTTTTGAAATTTACAAAACACTTTCTTTTTTTATTTAAAAATACTTAATTTTCTCCAATTACCAATTTTAACATTTATTTTAAAAATTTTTGAGTTCCATATTCTCTCCCACACTTCCCTGCCTTCTCTGAGACAGTAAACAGTTTGATATAGGCTATACACGTGTAACCATGCAAAACATAGTTCCATATTAGTCATGTTGTGAGAGAAAACACAGACCAAAAAGAAAGACACGAAAAAATAAAGTGAAAACTAGTCTGTTTCAATCTGCCTTCAGATTCTATTCAGTTCTTTCTCTAGAGGTGGAGAGCATTTACAAACAGCCCTTGAGACAGAGAATAAAAGTGTGAGGAAACTGAGTCTCTGCCCACTCTGAGAGATTAAAGGGTCTTGCTCATAGTTTTTCAGTAGCCCAGGTATCCTGGCTCCAAGGCTGCTGGTCTTAATGTTATACCGCACAGGCTTCCAAAGCTACCAAGAGGAAGCTTTGGGCTTGGGGTTAGGAGGCTGAGGTTGGCCCTGGAGGAGCAGTGTGGGTGGGAAAGTGGAACCACGGGGGCTGGTGGAGAGCGTGTGGGCCTCCTGTGGCCTGTGGGCAGTGCTACCTGGGGCTCACTGACTGCCTTTCAGGGCAACAATCTGCGGAAGATGCTGCTCCACAATTATCTGCAGAATAGGAAATTGAACTCCAAGGGGGACATCCCGGATGCCACGGGCACAGGTACAGCTTGGGGCCTTGCCTTCCCTCCTCGCTTCTCCTTGTGGGGCCTCAGTACCACACTAAGGCAGCGGGTATGGCAGAGAGAGAGTTGGATTGGATGTCGTAGGACCTGGGTTTGAATCTCTTAATAACCTTCCTGGGCCTCTGTGTCCTCAACTTTCAAGTGAGGGATGGAGGGCTAGACTAGGTGGCCCAAATCTAGGGTCCTATGATCTTCATCCTGAGTCCCCCTGCCCTCTCTCAGAATCCTCCTTACCAACCTCTGGCTCAGTTTGGGGAGAGGACTCAACTTCCCCAGACCCAGAACTTAGATAGTCTCATCCCCAGGGTGGCTTTCGCCCCACTTTCACCATCCCTATCCTCACCTGTCTCGACAGCCCTGGGGTTCCCCCTGTAATATCCCCTTATTTCCCAGCCTGGAAATCTTTTCCAACTTCATGTGGTCTCCCAGTTCTGAGGCTCCCCCTCCCCTCCCCCAGAGACCACCCTCCAAATCCCCTACTCCCCCAGGCTCCGTCCCTTCCCAAATCTTCCTTCTTCTCCCAGGCTTCATCCCTTCCCTAACCCTCCCTGTTCTCCAGGCCCAAAGACCGCCCAAATCCAGTTCAAGGGGTGCTGGGTTCCCCTGGACTGCTTCTTTTACTCCCTGCCTCCTCCAACTTGCTGAGTTCTTGAGAGAGCCTTTTTCTCTGTCCCTGACCTGGCTCTCCCCCCCCCAGGCCAGGACCAGGACTGGTCACACGTCGCAGCCATTCAGTGCCGGCTGGACAAAGAAGGAGCCACCAAGCTGGTATCTGATCTCATCATGAGCACGAAGAATGAGAAGATTTTCCAAGAGAGTGTTGGCCTGGCCATTCGCCTGCTGGATGGAGGGAACACGGAGATCCAGGTCCGCTGCCGAGCAGGGCCGGGGCCTTTATCCACACAGGGCCCTGAAGAGGCTTTCGGTCCTGGCTGGCCTTCGAGGCCCTTCCTGGTCTTTTCTTCTGATGCCTCTGGGGACTGGCTCCTGCGCTTCCTTTTCTACTGCACCTCCTGCAGTTTCCTTATGTCCAGGGTTTATTTCTTCCCCGCCTTGTTGTAGAATGGAGTTTCTCCCCTATCCTGTCCCTGGAGTGAGCAAAAAAAGTGGCAAATAGAGGAGTATAGACATTTTAAGTTGCTCCTACAAAGGGTCTCATAGTACCTAGTCATCCCCGATAAGGGCGTAAGCTCCTTCAGGGTGTATCTATCCCATTTTGGGCTCTGCACACCCGGTAACTGGCATATGGTAGGCACTTAATTCAGCGTTTATCGATTGACTTGTGTGTAAAGGGAACCAAGATGGGCCTGTCTTACTCTAATTTAAGCTCACTGTCTCTCTTTTATCTTTCTTATTCTTATATGGCATAGAGGAAAGTGGGCTGTTCTTGGCATCAGAAGGCCTAGGTGCTCTCCTCATGCTTAGATTTATGGGATGTTTGCTTTTCCCAAGTACCTGATGCCATTTGAAGTTCACAGTAACCCTCTGATGGGGGCTCAGCAGGTGTTAATACTCCCATTTTATAGATCTAGGCCAGAGAAGTAAAGCAGTTTGCCCAGGGTCACACAGCTAGTAAGGATCTGTGCAGAGATTTGACCCCAGGGGTTCTGGTCCTGAGGCCAGTGTTCTTTCTGCTACATGACACTGACTGTCCTTCTGATGCAACTGAGGCCAGGTAGTTGTCTGGCAGGAGGGGTCACTTTGGAGGGTCCTTGAAGACCGACCGGATTGAGAAATTTGGATATTTGGTGGGTAAGATTAGAGAAACCACAATAGATTCTGGCTCATCGAGTATTAGAGTTAGCTGGACTCAAGACACCATCCCTCCCTGACCCCGTTTATAAATCAGGGCTGAGGCTTGGAGTTAGGTGGAGAGCCAGAATCCTAAAGACCAGAGCAATGGCCTGGGAAGGCCTGAGCTGAGGACAGCACATGAAGGCACTTCCGATGCACCAGCCTGGGTGCTCAAGAAGCCACCACGGCATCTCTCCTACCTCGTCAAGTCCAGACTCCTGTTGCTAACATTTAAGTCAACTAGGTGATTCAATAGATACAGTGCTGGGCCTGGGGTCAAAAAGACCTGAGTTCAAATGTAGCCTCAGACACTTACTAGCTGTGTGACCCTGGGCAAGTCACTTAACCTCTGCTTGCCTCAGTTTCCCTGACTGTAAAATGGAGATAATAGCACTTACCTCCCAGGATTGTTGTGTGGGGATCAGATGAGGTGCTGTCCGACAGTGCCTGACATAGTAAGTACTATTGAAATGTTTGCTGCTATCATTATTATTGCTAAAGAACTTAGCATAATGCTTGGCACACAGTAGGCATCATAAAATGCTAGAGGATGACGATGAGGACGATGATTACTGCACTTGGCACAGTGCCTGGCACATAGTAGGTGCTAGAAAATTCTTGCTGCTTCTCTTTCTGCTCCTCCTTTCCTCCCTCCCTGTCTAACCCTGCTAATAATCCCTTAAGGTCCCTTCTCTAGGTAACCTTACTTGTCCACAGCAGTTGGTCTTAATTGGTCTTTGCCTCTTCTGAACTCTGACCCCATAGTCATGTCTTGGCTTTGTCTGATGTCCCGTAGAATTCCCAGCAAGGAGGAGGAAACATTCATTAAGTGCCTACTGTGTGCCAGGAGCTTTGCTAAATGCTTTATGAATATGGTCTCATTTGCACAGGGCACAGCACACAGTAGGAACTCAGTGATTTGAGTTACTTGTTTTATTTGGTCTGGATAGAACTCCCTTGTGGGGATGGGGATGGTGGGTGTTGGGGAGGGCAGTGAAGGTATAGGGAGATGAGAGAGAGGGGGAGGGGGGCTGGGGAGGGAGGGAAGGGAGATGCTCCCTGAATGTCTGAGACTCTGGTGCTGAATCTTTCCTCCATTTGTTTTCCTGCCCCTGCAGAAATCCTTTTACAATCTGATGATGAGTGACAAGAAGTCAGAGAAGTTCTTTAAGGTGCTTCATGACCGAATGAAAAGGGCTCAGCAAGAGACCAAGTCCACAGTGACCGTGAACATGAATGACCTGGGCAGCCAGCCCCGGGAGGACAGGGAGGCTGGGGATGCTGGAAGCAAAGGTTAGGGCTTGGGGATGCCATGGCAGAGTCAGGAGAGAGGAAAGGACAGGGCTTAGGGGGGCATGGAAGAAAGAGTTTCTGTAGCAGGTGGGCTGCCCTGCCCTCACTTTCACCATTCTCTTTCACCGTAGGCCGCATGGCATCTTTTGCACTCCCAAGCCCCACCTCCCGTTACTCCCTGAGTGCCAGCTTCCGTAGGGGGCACGAGGTGGTTGATCGAGGGCAGAGCAACGAGATGGGAAGCTCAGTGCTAATTATGCAGCCCATTCTGCGCTTCCTGCAGTTGCTGTGTGAGAACCACAACCGGGACCTTCAGGTGAGCACCAGCCCTCCCCTGGCCTTGAACTTCTGGGTCTGTCAGGAGGCAGGGCAGGGCTGCCAGGAGAGGAGCCCGGAGCAAGGATTGCTCAATCCTGGGTGTTTGCTATGGAAAATGAAATCTCACTTCCCATTCCCATAAACTGGCCCGGGGGAAAATGTACACACAACATGCCTTCAGGCTCTGCTGGAGCACAATGGAAGGGAAGGGAACAGGCATTCATTAAGCTCTTACTCATTGGATCCCCGTACCAACTCTATGAGGTAGGGGCTATCAGTTTCCCCATTTACAGTTGAGGCAAACAAGGCTAAGTGACTTGCCCAGGGTCACACAGCTCATAAGTATCTGAGGCTGGATTTGAACTCAGAGGTTTCTGACTCCAGCCCAGCACTCTATCCATTGTGCTAAGGGCTATGTCAATGGAACACACATGCTTGTTCCTTGTACTTTTGCTCCCTCTAGGGTCAGAGAGACTTTATGTTATCTTGGAAAAAACCACTAGACTTGGAGTAGAGGATGGGCATTTGAGCCCCAGCTCTGACACTGACTAGCTGTATGACCCTGGGCAAGTCACTTAACTCTGTCAGTCTCAGTTCCCTTATCTATAAAATGAGGTGGTTGGAGAACATCAGGGGTTCTTAATTTTTTTTTGTGACATAAATCTCTTTGGCAGCCTGATGAAACCTGCAGAACCCTTTTAAGAATAATGTTTTTAAGCACCTAAAATAAAATACATAGGTTAAAAAGGAGACTGATTATATTGGCATACGGTTATCAAAAAATTTTATTTAAAAAAAGTTCATGACCTTTGAGGTCTTTCAGCTCTATGAGCCTATACTCCTCAGTTTTCCCATCTCTGTAATGGGTGTCCTAATACTTCCCCTGCTTAGAGTTACTCTGCAGAAAACATGTTGTACATTGTAAAATACTACATGTGAAGTCAAAACAGAGTTATTATCCTCATTGCTAAGTCCTTTCTGGTATGGGCGTGTGTCTACTATTCGTGTCGCATGACCTCAAAGACCATCTAGTGCAGGGGTTCAAAATCTGTGGTCCATGAATTAAAGACAATGTTTATAATTGTATTCCAATATAATCGGTATCCTTTGTTACCCTATGTATTTTATTTCATTCACTTAAAACCGCGATTCTTAAAAGGCTTCTGTTGGTATGTGACTCTGTGCACCTTGCTCCCCATGCCCTGCCCAGCCCATGCTCGGATGTGTCCCCTGAGTCTGTGTCTACCGGGGCACTTCCCTCTCCCCTCTGTCTGGGTCCCTTCCATAGCACGTGTTTGTGACCCTGGGGAATGGCACGTCTGCTGTTCCTCTGGACATCCCATATCTGTCTCCTTCAGAACTTCCTTCGCTGTCAGAACAACAAAACCAACTACAACCTCGTATGTGAAACGCTGCAGTTCCTAGACATCATGTGTGGCAGCACCACGGGAGGCCTGGGGCTGCTGGGCCTCTACATCAATGAGGACAACGTGGGGCTCGTCATCCAGACCCTGGAGACGCTCACGGAGTACTGCCAAGGGCCCTGCCACGAGAACCAGGTATGGGCCCTGGGCCCCTAGGAGAAGGCTGTAGGACTCTGAGCGTGGCAGGGAGAGGGGCTGGGGGCAAGGGAAGACGTGGGACTGGCTGTGGCTCCGTCCTGAGGCGCTTTGTCTTGTCTCCCCACTCATGCACAGACCTGCATTGTGACGCATGAATCTAATGGCATTGATATCATCACCGCCCTGATCCTCAATGACATCAGCCCCTTGTGCAAGTATCGCATGGATCTGGTGCTACAGCTCAAGGTACAGGGGTGTGTGTGTGTGTGTGTGTGTGTGTGTGTGTTGTTCAGTCATTTCAGTCTGACTCTTCATGACTTCATTTGGGGTTTTCTTGGCCAAGATACTGGAATGGTTTGCTATTTCCTTCTCCAGCTCATTTTACAGATGAGGAAACGGAGGCAAACAGGGTGAAGTAACTTGCTTAGGGTCACACAGCTTGTGTCTGAGGCCAGATTTGAACTCAGGTCTTCCTGACTGCAGGCCTGGTATTCTATCTACTTCCCTACTTAGCTGCTTCCTGGTGTGTGTGTGTGTGTGTGTGTGTGACTGACAATGTGTGTGAGAGTGTCAGTGGGGAGTGGGGACCTGAGGGATAATGCCTTGTGGGGCAAGAAAATATAAAGGCCAGTGGGGGCTGGTAGGTCTTAGGGTGCCAGGGGCCCTGGTAGGTCCTGGGGTGCCAGGGGGCCTGGCTTTCTGTTCAGCTGCTACTGGGGCTCAGTGTAGACATTATTTTTCACTTTCTTCGTGCTTCCAACATACACCATTGGGTTTTTAAAATTTCAATTTCTTAAAGATATTTATTTTTTTCCTCTTTTAAATTTATTTATTTAGTTTTAGTTTACAACATTCAGCTCCTCAAGTTTTTGAGTTCCAGATTTTCTCCTCCTCCCTCTCCTCTCCCCTCCCCACCCAAGACAGCACGCAATCTGACGTAGGTTCTACATATACCTTCGCACTAAACTTATTTATACAATAGTCAAGTTATAAAGAAGAGTTATGACCAATGGAATGAACCACAAGAGAAGAACAGAAACAAAAGCAAAACCAAAACACAACCACAGAAAAAGAGAGCAAACAGTGTGCCTCCATCTGCATTCAGACTCCGTAATCCTTTCTCTGATTGTGAATTGCTTTTTCCATCATGAGCCTTTTGGAGTTGTCTTAGATCAGTGCACTGCTGAGAAGAGCCAAGTCTTTCAAAGTCAGTCATCACAGATACAATGTGTTTGTAATTGTGTTTTGTGTTTTCCTGGTTTTGCTCCCCTTGCTCATCATTACATCACGTAGGTTTTTCCAGGTTATTATGAAGTCCGTATCATCCCCATTTCTTATAGCACAGTAGTGTTCCATTACATTTATATACCACGACTTGTTCAGCCATTCCCCAATTGATGGGCATTTCCTTGATTTCCAATTCTTTGCCACCACAAAAACTGCTGCTATAAATATTTTTGAACATGCGGGTCCTTTTCCCACCGGAATGATCTCTTTGGGATATATTCCTAGAAGTGGCGTTGCTGGGTCAAAGGGTATGCACTTTTTTATAGCCCTTTGGGCATAGTTCCAAATTGCTTTACAGAATGGTTGGATCAGTTCACAATTCCACCAGCAATGCATTAGTGTTCTGATTTTCCCACATCTTCTCCAGCATTTATAATTTTCCTGTTTTGTCATGTTAGCCAATCTGACAGGTGAGATATGGGACCTAACAGTTGTTTTGATTTGCATTTCTCTAATCAGCTGTGATTTAGAGCATTTTTTCATATGCCTATAGATATCTTTAATTTCTTCCTCTGAAAACTGCCTGTTCATATCCTTTGATCATTTATCAACTCAGGAATGACTTGTATTCTTATAAATTTGACTCAGTTCTCTGTGTATTTTAGAAATGAGGCCTTTATCAGAGACATTGGTTGTAAGACTTCTTTCCCAGTTTTCTGCTTACCTCCTAGTCTTAGTTGCATTGGCTTTGTTTGTACAAAAACTTTTTAATTTGATGTAATCAAAATTATCCATTTGGCAAAAAAATATTTATTTTTAACATTCTTTTAAAAAAAATTCGAGTTTCAAATTCTTTCCCTTTTGCCTGCCCCTTCCCCACTCATTGCCATTGAGTTTTTCAAAGGAATTTTCCTGGTAAGTGAGGGAAAGAAGTGTTATGGTCAAAATAAGGTAAACTGAGGCACAAAGTGGTGAGCATGATCAATTTAATAGTAAAGCGCAAGTTTACCAATAAATAGGATTATCAGCCTCCTCAGCAACGATAACACCCAGAATGAGGGGGAGAGCTTTCCTTTACAGTTTTGGGGAGTACAGAACCAAGACCAGGACTTCACAGGTGGGGAACAAGTGATGACGGGCTATAAGAGCTCATGTCATGAATGGTAAAGTCAGCATGATTGGTCACAGAGCTGAGATGTGGGGGACAGTATGATTGGGACTGAGAATGAGGGGCTAGCACCCACCCCACCCTCACCCCCTTCCCTCCTGTCACTAGGAAATGTTCATCGTTTGGGTCTGCTCGCAAGGTCAGAAATAGTGGGCCAGACTTCTTTGGATAACAAACATCCTGGACAGCAGAATAGAACGGGGATCACCAACTTCTAGAACTGGATTTCTAAACTTGACTCAATGCAGACCAGCAGAATTCTGAACTAAGCTCAGAGACAAAGAACCATGACTTGGGCAGTTATAGGACAAAAAGCAATTAAATAGAATTTAGTAAATAGAATTTGCTGAGTAAATAGAATCAATTAAAAATGATACAGAATCCATCTGACTATTTCAGAAGGTAGTAAGAATCATTCATATTTAGGGAGTTCTTTAAGGTCTACAGAGAACTTTCCTCACAAGATCTCTGTGAGGTAGGTGAACAGTATCTCCGTTTTGCACGTGAGGAAACTGAGGCCCAAAGACATTATATGTCTTGGCTTGGGTCACATAGCTAGTTAAATGCCAGAGTTGGATTTTTTTTTAAATTAAAAAATATTTTCAATTAACATTGATTTTCTCTCCCTCCTTGCTCCTCCTGTCACCAATGGAAAAGAAAGAGAATCTTTGTTTTAAACATACATAGTCAAGCAAAACTGCTATGTTGGCCATGCTCAAAAATATGTGTCAGAACTGGGATTTGAACCCAAGTTTTCCCATCTCCAAGTTCAGCACATTATACTACAAGAATGGCAGAATAGTTAAACGGAAGTTAACGAGCTTGGGAATTCCCCCCTTAGATCTCCCTCATCTAGTCTAAGAGGTCAGTATAATTTCTTCAGCTGTAGCCTTTGTCCCATTTTCCCGGCCTCTGCGTGACAGTGGGGTGATTTTGTCCCAAGGCAGAGGGAGGTAGGCAAGCCTGAGTCCTGGGAAACCACTCCCAGCAGCTCCTTCGGTCTCCTGTCTGCCCCGCAGGACAATGCCTCCAAGCTCCTTCTGGCCCTGATGGAGAGCCGGCATGACAGCGAGAATGCAGAAAGGATTCTCATCAGCCTGCGGCCCCAGGAACTGGTGAGGCAGACCACCAGGTAGTGGGAACAGGGGAGGCGGGGAGGTCCGGCTGGGTGGAGCCGCTCCCGGGGGAGTCCTTCAAGCCCTCCTCCCTCTGCTACCATTCCCTCATCAGGGAAAGGCTGAGGACTGAGGATGCGGGGATGGGGGAGAAGGGCTTGGAGAATGTGGGGAACAGATGGGGCTGGGAGGAGGCTAAGAGCAGGTGCTGGCTTCCAGGTGGACGTCATCAAGAAAGCCTACCTTCAGGAGGAGGAGCGCGAGAACTCCGAGGTCTCTCCGAGAGAGGTTGGCCACAACATCTATATCCTGGCCTTGCAGGTATTGTCACCAACCGTCCCTTTTCTCTCTCCCCTGGACCACGGCCCCCAGGGGAAGAGGCAGGCTGGAGATCATGGGGCTGGGTGACCCTGATCCTGGCTGTGACCTCAGACCCTCCGCCCTCAGCTCTCTAGACACAACAAGCAGCTACAGCACCTGCTGAAGCCGGTGAAACGCATCCAGGAGGAGGAGGAAGAAGGCATCTCTTCCATGGTACGACCTTAGCCCCGGCACTGCCAGAGGGAGGAGGAACCACCTTTGCCCCTAACCCAGCCCTAATCCCGTCTCCATGGACTCACCCACTCCGCCCTTTAACTTTCTCTCTCTCTGTCACCTGTCTCCCCCTTGTCCATTTCTCTGCCCCATTTCTTCATCTCCTTTTTCCTTCCTTTTCTTTCTCTTTTCTTCTATTCCTTATCTTTTCCCCATCTCTCCCTTTCCCTCCTCTCCTACTCTTTTCTTCTCCTTTTGCCTCTTTCTCTCTCCCCTCCTCCTTTCCTTCTCCTCCCTCCCATTCTCTTTCTCTGTCTCCTTTCCTCTTCTTCTTCTGTTTCTCATTTCCCTTATCGCCCTCTCCTTTCTCTCCCTTATCCTTTCTTTTCTCTCCCATCCTTTCTCTTTTCTCTGCTTTCCCCTCTTGGGGGACTCTTTATACTGTAAACAGCAAAGGCCTGGAGCCTAGGTTAGGCTCTGGGCTGGGCTTTGAGGCCTTAGCATTAGGACGGTGGTCCAGCCAAGCTTGGCTCAGGGTCCGAGGCGGGGTTGTAGTCCATATAGGTTAGGGGTCCTTCCCCTTGGCTAACCCCTGGCATCGCTCCACAGCTCAGCCTCAACAACAAACAGTTATCCCAAATGCTGAAGTCGTCAGTGCCTGTACAGGCAGAGGAAGAGGACCCTCTGGCTTACTATGAGAACCACACATCCCAGATTGAGGTGGGAGACCTTCCTTGGGAAGGGAAAGGGGCCTGGAGTGTGTGTGTGTGTGTGTGTGTGTGTGTGTAGAATCACAGAGATGGAAAGATGACAGAAGTAGAGCTGAAGGGACCTCAGAGGCCTTCTAGCCCAACTGCCTCGTTTTGCAGATGAGGAAACTGAGGTCCCAGGGAAGTTCAGTGACTTACCCAAGGTCACGTAGGAAATAACCATCAGAGGTGGGATTTGAACTCAGGTTCCCTGACTCCAGAGCTAGGGCTTGCTGCCCCCCGAACAGCGTCACCCTCTGGTCAGTGGCATTGGTGCAGGGCAGCAGAGCCATCAAACCTGGCTTCATGTGAAAGCAAAAGGGCGTGAGGGGTTGTGTGATTCATCATGCCTGCACACACGTGTGTCACTCTCTGATTCAGTGTGTGTAGGAGCACAGGTGTATGATTCAGCATCTGACAAGCGTGTCTCTCAGAGTCAGTGTGTGATTCAGCAGGTGCGTGACTCAGTGTTTGTGGCTGTGGTGTGTGTGTGTGTGTGTGTCTCCCTGGGGTGCAGTCTTTGCTTCTCTCTCCCCGCCCTCCCATGCCTGCCTCGGTCCCCCCACCTCCGGCACGGCCCTGTTTTCCTGCCCAGATTGTTCGACAGGACAGGAGCATGGAGCAGATCGTGTTTCCGGTGCCCAGCATCTGTGAATTTCTGACCGAGGAGACCAAGCATCGGCTCTTCACCACCACAGAGCAGGACGAACAGGGCAGCAAAGTCAGCGACTTCTTTGACCAGTCTTCCTTCTTGCACAACGAGATGGAGTGGCAGAGGAAACTTCGAAGTGAGGGCTGGGGAGGAAATGGGCGTGAGGGGGTCAGGGCTTACCTTAGAGAGAGCTAGAATAGCTGACAGCCCAGATGGTGCACCTGATGCCTTAAAAAAAAAAAAGAAAAAGAAAAAGAAAAATTGTATACTATCTGTCGGCCATGGCCGGAAAGTTCACCTTTGGAATTATCTTCCTCCTTTGGAACCTGAAAGGGCAAAGCTGATGTAGGAGTACTCTTAAGCTGTTATCAGCCATTTATACTGCGGTGTGAATGAAGGCTCAGAAAGGGGGTTTTATGGAGAGGGAGTAGAAATACTGAGGCTGGCAATGGGTGGAAGGAGTATATTAAATGGGAGATTAGGCATACTTAACTTGGGGCTGGCAATTTAATTGTCTCATTTCTTTTGGAGGTAATCGGGGTTAAGTGACTTACCCAGGGTCACATAGCTAGTAAAAGATAGTAAGTGTCTGAGGCTGGATTTGAACTCAGGTCAGCCTGATTCCAGGGCCAGCACTTTCTCCACTGCACTACCTAGCTGCCCCCATTCTTTTTAAAGAAAACAAAATTTTTATGCCTTGTTGACCATGTACAACCACCCAAGCATAAACCCCCCATACCATCTGTGCAAAAGCAAGGCGGCTTCCCCAAAGGGGTTAAAACTAATGTCCCTTCAACCACTGATGGGGCCTGAGCTGTTATTTCCCCAGACTTCCCCAGACCAAGCAGGTGCTTGCTTGTTCAAGCTGGCTTCTCTGCTTCCTTGCTCTGTTGTTTAGTCATGTCTGACTCTGCCTGATCCCGTGGACCAGAGCATGCCAGGCTCTTCTGTCCATGGGGTTATCTTGGCAAAGATCCTAGAGTGGTTTGCCATTTCCTTCTCCACTGGATTCCTTTTCTCAGAACTGTCCATCTTGGGTAACCCTGCACGGCATAGCTCATAGTTTTGTTGTGCTAAGCAAGTCCCTCTGCCCCCTGCAGAGTCCAGGGGACTCTGCAAGTCCCCTGGATCAAGGCAGTGATCCAGGAGGGGCTTCCCTTCTCCCCTCTGATCCTAATACTCAAGGCTGCTCTTTGTCCTCTCATCTATCACTGTCAGGCATGCCTCTGATCTACTGGTTTTCTCGACGAATGACCCTGTGGGGCACCATATCCTTCAACCTCGCCGTCTTCATCAACATCATTATAGCCTTCTTCTACCCGTATGTGGAGGGTGCCTCCACAGGTGAGGACAGCATTGGGAGGGAGGCTGAGGCCTGGGGCTTCTCGGGCCTGTAAACGGAGACTCATGGGAGAGGGGGACATTGCTACCCTCTTGTCTTCTCAGAGAGGGTGATGGGGACGGCATCACTTGTAATGCATTACTTGGACCCCTGGTATTGAGCATACCCTTTGAGCAGAGTTCTGCTGGGCACTGGGGGTGCAGTCATAGGATCCTAGATTTAGAGTAGGAAGGCACCTCAGAGGCCATGGAATCTAGCTCTCTCGTTTTATAGCTGAGGAAACTGAGGCATGACTTGCCTAGGGTCACACCGAAAGTACCTGAGGTAGATTTGGAGCAAGGTCTCCCTAACTCTAAGTCATAATTAAAACAGAGGGAGCAGGAGATATTGTAGGCTCCTGTCCTCAGGAAGCTCCCATTCTGATTGGGGACATTAACATTGAGACTCTATAGTAACACGTGAGTAGGGGAGGCAGGAGAAAGGGAGAGGCGAGGATTGTTTTGGTTTTACAAGTGGAGAAACTGGTCCTTATCTTGCTCAAAGTCAGCGTGAAGGCAGAAGTAGAATATAGGTCTGTTACGGGAGGATTCCTGGGAGGGCCCCAGTGTCAGGGATGTTGTCCAAGGGATTTGGGTCCAGGTAGATATCAGACTAGATCTAGGCCTCCAAGGTCTCTTCACCTCTGAGACTGGGATTCTGTGACTCTCAGTCCAGTTCAAGATATCCCAGGGGGATGCTGCTGCCTTCAAGATCCTCTAATCGGGACGAGCTGGAAGGTCCTGAGTTGGGCAGCGAAGCTTGGGGAGGAATCCTGTTCACCTTCTCCCTTTCCCTTCCCTTCCCTCAAGGCGTGCTGGGCTCTCCGCTCATCTCTTTGCTCTTCTGGCTTCTGGTCTGCTTCTCCATCGGGGCTCTGTTCACCAGGCGTTACAGCATCCGGCCGGTCATCGTGGCCCTCATCCTACGCTCCATCTATTACCTGGGCATTGGGCCTACCCTCAACATCTTGGGGGCCCTCAATGTGAGTCCCGGGGCACAGTGCCAGCTGCTGTCCCATAGCCGCCTCAGGGGCAGCGGGGAGCAGGGCGGGCGCAGGAGATAGGGAGTGTGGTGCCAGAATATTAGGAAGACTGCTGCTGCTAATGCTAGGGTTTATACAGGGTCTTCCCCAAGTCAGTGCAGGTGTAAACTCTTCAAGCTATCGA
Source organism: Phalanger gymnotis (assembly GCA_028646595.1). NCBI lineage: Eukaryota > Metazoa > Chordata > Mammalia > Diprotodontia > Phalangeridae > Phalanger > Phalanger gymnotis. Next base: position 210,437,811 of record CM053627.1, on the reverse strand, counting down.
AACCTAAAAATGTCCCAGAATACCCTGTAAAAAGATATCCTGTAAAGTCTTTTTACAAATCACTACACATTATATATAATATAATAATATAACACGAATATTATATATTAAATTATTATAATTACAATAAAGATTAAATAAATGATATATTAATAAAATATCAACATATAATAAAGTATATGTAAAATATGCAATATATTTATATTTGTATAGTATATGCATAATATATAACCATAATATAATATATAATCATAAGCTATAATACATAAAATAGAATGTATGTAATATACAATATAAAATATTACATATGATTATATAGAATTGCATTTTTATATGTGTATGTGTGTATTTCGGTGTATACGTGTATCCCTATGTGTGTGTGTGTGTGTGTGTGTATGTATAACACACACACATACACACACATATACATTTAATTGGATCCTCACAATAACCCTTTCAGCTAGGTGCTATTATGATCCTATTTTGCTGATGAGGAAACTGAGGCAGAATGAGGTTAAGGTTCCTTCAAGTCTCAGCTACAATTCTACCTTTTACAGGAAGCCTTTCCCCTTAATTCTCCTTTGT
>CM053627.1:210413109-210436726 GCA_028646595.1 Phalanger gymnotis | reverse complement strand
GGAAGAAGAGAGGAGAGAGAGGAAGAGGAGAGGAGAGAGGGGAAGAAGAGAGGAGAGAGAGGAAGAGGAGAGGAGAGAGGGGAAGAGGAGAGAGAGGAAGAGGAGAGGAGAGAGGGGAAGAAGAGAGGAGAGAGAGGAAGAAGAGAGGAGAGAGGGGGAAAGGAGAAGGCAGCAGAAAGGAGAGGCACGAGAAAGAAGATGGAGATGGGAGATGGGGAGAAGCGCCAGCCCTGAGGGCCTCCTGTCCAAACGGTTTGTTTTACAAATGAAGAATCTGAAGACCCCAAGACAGGAAATGACTTTGCAAGGTCCGAGTAGACCAGAGGAAGGTCAGAGGCCTCTTTCTAAGAATGACACTGACCTGTAGGGAGGTGCTGTTCTCAGAGAAGGGAGAGCTGAAGAAGGCATTGATGGTGTCTAGGACCACCGTCAGAACATACTTCTCCAGGGTTGGGTCAGACATGCGCTTCTCTCGTTTCTTACAGACCTGGGGTTGGAAGGGAAAGTGAGAATGGATACAAAGGGGTGTCCTTGGGCTACAGGGACACCGGAGGAAGTGGGCAGGGAGAGTCTCAGAATCCATGCTAACCCAGGATTAGCCCTCTCCATTTACCAGTGCTGCCCCCCATCCTTTCTTGCTCCCCAAATAAAAGGGCTCCAAGATGCCTGTGCCAACCTCCTTCCTCTGAGCCAACCTCTCCCAACTCAACCCAGACACACCATCCTACCACAGAGGGAACAGAGAGGAAAGAGAGAATCCATCCAAAGCCCACTCTCCTTGAGGCCTGATTTCCTTGGTAAAATCTGTCCCAGGCAAGTACAAGGGTGGGCCTCCTTAAGAAATGGAGCAAGGTGATCTGCCCTGCTGAGGAATCTCCAGAGGGACCCAGTAACAGCTAGGGAGAGGCAGAAGCCTAGGAGAGTGTATGTGTGCGGGTGTGTGGGGGGATGTTTATTTGGGGGGAAGAAGGGCTTCCCTGCCTATGCCCTGGCTTCTTCTTCCATAACACACTGACCCGAGCCATGTCCAGAGTGAAATTCTCAAAGAGAGTCCAAATATGATTACTGGTATAAATCTCCTTCATCTCCACCTCGGTGTCTACATAGCAGTGGTTGACAAAGTTCACATAGGCCATTTTCACCTGGGGGGTTGCAGGGAAGAGGACGTGGAAGAAGGAGCAGGGGAGTTTAGAAGGCAGGGCAGGTGCAGTCAACACTTTGCTTTTTCCCCCTCTCCTTTTCCTCTCTCTTATCCCCTTTCCTCTCTTTAAATGTCAGCCTCCCTGTCTCCTTTCTCTTGGGTCCCTCTTTTGTCCCATCTCCCTCTCCTTGCATCCTCAAAGCCTCGCCTTTCTTTTAGCTTTCTATTCCGTCCTCCCTCCCTTTCCTTCTAACTTGTTCTTTTCCTTCCACTGCCTTTCTCTCTTTTCCCTTCACTCACTTTCTCCCTTATCCTTTCCCTCTCTCTTTTCTCCTCTTCCTCTCATTTCTCCTCTTCCTTCCCATCCCTCTTTCCTTCTGTCCCTCTTTGTCTCAGTCTTTCTCCCCTTCTTTCTCCTTCTCTGTCCCTCCTCTCGGCCTTCTCCCCATCTTCATCTCTCTCCCACTCCCCTATCTCTCCACTCTTCTGATTTCCTATCTCACCCTCTCTCCTCTCCTCTCTCCAACTCTTTCCTTCTCATCTCTCTCTACCCCTCCCTTGTCTCTCTGGCTCTGCTTTATTTTCATCTCTCTCCCCCTCCTCCATCTCCATTTTTCCTTTCTCTCCTTTTCTCTCTTTCTTGCATCCGTTCTTTCTATCCCTCTCTCCTCCCTTTTCTCCAATTCTCTCCCTCTCCTGTATTCCCTGGTTAGACTCCTCTTTACCCTTTCCTTGTCTCCATCTCTCTGCCCTATTTTCACCTCTCTTCCCCTCCTCCATTCTGTCTCTCTAGTTTTCTCTCCTTTTCCCTTTCCAGCCTCCCTTCTTTCTCCCTTTTCCTCCCATCTCTCTCTCCCTCTTTCTCTACATTTCCCCCTTTCCTGTCTCCATCTCCTTCCTGTACCTCCTCCTCTCCATCCTTTTCTCTTCCCAGTTTCCTGAATCCTCCCTTTCTCCTGCTTCCTCTCTCTCCATCTTTCTCTCCCCTTCTCCTTTTCCCCCCTTCTCTCCAACTCTTTTCACTTTTTAATTTCTCCCTTGTCTCCATCCCTCTCCTGTGTCCTCAATATCTCTCTCCCCCTCTCTCTTTAGCCTCTCCCTCTTCCCCCCTTCCTCTCTTCAGTCTCCCTCAGGAAGATAGACGGGGTACCTCAGTGATACAGTCCTCATGAGTAACCACAGAGACCACATCCTCCAGGGGCAGTAGGGATGTACACTTGATTTCAGTGTAGACATTCTTGCCCTCAGCACAGGCAGCCAGGAGATCCACCAGGGATATGTGGTACATGAGGGGGCTATTGTCCTCCACGCCATCCCTCGCTGCCTTCATCATGTCCAACATGTGGGCCATAGAGGCCTTGTCATTGTAAAACACCACCACATCATCCCCTGCGTTGGTCAGCTGTAGAGCAGAGGGAAAGATGAAGGGTTTGTTGTCAGAGGTCCCTCACACTCTGGTGCCTAAGACTGGACTCCTCTGCAAGAAGAGGATCAGAGGGCTTGATCTGGAAGGGACCTCAGAGCCCATCGAGTCCAAACCCTCATACTACAGATGAGAAAACTGAGACCCCCCGAGGTCGACTTACCTAAGATCAAATAGGCAAGTAAGTGGTACAGCTAGGATTTGAACCCAGAATCTCTGATTCCAAATACAGCATGACTGGGGTGAAGGAAGCACAGGACCTTGACTTTCCTCAACCGCAACAGCCCTGCTTCCTTGCCCTCCTGCAACTAACTTAGTTGGGCACCAATCTCGGCCACATTCCACCACCTCCAGATCTGCCCCCTCTGGACCCTGAACTCTTCTCAAACAAAGAAACCCCATGCAGCAAGTTCAAGGAAAGGAACATGAATTGGTAATGTTTCTAAAGAAGTCCCTTCCCTGCCTGGGTTTTGGAGATCTACTCCCCTCTTTGTGCTTTCCAACTGAGTTCTATTGGGCCTCCTGCCCGAGTCCTTTGGGGCCCCCAGGAAGGCTCACTGCCCACATTCTCCTCAGGCTCACAAGCTGAGTTCCTTCACACTTCCTCTCTGAATTATAGTAATCTTTCAGTCTCACTGTGTTTTAGATGCACTGTCTTAGTCCTCGCTGCCTGGGTCCTGTTAGACTTGTTGCCGGAATTCTCCCACCCCCGCAGGTCATTACATTTATTTATTGTTTATTTTTTATTTTGACATGGTCTAGGCTTTATCAGAGACTGAGAGACACTTGGTCTTTCTGAGTTGGCTTGAAATCCAAGGTCAGACCACAGTGTGGGGGGACCAACGACAAAGCACGCTGCCCACCTCCTGACAGAGGGGAGAAAGGAGGAGACATTTTTAGACACAGCCAATGAAGGCAATTTGTTTTGCTTGACTATGCAGATTTGGTACAATGACTTTTTTTCTTTTTTTTCCCCCAATGGTGGGGAGAGAGGTGGGAGGGAGAGAAAACAAATGCTTGTTAAGTGCAAAAATGAAAAATAAAATCCAGGTCTATGAGTCAGTCTCTTTATTCCACAAGCACATTCCTTGGCTTTGCACAAAGAGAAATCTCCCTGCCTGAGGTCTTTCAGCTGCCTGGGTTCTATAAGTGTCGCTGGCTGAGTTCTTTTTTGTTGTACTACCTGAATCTTTTCAGGTTCCCAGCCTGAGTTCTGTCAGACCTTCCACCTGAGCTCCCCTGGTGTGTGTTCCCTGCCTGAGTTACCCAAGCACGTGGGTGAGCCTTCACCTATCCCTTGAGCTGCTGGCTCCGGTCCAGGCTTGGCCCTGCTTTCTTCCCTCCCCTCTGCACCGCCGCCACTAGCACTCACCTCGGTCATGATCATGTCCTGACACTTCTTGACATACTTGCCCTCAGCCTTGATGACAGTGTGCAAGAAGTCCAGATATTGCACGTGCCGTCCGTGAGTGGCCAGCAGGTGCACAAAGTGTTGCAAGACGGGCTCGCTGATCTCCGAGCAGAGCTGATGGTTGTTCAGGAAGATGTGTTGCATGGTCTCAGCCTCAAGGAGCTGCCAAGGTCCAGCAAAGGAGAGGCGGCCTCAGGAATGACGAGCCCCACCTCCTCCCGGCTCTCTGGCCATTCACCCAGGGGCATCGACAGGAACCCAGCACTCACTGTGAAATCCCCACTATTTCAACTGGGCTTCCAAGACTGGGGACCCCCAAGTCTTCCCACAGAGTCCCCATTAATTTGGAGACCTAGACTCATAATGTCAGAGCCGTGGGGTAGGACTAAGGGACCATCTGGGTCAAATAACCCTCATTTTGAATAGAGGGAAACTGAGGCCAAAGAAACAAGATAGAGGATTGAATCTGGAGTCACAGAAGACCTGGGTTTGAATCCTGACTGATATTTACAGTCTGTGTAATCTCGGGCAAATCGCTTGAGTACCTTTGTCATCTACAAAATGAAAGGGCTGGATTAAGACCCTTTCCAAGTCTCTATCTATGGTTTTATGAAGTGATTTGTCCAAGTCACAATGGCCAAACCAGGTACCTTCCCCTTCCCTCATAGGCTTCTGTCCCAGCAATGCCCCCCACCCCAAAGTCAAAGGATCAAAGATCAAGAAATGAGAGGGGACCTTAGAGTCATCTGGAGCTTAACCTATAGAATGAGATGCGCATTTTTAGATTTGGACAATGTAGGAATTGGTTTTGGTTGAATGCGCTTATTTATTTCAAGTGTTTTGTCTCTCTGGGTAGGAAGAAGGAAACAAAACATGCATGAAATTTTCTTAAAATATGATTTAATAAAAAAAAAGGTATCTATTCCAACTTGTCCATTTTAAAGGTGAAGCAAATGAGATTCAAGTTGGTTGAGTGATTTCTCCAAGGTCACACAGGTAAGTGGCAAAGGTGAGATTTGAATTCTGGTTCTCTTTTCCTTTTCTTTGTATAACCAGAGCCTAACACAGTGCCTGGAACACAGTAGGCACTTCATTAATGCTTATGCTCTGCCCTCCTGCCTCAGAGCCCCCAGTATTCCACTGTGCTTCCTTGCCTCTCTCCTCTTTCTGTCCCCTTGAGTCCTTAGGACCCCTCTTCCCTGGGTAGCCTCAAGGTCCCCTCTCCCCACCAGGACCCTCTACTTTCCCCCTCCAGGGCCCCTGTCCACCTCTTACCCCAGGGGTGAGGAAGAGATTGAGGTGCTTGTGGAGCAAGGCCTGGTTTCCAGGGTTTCCAGCACAGAACTTCTGCAGGAACTGGTGAGTGTAGCGAAGGATTTCCATCATCTTTGCATCACCCTGCAGGAGGGGGAAGAAGGGAGAGATGCTGGGTCCCAAGGAAGGATCCCCACTGATGGACAAGGGTAAAGACTGGAGCTGGGATCTGGATTAGGAAAAGGGTCAAGAATGGGATTAGATCGGGGTCGGAGTTAAGGTAACCCCTTTTGGGACAAAGGTCAGGGATCTAAGTGAGGAATGGGGCTGAGTGCTGGAGTCGGAGTCAGGGTTGGGGTTAGACTAAAATCTAAGAGGCTAGATGTGAAGGTAAGGTCAGAATCCTGGTAAAGGGTTGGGGACAAGAGCTAGGATGAGAGATGCATTTTCTGAGAGGAGATCACTCTGGTGCAACAGAAAAAAAAAACCCACAGGATTTGGCATTAGGAGACCCGGGTTTGAGCCCTGGCTCTGCCACTTCTAAGCTGAGTGTCTTTGGATTTCTCTGAGCCTCAGTTTCCTCATCTGTAAAACCGAGATAATACTGCTTACACTACCCACTTCTCAAAGAGCTATTCTGAAGGCCAAGCCAAACCACATGAAGTACTTTGTAAGAGCCAAAGCTTTATGTTGTGGTCATTCAGTAGTTTTTCAGTTGTTGTCCTACTCTTTGTGACCCTGTTCGGGGTTTTCTTGGCAAAGACACTGGAGTGGTTTGCCATTTCCTTCTCCAGCTCATTTTACAAATGAGGAAACTGAGGCAAAAAGGGTTGAGGTCACACAGCTAGTAAGTGTCTGAGGTCAGACTTGAACTCAGGAAGATGAGTCTTCCTGACTCTAGGCCTGGCACTCTATCCACTGTGCCACCTAGCTACTTATAAATGAAAGTAATTATCACTACAGTTATCTCTTCTATATTGCAGGGATTAGGAGCATGGTGCCCCCACAATCTGAACAATCCATGTAAAATTTTTTGCCCCTCCCTTCATACAAGGGAAGGCATTTGAATTATAAAAGGAAAAAAACATGTTGACATTGTGCAATTCCATACATTTTATGCATTTCTGAGTTTCTAAGCTTTTTCTGTGTCATCTGCAGCTTCACGAAACTCCCCCCAAATTCCTATTTTAATTTCTTTTGCTGACCCGCGATATATGAAAGCCACAATGGAGGAAAGTTGAGATGTAGAAGATATAACTGTACTATTATTATCGGGAGGTGGCGTGAAGGTGAGAAGTCAGGAATCAGCAAAGGTCAAGCCTCCGAGCTGGAGTCATGGTGAAACGCCAAGGGTCATTGTCAGGGTAAAGAGGGAGGGATTTGAGGTGAGGGTTAAGGTCTGGGGTCAGAGTGACAACTGGGTGAAAATTAGGACATGGGGCAGAGTCAGAGAAAGTGAGGGTTGAAGGTTGGATCAGAGCCAGGGTGAGGAACTGAGTTTAGGGATTCGTCCCCACCTTTTCATATGGAATCTGTAGCAGGTCCAGCATGACCTTATGGGCATCCATGTTCTTGAGCAACCTCTGCTGTTTCTTCCGCATCTGCTCCCCAACACCACACATCTTGTTCAGCCGTTCAAGGATCTGGGGGAGAAATAGTGGAGGAAGGAACTAGAGGAAATAGGAACTCGGAAAACACATTGCTATTATGTGTGCCTCACCCCTGCCCCTTAACCAAGCCTCTGGTCATGAAGCAGGGGCAGGACACCCTAGGAGGGGTGAAACTGTGCCCTCCTGGGTATGAATGCTAGGCTCCAGAATATTTTTTTTAAAGAAAAAAACAGAATCTGAGAATGAAAAAGAGTTAACAGGAAGACCAAATCGATCACTGAGAAAAACTAAAAATTGTCAAAATGTCTTGATCCTACTCATCAAATAAATTAATAGATAGAGAAATGAATAGATAAATAAATGGGTGGATAGATGAAGGACTGAATAAAGGAATTACTAATTTTGAAACTGAGATCCACTAAATTTAAGAGAATTCAATCTGAAGTTTCAATATTTTAAAAAATCCTAATAAAAAGCCAAATAATACCACCTATTATGCTTTATTACATTCTCTTCTAGGTCTATTGCCAGGACCACCATTTCAAAAGGAGGCCAAGGTCATCCCCGCTCGCTTCTCTCCCAGCTACCCTCCTGATTGTCTGGTCTTTTCCTGCTCCTCACCAGTACCGCGCCATTGTACAGATGCCCTCCCTTTCTCTCCCTTTCCAGCTAGCTTTTTTTGTTCTATTTGTATTCCCAGGGCTTAGCACAGTGTTTGGCTGCAGCATATAGTAAGCATTTAAATGTTTCATCTAGCTAGCTAGATATATGTCTGTCTATTAAAAAGTTGGATGGCTAGAAGACAAGGGAAATTGGAGAATCTAGTCACACACCATGCCGTACCCACTGGTAACCAAAGATCATAGCTAATTCAGGTGACCCTTGGAGGAGGTACATAGAGATATTCTCTACAGTGTAGCTCGTCTTCGGGGACTTCCTCCCTAGAACCAGGCCTTCTACCCCACCCCCACCCCCATCCCAGTCTCTCCACACCATCCGACTCTCTCCCGTCCCACTACTCACCCCCTTGACGATCTGATAGTTTTCGCTGCTTTTCTCCCCGGGTGGTTGGGTGAAGCCCTCCTCATCTGTGGGGTGCTAGGAGCGTGGGAAGAAAAGGCCAAAGTTAAGGACCAGGGTCAGGTGATGGTCCAAACTCAAGCCCACACTTTCTTCCACCAAAGCCCTCGCTGGTTTCTGCCCCTGCTCTTGACCCTTGCTCCTGACTCCCACCCTCCTCACCTCTTTCTTCTCCTTCTTCTCATCTGCTCCTTCCTCTCCTTTGTTGCTGCCCTTCTTATCCACCCACAGTTCTGACTTCTCCACCATGGTCCGAAGCCGGTCCAGCTCAGACTTGATCACCTTGTAGTTCTCCACGTCCTGGGCCGAGATCAGTAGCTGCACCTGAGGGAGAGGACGGGCGAGGACAGAGCTAGAAGTGCCTCGAATTCCCTACGCTCTGGCCCTACCGCTTCCCACTTGGACCTTTTCGTCCATCAGCTCTCTAACGCAGGAAGAGCCCTGCAACACCAAGAGTGCTCAACTTGAAGTCATGGAACCTGAATTCAAATCCCTGCTCTGTCTGTCGCTTCCTGGAGGCAGCTCTGGGGGATGGCGGATGTGGCACTGGACGAGGAATCAGGAAGACCTGAATTCAAATCTTGGTTCAGACACATTCACTAGCTGTGCGACTCTGAGCAAATCAGTCACTTAAATTCATTCAAGCCTCTTTGTCCTTACCCGTAAAACGGGGGTAGTAATAACACCTACCCCAAAAGACTGTTGCGAGAATCAAGTAAGAATATAAATATATGTATTTGTGTGTTTGTAAATATGTGTGTGCTGTGTATATGTATGTGTCTACATAGCTATATCTATGTTTAATCCTTTCTCTCTCTCTATCTGTATATATGTAGGTATGTATACATGTGTGTTGTGTGTATATAAATACATATACATACATATACACACACAAAGGACTGTATGGTCCTTTATAAATCTTAAATGAATCACATAAATTTTTGCTGTTATCATTATTACTAGTTGTGTGACGACATTGGGCAAGTTGCTTAAACTCTCTAAGCCAGGGGTAGGGAACCTGTGGCCTTCAGGTCACGTGTGGCCCTCTGACTGAATCCAAACTTCACAGAACAAAGGATTTGTTCTGTAAAACTTGGACTCCGTCAGAAGGCTGCACCCAAGGACCTAGAAGGCCTCATGTGGTCTCGAGGCCATAGGTTCCCCACCCCTGCTCTAGGCTTTCCCTCCTCACTCCCTAGGCTGCTGGAAAACCCACCACTACAGAGGCCCCCTTCCTCCATTTGCCTTCCTCTCTCCCCAATCAGTCCAGCTATGGGACTCCTTGCCACTACTGGTGTCACCCTTCATCTCTGCCTTCCTCCTTCGCTGAAGTTGCCTAAATGATCATGGAGTCAGATAGAGGACCACACGACCATCTGCTCTGCTCCTATGCCCTGGTCTCCCAGGACAGTCATCAGACGGCTGGGTCCTGCCACTTGAACCTCTGCTGAATCCATAAGACTTCTAGGCCTTCCCATCTGTCTTCCAGCTAAACTTTCTTTTTATGTGTCATTTCCTCCGATTAGAGTGTGAGCTCTTTGATAGCAAAGACTATTTTAATTTTTCTAATTGCATACCCGAAGTTTAGCACATAGTGGCCACTTAATCCCTGCCCCCCCACCCCCACAAAGCTGTTGGGAAAAACCAGTAGGAAGAAGTGTGAGAGACATCACTCCCCTGGCAGATACCATTTTAATTCTGGTGGAACTGATGGCTCTTCCAGCAGGATTTACAGCCTGGAGTCTGGGCTGGGAGAGGGAGGCAGGCAGGGCATAGAGGGGCCTCACCTGTTTGAAGGTGTGTATGACCTCCTGGCGCTGGCTGAAGTGTTTGAAAAGCAGCTGCAGAGAGCCGGAGACCAGAGGGGCATAGTCGTGCATGGTGAGATGGATCAGCACCCTTAGGAACATGCGCCCACCTTCATCATCCACTTCTAACATGCTGCTGGTTTTCCTGCTCAGTCAGGGAAAGAAGGGAGGAAGAGAAGGAAGGAGAAAGAGAAAGGGAGGAGAGGATGGAGAGAGGGAGGAAGGGAGGGGGGGAAAAGCAAGGGAGGGGGAGGGAGGAGGCGGGGAGGGAGGGAAGGAGGAAAGGAGGGAGGAAGGGAGAGAGGAAGGGAGGGAGGGGGGAAAAAGCAAGGGAGGGGGAGGGAGGGAAGAAGGAAGGAAGGAAAGAAGGAAGGAAGGAAGGAAGGAAGGAAGGAAGGAAGGAAGGAAGGAAGGAAGGAAGGAAATGAGGGAGAGAGAAAAGAAATAAGGAAATAGGGGAAGAAGAAAGGAAGGAGAGAAGAAAAGGAGGGAGGGAAGGAGAAAGGAAGGAAGGAAATGAGAGAGGAAGAAAAAGAAATAGAGAAGAAAGGAAAGAGGGAAGGAAGGGAGGGAGGGAGGAAGGGAAGGAACAGGCAAAGCAGAGAGAATGACTGTAAAGAGAAGGAATGTCCTTGCTGCTTTCTAAGAAGCTGACGTTCAAAGAGGAGGGTGAACGGCAAAATTCCTAGACTAGAGTAAACATACTTCAAGGAAACCTTAAAAGAAGAACTGCCCCTCCTTTTACACCAACCTGTGACTGATAGGAAGTTAGCTCTGCCCATTTAACCAAAGGCCCTCCTGTCATGAATAGATGGATAATGGATCCAGACGGAAACTAGAACAAGCAAGGTGACCTCTGAGCACAGGGGCACTCAAATAGCCCTTCCTGAGCTTGGGGGAGGGGGAAGGGGGAGCAACAACCAGTGAGAGGTGGGTGTGTCTCAGAGAATCTGGAGCAGGAAAGGGGGAAAGCAGTAGGAATATGGATTTTTATCTGTATCCATTCTGAGAAAGCTTCTGGCCATGGGCTTCTGGTCTGCCACCTGCCATAAGGGTGAGCTCCTCTTCCCCCACTAAACAGGGCCTCCAGTGCAGAGACCTGATCTTACTCACCCCATTCCAAACATAGCTTCCGCTTGCTCCCCAATGCGATCCAGGTTCATGTTAGCAGCTTTTAGGGATGAAACACAGAAGGGAGGGGAGGAGGATATTTTTTAGACAGAGATTGAGAGATCAAGCTAGCTGATCTCCTTTGCCCATCTGCAGACCTCTATCCCCCCTATCTTTCTCTACCCCCACCAAAGTACATGGCCCATCAAGGATATTCAGGCTCAATGAATTAATCAACAAACATTTATTAAGAGCTTCCTACATGCCAGACACTGTGCTAATCGCTGGAGATACAAGACAGTCCTGCCCTCCAAGAGCCCCCAATCTAATTGGGGAGACAATATGCAAACAAATACATACATAGACATAGACATAGACACATACATATACACATACACATACATACACATATACATATACGTATACACATACATATACACATACACATACACACACACATATACACATACACATCCATACACACATACACCCATATTCATATACACATACACATAGATATACACACACATATTCATATACACATACATATACATATACATATACATATACATATACATATACATATACATATACATATACATATACATATACATATACATATATAAACAAGTTATGTATAGGATAAAAAGGAAATAATTAACAGAGGGAAGGCAATAGAATTAAGAAGGTCTGAGGAAGGCTTCCAGTAAAAGATGGGATTTTAGTTGTGACTTAAAGGAAGCCTAGAAAGTCAGCAGGCAGAGATGATGAGGGAGAGCATTCTAGGCATGGGGGACAGCCACAGAAAGTGCCCCAAGCTTAGTGATGGAGTGCCTTGTTCATGAACAGCCGGAAGGCCAGTGTCACTGGATCTACTAGAGTGTGTTGGGCAGTAAGACTGGGAAGGTGGGAGGCTAGGTTGTGAAGGGCTGTGGATGCCAGAGCATTTTGTACTTGATCATGGAGCTGATGTGGAGCCACTGGAGTTTACTGGGTAGGGGTCAGACCCGCAGTTTAGGAAAATCATTTTGAAGATTGAATGGAGAGTGGACTGCAGAAGGGATAGGACCCGAGGCAAGCAGACCCACCAACAGGCTCCCAGTCTCTTTTGGGAACCTCCAAATGCAGCAGCCAAAATGAATCCACTTTACATCAGGGTGATGTGATGCTGTGTAAAATGTTGGGGAGGGTACCAAGAAACCCGAAGTCTGATCCCTGCTCTGCCAATGACTTCGAGCCTAGTCATTTACCCTCTGTGTGTCTCGGTTTCCTTCTCTGTAAAGTAGGATGGAGGGGAATTGAATAGATGGTCTCACTAAGGGTTTCCCTTCCAGTTACAACATTTTTTTGGGTTGTGTGACTTGGTTAAGCAAGTGACTTCATATCTTTAGGCATCTGTTTTCTCTCCAGTTAAACAGGGTTATTAATAATAATATCTGACCTGCCTACCTCACAAGGTTACAGTAAAGAACATAACAGATATTGGAAGTGGGAGTACCCAGCTCCTGACAAAAAGATGATGGACCACATATGCAGAATAAGACACATTTTTTAGACATGTCCGATGTGGGAATTTATCTTGCTTGACTATGTGTATCCATTACAAAGATTTTGTTTTCCCCAGTGGAGAGAGAGAAAATAAATTCTTGTTACGTGAGAAAAACAAAATTTAACAAAATAAGTAAAGGAAAGCTTATCAGAGCAGAGGTCAAGCCCTATAAGGAGAAGCAAAAGCTGGCTGCCTCAAGGCAAGAGAACAGGAGTGGAAAGAGGCAGAGAAAAGACAAGGTGGCAATAAGGACCACAGAGAGCTTATCCTGGGTCTACCATGATTTTCCAATGTGACCCTGCACAAGCCACTCAATGTCTATGAGCCCATCTCCCATTCTAGGCAAGGCAAGAAAGACAGCCTTCCCCAGACCGCCCTCCCTAGCAGAAAGGAAGGAAGACCCTGGATACAGAAGAGCCCAGGGACTCTTACTTGTGGAGTCAAAAGCTGGAGCTGTCCCATCAGCCCCGCTGTCTTGCATGGGGAAAACTTCTACAAACTCCTTCTTGAAGACTGAGAGCAGGTAGGAGATGCGATAATCCAGCCGCACATTGAGAATAAACTGTTGGGAAAATGAAGAAGGTGAGGTCTCCACTCTGACGCCATCTTCACTCCCATCATGGAGGGGCAAATTCCTTTCAGTAATTGATAGTAACAAAGAAGTATGGATAGCCCCAAACTGTGATTTTTTTTAAACTAACTTCTGTTTGTATCTTGGATGCATTTTGACACTACTAGACGTGAATGTGCCCGATACTGCAGAAATTCAAGATATATAAAACCAAATGGAGCCTTGATCATAGGCTTCTGTTTCATTTCTTTCTGTCCCCACTATATGCATTTGTACCACTGTAATCATAATGGAACTGAAGATCTTCCCTGCCCATTAATAGGCTTCACATGGAGCCCATTAAGGGAAGCTTGATTAGGGGAGGCATGTTTTTCGGGAAGGCCCACACTTTTCGCTAATTTCTACTTAGGCACTGGGTCACAGAGGGTTGTGATGCCCTCTGATGCTGAAGAGGTGTATATATACTCTGAGGTTAACATTTTGCTTTGGGGCTCATTCATTGGAAGAGCGTCCATGTGATTTGGCCAGATAAGACTCTGGGTAGCCATTAAGGATCCCCCCCCACCTCGGGCTTTGAAAACCCAGATGTTGGTGCTTTTCTCTCTGTTAACTACGTATGTATGTACTTCATTGGTCAGACAGTTAGAAGCCCTGTCTGTTGGTTTCTATTTCTCTGCTTGTAATTTCTGTTTGTATTTTCTCTGAAGTTCAGGGTGCTGACTTTTCCCCTGAACTAAGTGAATGGTATATATGTTTAATTAAAGTGAGATTGATTATAAATCCCTTAAAGTTGCTTTCCTTAGAAAAACACATCAAAGAGCCTGTGCTAGCAGCCCTCCTGTGTGCTGGTGTTCTTGGTCTTACAGCTGCAAGCAGTGCTGCTGTTACAACTACATCACCATTCAGACGGATGCAAAGCACCACAGCCTACCTCACTCCAACTTTCCATCTCAAATTTTGCTCCATCAGAATTCTGTCCTCCCAATACTCTTCTAGAAGCAGGGGGAAGGAAAGTGTTTTGAAAACCCTGAAATACAGGGCTATTATTATATCCTTCCTATCTCAGTATCATATCTGCTCACTACCCGAACTACAGGGGGCAGTTGTTGAGCGGATGCCAACCTAACAGTTATGCTCGACAGCTCGAAGCAAAGAGGATTGTGGCTACGTGGTCCAACATATAGAGCACGGGGCCTGGAGTCAGGAAGACCTCAGCTCAAATCCAACCTTACTAGCTGTGTGACCTAAGCAAATCATTTAACCTGTTTGCCTCAGTTTCCTCAACTGTTAGATGGAGATAATGATAGCACCTTCCTCACAGGGTTGTTGTGAGGATGAATTAATATATATAAAAAATTGCTTAGCGTAGCACTTGGCATAGTAGGTGAGATATATATACACACACACATATACATACATACACATACATATGTGTATGTATATATACATATATATGTATATATGTATTCACACACATGGGAAAGAGAATAAGCATATGTGTGTGTGTGTATGTGTGTGTGTGTAAATGATTATTCCCTTTCTCTCTCTCTCCTGCCATCCCAACTACCTGCAGGATTTCTAGGATTTTGAGTTTGGTCTCCATCACCACAATGTCTTCATTCTCCACAAATTTTCCCCGGTCCATTGACTCCTGGGTCCCGGCGGTGGGGAGGCTGGGAGTGTTGAAGATGGACTGCTTACGGCTCAGCACCATGGTGGACATCATCTGCCCCACCCCCTGGATGGACCGACGAACATTTTTCCCTGGAGGAGATTGAGGTAAATGCCAGATGTGTTAGGTGACATTGGAACTGGAGGGATAAGGTAAGCTAGGGAGAGGATGCTCTGTCACCCCCCCACCCCTACCCTGTTCATGGGCATCAGCCACCTCTTCTGCTCTTCATAAGTATAGAAAAGCCTGAGTCCCTCCCGCCCTTGTCTCCGAGCCCCATCCTATTCTGAGGGTTTTCTCTGTGTTGGAGCCTGCACTAGGAGCTGGGAGGGAATGAGTGAGGCCCTCAGAGAGCTCCCAATCTTGTCCAATCCTCAGGAACTCCCAGTGTAACCAAGGAGACAGGCCACACCATACACACTCATAGCCACTCTCTGATGCAGAAATCAGACATAACTCAGCAGACACATGAAGACACTGACTAATTCCCCCAACTGCTACTGCCCTTACTCCCAAACTAGCTTATATTTGGCAGCTTTATTTATTTATTCGCTCTGTGTTTATGCTGCATATATTTACATGTGTACCTATCTCCCCCACTAGAATATAACTACTTGAAAATAGGCATTGTTTCATTCTTTATACTTTGTTACTGCCTGGCACATAGTAGGCACTTAATAAAAAATTGATTAAATTAATTAATTGCATAATCTGGGTATACACATGAAGTTAGGAGACAGAGCATAAAGGAGAAGTAAGAAAAGGGCAGGATTAATCAGGGAAGACTACCTACCCATTAATGAGTCCTAATTTAAGTTTGGGAAGCCAGGTATTTGGATAAATGACAAGATGAGTCAGGTGGGGGAGGAGAAAGGCCTGTAGGAGGCAGTTACATGAAGGCAGCTAGTAGACACAGCCCTGGGCCTGGAGGAAGACCTGAGTTTAAATCTAACCTCAGATACTTATGAGCTATGTGACCCTGGGCAAGGTCACTTAAGCTCTCTTTGCCTCAGTTTCTTGATCTGGAAAATAGGGATGATAATAGCACCTGCCTCCCACGGTTGTTGAGGATCAAATGAGATAATATTTGTACCATGCTTAGCAAAGTACCTGGCACATAGTAGGCACTATATAAATGCTAGCTACGATGAAGACGATGTTGACAGGGTAGTAAACAGTTCAGTCTGGGGCTCAACGAGAAATGAGACTAGGAATGGAATAAACACGGGCCTTGGTGGATAGCATCTCGAAGGCCAATCTGAGATTAGATTTGACATTACTCTACATATAGAGTCAACAGCTACTTCTATGGTGACAACAAATTGGGGATTGAAGGGATGCCCATGAGCTGGGGAATGGCTGAGCAAGTTGTGGCATACGATTGTGATGGAGCACTATTGTGCGATAAGAAATCATGAGCAGGCAAACTTCAGAAAAGCCTGGAAAGACTTACATGAACTGATGGAGAGTGAAGTGAGCAGAACCAGAAGAACACTGCACCCATAACAGCAATACGCACAATGAACAGCTGGGAATGACTTAGCTGTTCTCAGCAGTACAATGACCCAAGACTAACAAAGCACTCATGATGAGAAATGCTCTCTACCCCCGGACAAAGAATCTGAACACAGGCTGAAGCATACCATTTTTCACTCATTTCTTTCTCTTCCTTTGGTTCAAGTTTTCTTTTACAAAATGACTGATATGAAAATATGTTTTTCATGATTGCACATGTACAGCTATACCAAATTGCTTACCATCTAAGGGAGGGGGGAAGGGAGGGAAGGAGTGATATAATTCAGAACTCAAAATGTTTTTAAAAGAATGTTAAAATTGGTTTTATATGTAATTGGGGAAAAATTAAAATACTGTTTTGAAAATGTATGTAATAGATACATATAATATACATATACATATATATATTATACATACACACATAAAGAGCTGGCTAGGCTCTGGGATTGTGCCTCTTCTGTCAGACTGGAAGATCTCTGAGGGCAGACTTGTGTCTCTCATACCAGACTTGGAGCTCCCTAAGAATGAGGAGTGTTTCCCTGTTCAGGCTGGGAGTTTCCTAAGGGAAAGAACTTTGTGTCCCTCCTTAGATTGGAAGCTCACTTCCGCGGGATTGAGTCAATCAGTTAACTAGCATTCAGGAAGTGGCTACTAAAGGTAGCTGACAACCCGTCAACAAATATTAAGTGCTAGACCCTGTGCTAAGGGCTAACACAGACTCCTTGGTCTCTAGGAGACCTCCAGGAAGCACCCAGCCTAGCCCAGTCAAGCAAGGGGAAGGGGAGGGAGGTAAGCAAGGCTCAGAATGAGGGAAAATAAATTTATCTGGTGGCAGGGTGAATTGTAATTTGTCACAGTATGAGTATGCCTGAACCTAAATCCTGAAATGCAGGCCCGGGGAGAATCTGAGAACCAGCCCTTACCGAATTCAGAATGCATCATTATCCCATTTCTAACAGAGGGAATCAAGAAACCTGCATTTGTGAAATCTCAGGATCTTGGGTCTGGAAATAATTTCAGAGGCAAACAACAGAATTGCCCTCAACAATAGTTCTTAAACTGGGGGGTCCATGAACTTGTGTTTTCAATAGTTTGATGACCATATTTCCATATTACTGGTTTCCTTTCTAATCCCATGCCTTTTATTTTATGCCTTCAAAGATGTCATTAAAGATATCACATGAGGCCCAGAGACTGCCAATGAGGTCCGTGACACAGACGATGGTTAAGAACACCTGTTTTCCTTGCCAAGTGATCATCTGAGTCTTGGATGAAAGCCCTCTGGTGACAGAGAACTCATTACCTCCACAGCATAATTCTAATAACAAAGGTTTTGCTTACACAGATAAGAACTCAAATATGCCTCTTTACCCTGCCACTCTTGTTCCTGGCTGGCCCTTTTGGGACCAGACACACCAAATCTAGTCCTTCTTCCAGGTGACTCGAAGGCAGCTATCACAGCCCCCTAACCCTCACCTCCAAGTCCTCTCTTAATTAGGCTAAGTTCCTTTACCTGAGTTTTGCCTGACAGGGTTTAAGACGTATCACCCCACCCCCACTATCCTGACTGCCTTTGCCTGTCTAGCCAGGAAGGTCCTAGCCAGGGCCTCAGCCTCACCCCCAGGATCTTCATTGTAGGCCTGCAACAAGACTGGGGGACCCTGCACACAGTCGATGATGCCCAGCAGCGTCCGGGTGAGCCGCAGCAGCTCGCTGAAGCTGTAGAAGCCGAAGTAGATGAGGTTGTGGGCCAAGCTGACGACCTGCAGCACATTGTTGGGGAGAAAGAAAAGCGGTATAGGCAAGAAGAAAGCTCCAGACCGGTGATGCACAGGCTGAAAGCGGGTGGGATTGGAGATCGTCACAGGAAGAAAAATGATTCCATAGTTCCTTGGAGCTTTAAGGTTTTAAAACTGTTTTCTTATAATATAAGTCCGTGAGGTAGGCAATGTAAGTATTAGTAATCTTTTTACAGAGGAGGAAATTAACATTCAGAAAAGTGACTTGCCCAAAGTCACGAAGCAAGATGAAAGCCTAGCTAGGATTAGAAGCAGGGGGTCGTGGAGGGTTTTGCTGCTGTTGTTTGTTTGAATTTTTTCCCCCATTGCACCACTCATTACCACAAGAGGCATGAAAGGGGAAAAGCTTCAAGAGACATCTAGGAGGCACAGGGCTAAGCTTCAAGAGACAGCTAGGAGGTACAGGGCTAGAGTGCCGGACTTGGAGACAGGAAGACCCGAGTTTGAAACCAGCCTCAGATGCAAATTTCCCATGTAACCCTGCCTAAGTCATTTAGCCTCTCTCAGCCTCAGTTTCCTCATCTGTAAACAATAATAACAGTACTGATCTCAGGATTGCTATGAGGATCAAATGTGTAGCTTATATATCTAAGACTCATATAAACATTAGCTATTACTATGATATGAAAAGTTTAAATAAATTTCCCAGTGTGAGTTATTAGCAGAAACTCAGTCTCTGAGATAGCTCAGTGGATAGAACACCAGACCTGGAGTCAGGAATACCTGAGTTCAAACCCAGCCTCAGACACTTAGTAGCCATGTGACCCTGGGCAAGTCACTTAATCCTGTTTGCCTCAGTTTCCTCATCTGTCAAATGAGCTAGAGAAAGAAATGGCAAATCACTCCAGCATCTTTGCCAACGTGGTCAAGGAGAGTCGGACATGAGTGAAACCACTGAACACTAACAAGGTCTTTGAGGAGGGCTGGCTTCAGAGAGTACACCTGTGCCCTTCTGCACCCCATCCTGCAGGACCCTAGGCTAGGGGGCACTATAGAGTTATCCCGGGGTGGAAACGGCCATGGGCTTGGGACCCTAGGAAGCCAAATTTCTAGTGGTCAGAGCCAACAAATCTAGAGGCAAGAAGACCTGAGTTCAAATCCAGCGCTGGGCCCTTTAGGAGTCGAGACATGGAGCAAATCAGTTAACCTCCCTCAACCTCAGTTACTTTAAACAGGGATAATAATTGCACACACCTCCCAGGATAGTTGTCAGGATAAAATGAAATAATATTTGTAAATAGCTTCGAAAACCTTAAAGCACTATGTAAAGGCCAGCTATTATGATGACTTTATTATTAAACAAGGGGCAGGTTGGAAGTAGGCTGGAAAGAAATCAGGCAGCAGTCATCCAAGAGTGACTGGATTCCGCCTCTTGTATCTTTTTGTCTGTAAAAAGAGGCTGACATAATAAGCTTGGAACAAGGGCATATGTTAGCTGAGAGGACTTTCTTAGCCCAGGAACCAAGGCTGCAAGGGGAGAAGATGAGTATGGGGGAAGAGGAGATGTGGCTGAATTGTCAGAGGTCATGTGGGATAAGGATTAAATGGAAGGACCTTGCTGCAAATCTTTCCCCAACTACCACCAGATAATAGAGAAAAGCCCATCTCCAGGCAATTCCCTCCAGGTTTTCAGTATCCCCCTGCACACCAGGCTTCCCCTTTGCTACCCAGAAAGAGATTTAGACAAGGGTGTTCACAGAAATCACAGAAGAATCACAGGATCTCACCTGAAAGGGACCTCAGAGATCACAGTCCAACCCCCTTCTTTTGCTGATAAGGAAGCTGGTATTTGGAGGGGGAAATGACTCATGTGTCGAGTTATTTCCAGAAAAGCCATAACTAACAGCTCACATTTCCATAGCACTTTCAGATTTGCAAAGAGCTTTTCTCACACTGGTCCTTTTAGGTGAGTAGGGCTACATTTGGGGGTTTTTGGTTTTAGCTGGTTTTTTCTTTTTTTGAACAGACTTGAGATTTAGTTGCATTCCTAAATGAAGATATCCCCTCTACCAATGCAGGCCAGCAACCATTCTGCAATTTAGGCTTTTAGAAAGCTGCCTGAGGCTCTGAGCGGTGAGCATCATGCAGTATGTGTCAGGGGTGGGACTAGAACCCAGGTGTCCCAGGATGCCTAATCTCTACATTCTATCTCCCATCTCCACATCTTTACAATGGCTATGCCCTGTGCCTGGAAGGTTTTCCCTTCTAAAATCCTGGCTTCCTTGAAGATTTAGCTAACATGCCACGTTCTACAGGAGACCTTTCCTGGTATCCCCAAACATTTGTATTTTCTCTCCTAAAGTTATCTTCCATCAACTCTGTGTGTGCCTTGTATGTACCTATTTATTTACATAAATTGTTGTCTTCTGCAAAAACATCTTCAAACATTGTCTTCTATTAGAATGTAAGCTCCTGGAAGGCAGGGCCTTTTTTGTATGTCTTTGTATCTCCAGAACTTAGCAGGGTGCCTGACACCTAGTAAAGCCTGAATCAGTGTTGATCGATTATGCCAAAAGGTTATTATCATCTCCATTTGACAAATGAGGACACTAGGCACAAAGAGAGGGAGTGACTTGTCCAAGGTCACACAGTAAGTGGCAAGACCAGGATTCAAACCCAGGTCCAGGGCTCTCTCTGTCAATATCATAAAGGCACCATGGGGCTTTGCTTGACCTATGCTGGGGGCTGAATCTAGAACCAGAGAATCCCATCATGTGCGAGTTCATTTTGAGAAGGGACCTCATTGGTCATCAAGTCGACCCCATCCCTTGCCTTAACATCCCTGACAAGTAGTCATCCAGCTTCTCTGTAGTCTAGAAACCAGCACCCTGTCCCACCTAGCATCTAACAGGAGCTTCAGAAATGTTTATTGACTGATTTGTCATCCCATTCCTTGAGCCTTCCTTCATGAAGCTCTGTGCCCCCATTTCTCTTTAATAATAATAGCTAACATTTATATAGTGTCTTTATATGTACATATCTAAACATCTGTATATACATATATGTACATATATAAACATTTATATATACATATATATATATATATATGTATCTACACACACACACAAACATATATAACATTTATATAGTGTGCCAGGCACTTAAACACTTTTACAATTGTTGTCTCATCTGATCTCACAACAACCCTGGGAGGTAGATGCTATTATTATCCCCATTTTACAGATGAGGAAACTGAGGCAATTAGAAATGAAGTGACTTGCCCAGGGTCAAACTGCTAGGACATATCTGAGGCCAGATTTGAATTCAGGTCTTCCCCCGACTCCAGGCCAAGTGTTCTATCCATTGTGTCACTTAGCTGCCTGGCCACAAAGGTCCTACCTCAAAGGTGAGTTTGTTCTTCTCCTCATTGGCAAAGGGTATGGCCTCACTGACTACATTGTTGAGATAGTCTTCTACGAACTCCATGGTGTTGGCAAATTTATTCTTCTTGTCATCCCGAGAGTCGTTGAGGTTGGAGTCATAGCTAGAAGAACAGGGTGGGGAGATGGGATGGGTTGGGAAGAGTAGAGAAAAAGGAAGGAAGGTAGGGGAATCAAACGCCTGCCTTCTTTCTCAGTTTCCCCTGCCTCAATCTAGAAGGGCACCCATTCTTCAACCTCTGGCCCCAGTTCCTTATTTCCTGCCCCCCTTCATTATGGTCCCTTTGGCTCTCGTGGGCCCAGGCCTCACTCCTTGATGGTGATCGCTGTGGGGATCTCCGTCCAGAGGCGGGCAAACTTGACCGGGGTGACGAGTTCCTGGGGGTCTCGGTCCACATGCACATGCAGCATGAGATGACAAAAGGAAGCTCGTAGATCGAAGGGCAGCATCTCGTCTGCCACGCACAAGAAGATCAGATCCACGCCCAGCTGCTGAGAGATCTCATGGATGGCCAGATACTGGCGGTCCAGACACATGCGGGCAAACAGCTTCAGCTGGTATCTGTGGCAGGGAAGGGAGGGGGAAGAAGGGTAGTGGGGAAGATTGAAGGGGCACAGGGGGTGGGAAGAAAATGAAATGGCAGTGAGGAATCACAAAACCTCGGAGCTGGAATGGACCTCACAGGTCCTCTGGTCTGTCCTCGAGAAGAGATCTTCTCTGTGGATCAGTAACAAACATTTATTAAGCACCTGCTATATGCCAGGCACTGTGCTAGAGGCTGGTGACACAAAGGCAAAAATCAAATAGTTCCTGCCTTCGAGGAGCCTACATTCTATCTAAGGAGGCAAGATGTACGTACGAGCATACATAAAATAAATAGAAGGTAATTTAGGGGAGAAGGCATTAGCAGTTAAAGGGATCAGAAAAGGCTTCATATAAAAGCTGGTATTTGAGCTGAGATGTGAAGGAAACAAAGGATTCTACAAGATGGAGGTGGGAAGCAAGTACATTCCCCACGTGGGAGACAGACCATGGAAAGGAACCATTGGGAGATAATGTGCTGTGAGCATGAGGAACAGCGAAAAGACCAGTTTACCTAGATAGGCGTGGAAAGGAGAGTGACGTAATATTGTTAATAAGGCCTGAAGAATGCATTGGGGCTAGGTTGTGGCAGCTCATATATCTGATTCTGCAGGCGACAGGAGGGAAACCACTAGAGTTTATTGAGCTGATCAGTGACCTGTCTATCTCTCTCTCCATCTGTCTGTCTATCGATATCTATATTTATATCTATCTACCTCTGTATCCATATATATGTAGGAAGGTCATTGACAGCTGCATAGATGATGGCTTGGAATAAGAGGAGACTTGAGGCTTTACAATATCTCTGGCAAGTGGTCATCCAGACTCTGCCCAAAGACTTCAAGGTATGGGAAACCCACTAACTCCCATGGAAAATATATGCTACTTTTGGACATCTCTAATTATTGGTCCCCCCCACACTTTTCAGGCCAAAACCTGCCTCTCTGAAGCTTCTACCCATTGCTCCTGTTTCATGAGATTAAGCAGAATAAGCCCTACCCCTCCTCCACGTAGAAGCCCTTCAGATGCTTGAATACAGGTTAAGAAGGGGCAACAAGTCCAAGATGGCGGCTGGAAAGCAGGAACTAGCGTGAGCTCCCTGCCAAGTCCCTCCTAAAACCTATAAAAATGGCTTTGAACCAATTCTAGAACTTCAGAACCCACAGGGTAGCAGAGGGAAACAGGGATCTAGCCCAGGACAGCCTGGATAGTCTCTGGGTAAGGTCTATCCCGCACAGAGCTGGGAGCAGAGGGGAGCGGAGGGGAGCAGAGCTGAGCGGAGCAGAGCCCAGTGTGCGTGGCGCGGACCAACCAGACCAGGAGCCAGGTGGATCAAGCCCTCGTGCCCTGAATCAGTGAGCTGCAGCAGTTACCAGACTTCTCAACCCACAAACACCAAAAACAACAGAGTAGGTTAGTGGGAAAAGCTGCTGGGGACAGGGAGTTTGCGATTCGGCCACTACCCCAGGGACAACTGAGGTGGGGCAGCTTTAGAACTACAGCTGCAGTTGCTTCTGGCCCCAGGCCCACCTGGTGGGAGGAATTAAGTGGCTGATCAGAGCAGGAGTGAGGAGCCTGCTGAAGATCTAAGTCCAGTCCAAGTTGGGGGGTCTTGGGGAAGGAGGAATGCTGGCATGGCAGAGCTGGCACATCCCCCCAAGCATGGAACATAGAACTCTTTAGTCTACAAGCAGTCATACCCCACTGAAAA
>CM053627.1:210360592-210412609 GCA_028646595.1 Phalanger gymnotis | reverse complement strand
AGCTGCAGTTGCTTCTGGCCCCAGGCCCACCTGGTGGGAGGAATTAAGTGGTGGATCAGAGGAGGAGTGCAGAGCCTGATGAGGGGAGTGGGGTGACAGAAGGGAGGGCTGACTAGGGAACAGGGCAACCAGAATATACGCTATCTTGGAGTGGGGGGGAGGGTAGAAATGGGGAGAAAATTTTAATTCAAACTCTTGTGAAAATCAATGCTGAAAACTAAATATATTAAATTAAAAAAAAGAAATGAGGAGCTGGGTGACTTTAGAGAAACACGGAAGGATTTATATGAAATAACAAAGAGTGAAATGAGCAGAACCAGAGAACACTGTATATAGTAAGAGCGATATTGTTCCAAGATTAACTGTGAACAACTAAGTTATTTTGAATATATAAATATTCAAATCAATGACCAAGGACCTAGGAAAGAAAGTGCTATCCACCTCCAGAGAAAGGACTGATAAATAGAAGAAATAGAAGTATGTATAGTATGGGTGTGTGTGTGTGTATGTGTGGCCTTCTCGAGTGTGGTGTGGGAAGGAAAGGAGAAAAAAAGTGCACATCAGAGAACAAAGAAGCACAGAAGGAAGCACGGAAGTAAGCACAGAAAAGCGAGGTAGCTTTGAAAACGACATACAGTATTGATTCACAGTTTCATATTGAATCGTCTTTTTGGGTTGTGCTGTGTACATGGAAATTTTTTTTGTCTTTCTGTAGTTAACTTCAACATGAATAAAAAATTTTCAAAATAAAAATGCATAAATGCCCGCCTAGTGCTGATTCCCTTTATGCGCCTTAGACTCCAGCCACACTGGACTAGTCACCATTTCTCAAATATGTTGAACATTTTACAATCTCTTCAATGCTGCCCCTGTTGTTTCCTTCACAGGGAGCACCTACCCCCACATCTCTCTGTCTGCAGAAATCCTAACCATCATTCAAGGCCTAGCTCAAATGGCACATTTCTCACAAAGCCTTCCTTGCCAGAAGTGATCTCGCTATTGTCAGAGTTCACATGGCATTGTGTTTGTACTTCTAATCACTTTCTGCCCAATGTATTGTGGGTATTTGTGAGCACACTTTATTCTCAACAGTGGACTGTCAGTTTCTTGAGAATAAAGACCATTTATTAGTCACTTGTGTGTTCCTCACAGGGCCTGTGTTTTTCTTGGCCTCTGTCCAACTGGCTGTTGGTTACCTAACCATGTTCCCTCCTACTGCATGGGACCCCTTCCAGCCCTTTCCCTGGCACCTCCCATTTCTGGAAATCTTCTATTCCAGGGTCAAAACTTCCAATTTCCTAAGTGATTGATGCTTCTCTTCCTGTCACCTTGTGAGAAATAAACCAGACTCGCCTGAGCAAAGAACCCCTTTCCTCCCTATAAAATACCCAAGCTGCTCTGACCCCAGAGCACGAGTTGAACAAGCTGTCTTGGGACAGGAGATCTGGACCGCTGAGCTCTCCTTTTTCCTCCCATTGTCTGGAGACCATTCTACCTGAGGACCCCAGGCAACATCTCTGGTTGCATCCCTTGCCAATCCTGCTTTGGAGTTCATGTTCAGTCATTTCAGTCATGTCCAACTCTTCATGACCCCCTTTGAGGTTTTCTTGGCAGAGGTACTGGAGTGGTTTGCCATTTCCTTCTCCAGCCCATTTTACAGATGAGGAAATCGAGGCAAACAAGTTAAGTGATTTGCTCAGGGTCACACAGCAGGCAAGCATGTGAGACCAAATTTGAACTCAGGAAGAGGAGTCTTCCTGACTCTGGGCCCAGCACTCCGTGCACCGTACCACTTAGCTATCCCACTTAAAAAATATAAAGATTATAAATTTAGAGATGGATGGGACCTTGGAAGTTGTTATCAAGTCTAACTCTCGCATTTTACAGAAGAAACTAAAGCCTGGAGGGTTTAGATAATTTTCCCAGGGTCAGTCACACAGCTAGTAAATGTGTGAGGCAGGATTTGAACCTAGGACTTTCTGATTCCCAAGTGCAGCACCAAATCATAACATACACTCTTTAGGAGCAAAAGAAGAGAGGTCTGATTGGTTTTCCTACTCCTGAGGTCACAGGGATTATACTCAATACAGGGAAAGGTGCACAGAATGAGTAGTCAATAGGTATGCACCCACACGTCCATTCCTGGGCTAGGGATAGCGAGAGATACAAAGAAATAGAAGCCCCTGCCTTTAAGGAGCTCAGAGTCTAATGGGAGATGGGGTTAGAGTGTGAAATAACATATACAGCTGAATCAAATCAAGAAAACAGCACGTAACTCGGCTGAATTGCTTTGTACAGTCCAATATATGTTCTGAAAAAAGAAATGAGTGGTCAGAGCAGTCTTCATGGAAGAGGTGGAGTCTCCGCTGGGTCCTGAAGGCTAGGAATAATTGAAGCAGCTGGGGATTCCAAGAAGAAGGAGAAGCATCATTTAGAAGCTAAGGGGGGCGGTGCATAGAGGGCTGAGCCTGGAGTTAGTTGGCTTCACTAGTTGGATTTGACCCAGGGCAAGTCATTTAATGTCTGTTTGCCTCAGTTTCCTCATCTGTAAAATGGAGTTAATAATATCCACTATCTCCCAGAGTTGTTGTGAGGATTGAATGAGGTAGTCATTATTGTAAAGCACTTTGGAACCTTGAAAATGCTATATGAATGCCAGGCATTTTATCATCATCATGATTATTATTGCTTGGTTTTTGTTTTTTGGCAGGGCAATTGGGGTTAAGTGACTTGCCCAAGGGCACACAGCTAGTACATGTGTCAAGTGTCTGAGGCCAGATTTGAACTCAGGTCCTTCTGACTCCAGGGCCGGTGTGCCACCTAGCTGCCCCTATCATGGTTATTATTAAGGGTATGTGCAAATGAGGAACCATCCTTGACCTCTTAGTGTTGGGGAATACAGCAAGATAAGGCTGGATGGGGAGGACTCTGCAAAGCAGAGCAGAGAGATCAGGACAAGAATGGGTACCCACCAGGGGTGGAAGAAGTGATGAAAGTGCAATCTCACTAGAACGTGTTAATTATTGACACTGGCTTGTTGAAATTCAGCTCATCCATCGGGCTTTTTCCAGACCGTCAAGTAGGTTTCACAGATGCTGGTTTCCTCCTTCGGCCTGAATTCTTGGGTTACTTGGGCCTACTCTTCAGTTCCACTTTGAATCAGCTCTCTTCACAGCCACCCTGAATCCATGCTGAGCGGTGCCTTCCTCCCGTGAAAAATCCCCCAAATTCCCCCAAATTGGGCTCTCTCTTTTCTTCCTGCTCTTTGAAACTTTTTCTAATGGGAGCTCCCAAAAGCCTCTAGCAGCAAATTCCATTACTTTAGCATTTTGTGGACTTCTTAGTCAACAGAGCCTTCTCTTGGAGCAAACAATGAAGCAAAAGCAGCAGACCCAATGACCTTGTCTAGCAGCGTATACACTATTATGCACCCATAGTCCTCTGTGTCTCTACCAAAAGAGGGAAAGTGGTTCCTCATCTCTTTTCAGGGACCAAGACTGTGCATTGCAATCACTGAGCATCTGGCTTCCTTTCTGTATTCTTCTTTATTTACATTTCAATCGGCTCGCTCTGATCGTACTCAATGACAGTATGATATCATTTCTTTTAAAAGTTTCTATTTTTTCCCCCTTTATTCATGACCACTCCCCTTTCTGAAGAGTTTACACTTCTGGGACTCTTCTGCAAGGATTGTCGCCTCACCCGCTTGTCAAATAAAACTCTCTTAGTTCAAATATAAGCATGTCTGAAGCCCAGTTTCCATTGTGATTACTCCTTCCCCAGCTGGGCAGGGTTGCCATCAAATTCATGTACATTTGGGAGAGGGCGCTTCCTGCCACAGAAGGAACTGGGCAAAAGGCGCAAAATGGTGACATAAGATCATGATTGGGGGAGGGGGAAGAGGGAAAGCAGTAACAGTAACCACCAGAAAGACAATCACAGGATAAAGGACAGAGACCCCAAACTGCAGAAAACTTGCACAGAAAGAGGACTAAGAAAAAGAAAGGCAGCTAAATGCCTCAGTGAATTGAGTGGTGGGCCTAGAATCAGGAAGACCTGAGTTCAAATCCAGCCTCAAACACTTACTAGCTGTGTGACACTGGGCAAGTCACTTAAACTCTCTTTGCCTTAATCCACTGAAGAAGGAAATGGCAAACCACTCCAGCATCTCTGCCAAAAAAATCCCATGCACAGTAAGGTCCCCAACTGAACACAACTGAATCGAGGAACAATGAGAAAAAGAAAGGAAGAAAGATTGGAGAGGAAAAGGAAACAGGACTAGGAGAGGGTATAAAGACACAGAATTGGAGGACAAAACTGGGGTAACGGAACGAGTTTCAGAGAGGGCTGCAAGACTAAAGGGAAACGTTTGGGAAGGGGAAATGAGGTTCAGGCACCAGGAAGAGGAGGGGAAGGCAGAGCTGTGGGTGGGAGAAGAGTAAAGCTCAGGCAAAGGCTGAAAGGTACGAAGGAGAATCAGGTTGGGTAGGGAGGGTGCAGCTGGAGTGATGGGAAAAGGGAGGGCTGAGAGAGAGAGAGAGCAGAGCTAGAGGGGATCAGGGATAAGGGGACTGAAGTGGAGACAGGTGAGCAATGCATGGAAGGAAAAACTGGGAGAGTAAGCATGGGGAGGATACAAATAGTGAACAAAATGTGCTCCTGGGGAAATGTCTGAGCAGTTGAAAAGTATAATTTTTTTTTTCTTTAAAGCCTGGGTCTCCCTGCTCTCCCAGGCTAGAGCTCAGGGGATGCTGACAAGCCCAAAGTCACCACTGATTAGCACAAGAGCTTTGGCCTCTTCCATTTCCTATCTGGATGGGTTTGCCCCTCCTTAGGCAACCTGGTGGTTCCCTACTCCTGGACATACATCATTTCGATGCTGAAATCAGTAGAGATACCTGATTGGCTTAGCCAACTGCAGCTCAGAACTCCTGAGCTGCAGAGATCCACTGGCCTCAGACTCCAAAGAAGCAGGGATTGTAAACTTGTACCAGAGTACAATATCTCAGAGAGTCCCTCTCTAGGGTTCTTACCCCTTTCAAAACTTCCTCCAAGTGGTCTCGAAACTTCATGAACAGGTTGATTTTCCAGCTGGTGTTGCAGTTGACAGAGTTGACCTGGGTGAAGGGAAGTGAATCCCGTGAGGTCCCAAGTGACCAAGGGGGTAGCAGTTGGGACAGCCTCGAGGATCCATCTGCCAAAAAGCTGGGAGGGGTCCAACTGCAGGCACCTCCTCCACCCCAGTGGCTTCCCCTTTGCTCCCACTCAGAGTACAAGAGAGAAAACACTCAGTTTTAGGGAAATATTCACCCTTCTCTACCCAACAGTTAGATCCTAGACGGGGCCCTGAACACCACACTCCTGGGGGCACCCACTTCACTGCTACCTCTCCTCCCCACCAAGAGTGTCTTATGTAAGGAACATAGTGAGATAGGGGAGAAACTGCGTGTGCATCCTTCACCAGCCCAGGCGACCCAGCGAATCAAGCTAGGACAGAACAAAGGGGACTGACAGCTCCTCCAGCCCCTCTGGCCCTCACCTCTTTGCAGCCGGCATTGTCACTCAACTCGTAGCTGCTGGCGTGCAGGGGCTGTCCGGCATTGACTGGGTTCAAGACCACTTTGTCCCCCACAACCACCTGGGCGAGAGAGAACAGGCGAGAATAAGAAGAGCGGGGCAGCCAAGTGGCACAGTGAGTAGAGCGCCAGCCCTGGAGGCAGGAGGACCCGAGTTCAAATCCAGCCTCGGACGCGTGACACACTTACTAGCTGTGTGACCCTAGGCAAGTCACTTAAACCCCCATTGGCCTGCCTTCCCCCCTCCAGATAAAAAAAAATTAGAGAATAAGAGGAGAAAAGGTTGAAATCCCTCCCTTTAGCCACTTGGCCTTCTTTAGGAACAGAAATCTGTCCTTTTCTTTCCAGACTTTCTAGCCTCCTCCCTAGGCCTCAGTTTCCCCCTATGTAAAACTGGAGAGACTATGTTCACACCAGCCCATCTTCCCAAAGGACCAGAAGCAAAGACGTGGGGAAAATACCAAATGTAATCGGCTCGGCCTCTAACGGGTCCTTTCAACCTTCGGTGTTTGAGGAAGTGCCATCCTTCCCGACCCTCCTCAGTTCCCAGCCCAGGACTCACATTGTCGCCATTGCTCCGAAGCTTCCAGAAAGGCTGAATAAAGAGCCAGGAGCCCTCGTTGCCGGTGGCATCCAGAGTCACCCTCATGGCGTTCTTCTCCAGCAGAGCTGGTAATCTCTTGTTCACAGTCAAGTACTTGTTGCTCTTCATGTGAAGGAGCTGGAAGGAAGGAAAGGGAGGTGGGGACAGGAGGCCGGCATGGGCAACTGCAAGGGCTGGACCCCCGGGCCGGGCACCAGCAAGAGGCGCCGAGGCAGCAGCGACCTCGGGACCCACGAATACACCGTGGTCAGACATACACGGAGAGCCCCAACTACACCTGACTACGCGGTTACTCAAATGCATTCATGCGGTCTCACAGTCACAAAGACACATATATATTTACAGGCACACCTGTCAGTCATACAGAGAATTGGTTACAAATGCAGTTGCCAAAAAACTACTCATTCACAATCCCACCATTGGTCATACACAGAATCACAATCACCAAACAATATACAGCTACAAAAAATATGAGTTCAGTCATTTTTCAGTTGTGTCTGACTCGTTGTGACACTATCTGAGGTTTTTTTGGCAAAAATACTAGAGTGGCTCGCCATTTCCTTCTCCAACTCATTTTACAGACGAGGAAACTGAGACAAATAGGGTTAAATGACTTGCCCAGGGTCACATAGCTAGAAAGTATCTGAGGCCAGATTTAAAGTCAGAAAGATGCGTCTTCTTGACCCCAGGCCTGGCACTCTATCCCTTGCGCCAGCTAGCTGCCTCCAAAAATACATATTCATAATCGCACCCATCAGTCACACACAGTCACAAACACAGTCAGCAAAAAAATACACAATCACACCATGAGCATACAGAGAATCACAGCCACCAAAATATTGACAATTCAAAATCAATCACAGATGGAATCAGTGACCAAACAATACACACTCACAGTCCTACCCGTCAATCACACACACACACACACACACACACACACACACACACACACACACACACAATCGGGGCTCACAAGCTACCCTCTAAAAGTTCCTGGCCTTTCAGCCAGTCCCTCAGGATACCATTACACTCATTGGGAGAAAGCATCTTGGAGTGCTGCTCCAAATGGTGAAAATAAATTAATGCCTAATCTCATAACCTGTAATTAACTTGTTGGGAAAATGCTCAGTTCCTCCAGGTCTCTTCTGATGCGTTCAAGGTTGTATGGCCCGAAGTTTCAAAGCGTCTTTGTTTCCTCACTATATCCTATGAGAACCACTAAGTCGTACATGAAGTGAAAAAAAGCAACAGCTACTACTAAAGCAAAGCTCACTACCAAGCCTCAGTCACCATGTGAGTTGTGTGACTTGATCACAAAACCACACAAATACAATCCTACCCATGGCCACACAAAATCACACCTCAGCCTCATAAAGTCGCAAATACACACTTATAAAATAACACCCAAGTCTTACGGTCATACCAAACACATCATCTTACTCAAACAGTTACAAATTCACACATTCGCAATCATACCCAGGTCTCGCAGTCACATTCAGAGTCACTACGTCTTATACCAAGACACACACAAAATCACAACACGGAGAGATAAATTTACCTTGTCACACACCCACATGCATCCTAATGACTGAGGGGTCAGTTTGCCATCCAGAAGATGGTGGCCTAAAGTCACCTTCCCTGGCCCATCCAGAAGTTGGTAGTCTAAGGTCACCTTCCCTGGCCCATCCAGAAGATGGTAGCCTAAGGTCACCTTCCCTGGCCCATCCAGAAGATGGTAGCCTAAGGTCACCTTCCCTGGCCCATCCAGAAGTTGGTAGCCTAAGGTCACCTTCCCTGGCCCATCCAGAAGATGGTAGCCTAAGGTCACCTTCCCTGGCCCATCCAGAAGATGGTAGCCTAAGGTCACCTTCCCTGGCCCATCCAGAAGATAGATGGTGGCCTAAGGTCACCTTCCCCAGTCCATTCCCTAAGTTTTCTTCTAATATCATCCTTCCTCCCAATTTTCTCCAGATGAAAGAGGAAAGAGAAGAAAGGAGAAATGATAAGTTCACGTCTTCTTTATAGGGCACAAATTTCCAAACAGATGCACGTGAGGGGAGACATAAAGAATAGATGGAGGCTGAGGCTGGGGATGGAGGAAGAAGGGGGCACTGAAGCAATGAGGGTGGGAAATATATAGGAGGTGAGTTTCTACCTGTATGACACTGCCATACTTCACCACATCCCCATGAACTTTCTTATTTTCTGTCTCGTTCTGCTTCTGTTCCATTTGGGCTGCATGCTACAAAGAGAAACAAATCAAGGAGAAAAGTGAAGGGTGAGGCAAGCATTCAAAACGGGTCCCTCCCTGGTCTTGCCCCTATGCCAAAACATGCCCCATCTTTCCTAAATAAGCAATCCTGGGAACATCACAGACACTTTAGGCCAGAAACTCATTATTGTCCCAGGAACAAAGTCAGCCTCTTCTAGTCCAGTGAGACAGTGCAAAGGAAGACAGAGGAAACTGAGGAAAGCTGAGAAATGGAGAGACCTCTCTATAAAGAAATAGATCCTGTCTAAGACAGCTCCAAAAGACTCATGATGGAAAATGCTCTCCACGTCCAGAGGAAGAACTATGGAGTCTGAATGCAGATGGAAGCAGACTACTTGCCCCTTTTGGTTTGTTTGTTTCTTCTTTCTCGCGCTTCCTCCCATTGGTTCTAATCCTACTTTAAACACGACTAATGTGAAAATTTTAAGACAAAAAGAGCTCCTGGTTTGGGAATTTTTTGGAGTGACCCATATGTCAGTTTGGGTGTTAATCTGTGTAAGGTTATAGAAACTGCTTTATACGTCCTTGGTTTTCTTTTAGTGGCTGGTGAGGGTAGGGGTGGAGGTGGAGAACTGGTTCAATAAATTACTTGTTTGTTTTGCCAAACACAGGGAACTCCCAGTGAGAAAGCTCCCTCCACCAGGAGAGATCTTGATGCTCTGCTTGGTCTTAGAGCAGCCTCCAGGCCACATGGGGCCCTCTAGGTCCTCAACTGCAGCCCTTTGACTGAATCCGAACTTCACAGTGTTCAAAGTTTGGATTCAGTCAAAGGCCCGAACCTGAGGACCCAGAGGGCCACGTGTGGCCTCGAGGCCGCAGGTTCCCTACCCTTGTCTTAGAGAATTCTCTTCAGTGCTGAGAGGTTAAGTAACCTGTCCAGGGCGACACAGTCAATATGAGTTAAAGGTAGGACTCAAAGCCAGGCCTTCCAGACTCTGACGTAGGCTCCCTAACCACTAAGCCACATTACCTCTCAGGGTGGATTACTGCAAGATGAGGTTAGAGAGGAAGGCAGCAGATCACGAAAGACTTTGAAAGTATTAGGGGCAAAAGGCCCCAAACTCGCCATCCCATCTGGAGGCTTCCTGATTGACTGAGGATGAGCCTTGGAATGGAAGAATGGACCAATGGCAGCTCCCACAAAGCCCAGGAGAATAAATTACAAAACTAGCCAGGGCACGGTCTAAACAGACAAAGCCATTTTCTTCTAGGGCCATGGTGAGAGCAGAAGATACACCAACATCCATCTCCCAGGCCCCCTAGGCCAGGTTAGGCCTGGGGAACTGTAGTTACTGATTGAGTTAGAAAGCTTAGGTCTCATCTAGTCTGGAACCAGGCAGACTTGTCTTCTAACTATTTTTCTGTACTGGACCTATGATTTCATTAGACTAGGGAACCAACTCCCTCTACCAACGCACTGGCTCTGTAACTTACAATCTTAGAAAACACTAAACACTAAATGGGGAGCACTGAGAAAGTGACTTGCCCAAGGTCTCACAGCCAGTATATGTTAGAATTGGGATTTGAATCCAGGTCTTACTGACTTTGAAGCCAGCTCTCTCTCTAACCATTGAACCTCTCTACTCAGTAAGTATGGAATATTATTTCTTAACTTACATACCTTTATGAATAAACACCTAGAAAACCATAGTCTTGTGGTCTCAAGTATGGGCAAACAGTGGGTAGAAGGGAAAGAGGGAAGTAAATGCTAAACCCAAGCCACCAGAGATGATGACAGCAGCGGACAAAGGGGGATAGGTAATTACCTACATCAGGGGCAGCAGATTTCTGACCTCAAGGGCCAGGAAGGGCCAGGATCCTCCAATCTCAGGCCAAAGATTCAAATTGGGGATGTTTAGTTAGAGGCAAAAGGGGAAAACCCTTAGCCCAAAGAAGGCAGACTGCCCTGAGCCAGCTCTGAGAGAAGCCCATATCCTAGGAAGCTGACTACAGGTGAGAGAGGCCCAAGGCTCTGAATAGAATCCAACATTTATTACAGTCTGCCTATTCTTAAAATCCTCCAAGGGAAGGAGATTTCCCAGCTGGACTGGGTGTCTCTCACACCCCTTATTAGAGCACAAGACCTTCTGCCAGTATTAACCCTCTCCCCTGCCCCCATAGGGACACTTCTCCATCCTAGGCCACGTTACACATCATCCCCTCTTTATTCCCATATGGACTGCATGACCTTTCCAGTGATATATCTTGTTACCTCTGACAGGGGCTTTTCTCTTCAGTGGGGCACAGAGTACCTAGTGGACTCAAAGCTTGGATCCCACCTGACTCTGCCACCTCAGTTTTGATACTTACTGCCTGTGTGACCTTGGGCAGTTTACTCTATTTTCCTGAACCTCAGATTCCTCACCAGCTCCTATGACCCCACTTCTGACACCAACTAGCTATGTGACCACCTGAGCTTTGGTTTCCTTTACCTCATCCCCTCATCTGTACAATGAAGATAAAAATACTCTACTACCCATCCATGGGGCTATTGCAGGGAAGGCACTTTGTACACCACAAAGCAACGGCTCTATAAATATAACCTATGATTATTTATACCACAGAGGAAAGTTCAAACTTAGTGGTGGTTCTCCTACAGTTGGTTTTCCTTTTTCACTCAAAGAAAGTCTCCCCTAGGCGTTCTCTCACACCTCTTAGTCAGGAATTCCTTTCTACTAATTTCAGTTCCTCCTGCTCCCACCCCCTCCTCCCACCGGCCCTCTAAAGCCCAACAAACCCACT
Source organism: Phalanger gymnotis (assembly GCA_028646595.1). Taxonomy (NCBI): domain Eukaryota; kingdom Metazoa; phylum Chordata; class Mammalia; order Diprotodontia; family Phalangeridae; genus Phalanger; species Phalanger gymnotis. The sequence continues at coordinate 210,401,415 of CM053627.1, read as the reverse complement.
GTCTTAGACTGAGTCAAGAGAAGAGAGAAGCGGTGGAGGGTAGGCAGGCAGGGAGGGGCCAGAGATGTCCCAGCTCCCTAAAGTCTGGGAGTGGGAGTTGGTGCCACCCTTGAGGGGATTCCCAGATGCCCTTATCCCTGAGAGTATCTGAAATGAGTCAGTGACTCCCAAGCTCAAAACCAGCCCAGCTGGGGCAGGCAGGCACCGGGGAGGTGGCCAAGTCCAGACTGAGAACCGAGAGCCGAGACCGAGGATGTTGTAGAAAGAACACGATGTGGAGGCAGGGTCTAGGTGTCAGACCCAGCTCTTCTACTTAGTATGTGTATGACTTATCTAGTCTAGATCTCACTTTCTCCATCTTATAAAATGGGGAGGGGAGGTAGACCCAGCAGTCAGTCAATTAGCATTGAAGCACTAACTAAACTAAATATTAAGACCAGATCATAGGATCAATAAAACATTTGGAAAGGCTCTTAGAAGTTACCAAATCCAACCCCCTTATTTCACAAATAAGGAAACCGAGGCCCAGAGTAAGTCACCAGCGGCAGAGCCAGGATGCGAGTCCGAGAGTTCTGACTCCAAACCCAGCAAGCCTTCTTTGCCAATATTGCCGCTCTCCTATCTCCTATCTATCTCCCAGATACAAATCTGTGATCCCCTCATGACCCCTGATCTACAAGGTTTCTTCTGGATACTGTGACCCCAAGTCCGGAGAGAGCCAAGAGTCCCCTGTCTCCTACCCGCAGAACGTGTACTCACAGACTACCGAAGGCAGAAGGGAATGTAAGCTACCGTGTGGTCCAAACCCTTTGCTTTGCAGAAAGAGAAACTGAGACCCAGAGAGCAGAGGCAATTTTCCCAAAGGCACACAGCGAGCAAGCGGCCGAGTTGACACAAGAAGCCAAGTTTGCCGATTGCCCGGCCAGCGCTCCTTTTGCTCGTTACACAAGCCTCTGGGTCTTCGAATCTAAGTCTCCGAAAGGTGAATAGTGGCAATGAACCTATCACCGAGCTCGCCGAGGTCAGAACAGGCTGAGATCATGTACTACAGGATCTCTGTCCTCCAAGCTAGGGTGTCGCTACATTTAATGAAATGTAAACCCAGAGACCATGCCCGCCCACCTAAGCCTCAGTGACCAGAGAGCAGATCTCCACTGCAGTGCGTGAGAAGAGGGCATGATTCAAAAGTGAATGTGAAATCAGGGTTTGGCACATATTTGGGATTAGGAAGGGCTCTGGTGACTGAGATTGGACTTCATACCACATTGCGTTGGCATGGCTCCACCCAAACCTCATTCCAAGGGTGAAAGGGAACTGCTCCATTTTCCAGTTCTAAACAATCCCATTCCATAGGGGAGAGAGCAGGGAGATGAGACAGTGAGCCAGAGAGGAGTCACCAAAGCTTGCCTGCTGATCCCTTCCCTGTCTCCACTCTCACTCTTCTCATTCCTTCTGTCTTGACTCTCATTTCTGCCCCTCCTCCGTTTTCATTTCCCCCGCTGTCACTGTTGCCATCAACGCTGTCACTCTCTTCCGTCTCTTTAATGCCATATCTACTTCTATGAGAATATCCAGGACTATAATGTTAGAGTCCACTCTACAATAGTCTTCTAGAGGAATGTCCAGACTATAGTGTTAGAGTGGGCAACTCTATTTTCCTCAATGGAGAAAACAGTTATTTAAAAAAGAAAAAAACTTTGCTGATCTTTTCCCTCTTTCTCGCGCTTGTTGTGCTCCTTCCAGTTTCACCCTTAAACATCGTCAGTATGGCTTTGCATAGTTGGGTGCCTTGTCAAGCTTTCTTGAAACTGATTACCCTCCACAGCTTCTCTCTGTTTTACGATATTGCTCATAGTCTTTGTCATCCTTCTCTGTAAGATTTTTACAAACGAGTTCACATATCAAATTGGTGTTGCCTTTGGCTGCCATAAATCTCTAATTGGCATGTAAGTCAAATAAATGTCTGCTGACCAGAGTGCTTCTTAAAGTATTTTGATCTCTTCACTGATGTCAATTAGACCTTTGCATCAAACTGCTGTCATCAATGCCAAAGTCCCTTTTTTTCTGTCCAGATTCCATTTTTAAAAGATCAATACCTTAAGTAAATCAGGTTCCAGTCATTTTAATTGCAAATCATGGTTTTTTCCTTGTTTTTACTATTTCTGCTAACTTTGTAACTCATTTTCATATTGGTCTCTCTAAACGGAGACAGATTCAGGAATGGATCCCGCAGCAGTACTGAGGAATTTCTTCTCCGTTAGTAGACAATCAATTTGATTTTTTGTGATGTTACTCAGCATTTGTCCAGTTCAGAACCTACCTGACTCTCTTCTCAAAGAAAAGCCTCATGATATAGAGTTGTGAGGCTTCTGTGTCTTTGTCTTCTCTCGTTCCTTACTCCTGAACTGTATTTCCCAGCATAATTTTCACCCTCTTCACCTTTGAATTAAAGTCACTGAGTACTAAAGTACATAATGATTTAATTTGGAAGGTTCGATTGAGTTCTTTATCCCCTACAACAAATGTGGGTGCATAGATTGTAATCACTGCCAGAGTGATCTTTTTGCAAGCACATATCATGAGCCCCAAAGTACGAGATGACCAAATACCCCATGAAATGGTGGATTTAGTTGCCTCTGAGTGCACGATCAAACCATTTCCATGCATTCCCTTATTGGCCTCTTCAAGGAGAACCTAAGATCATCTTACTATTTACCTTCCTTCTGGTTTGGTTTATAGCTGGAATATCAAGGTTGATACGATTCAGTTCCTGGCATCTGTATCACCACTTGGTCACTGGACCTCACATTTAGAGTAAAACCAGCTAGGCTGATGTTTACAGATACCATAAAAGAGGTGACTCTTAGCACCCTCGGCCCCTTTTCTGACACTCTGCCCTTGTCGTTGCAGAAGCAGAAAGAGGCCCATGCCGGACCAAGAGGGCCTTTTTGTTGTCGGTTTCATAGGTCACCACGGCCAAAGAATCATCAGGTGTTTAGCTTACTGTTAATGAGACTCCGCACTCAGTTGGGCTGGTCCTCTGAAAGCAGACTTGGTTTGTGGCCAGGACCCTATTCAAAGCCTTTCCCACATGGCAGAACCTGCCAGAGCTTGAGCTCAGCTGGCAAAGGCCTCAAGAACCAGAGTCGTCTCCATTGCCATAACGAGGCATCAGAGTAGGAGTTTGGGTAAGTAGGAGCGTGTGAACATGAAAGTCACTGATCATAGACTGTCAGAATTGGAAGGCACACTAGAAACCATGTAGTCCGACATTCATTTCATATATGAGGATGCTAAGGCCCAGAGAGGTGAAGCAACTCACCCAAGGCTGCAGAGCTCATAAGCAGGAAAGAGAGGATTCGAACTCAGGTCCTCCGACTTCACATCCAGTGCTTTTTGTGCCATGCTATCCTGCTCCTATATCACGACTGTGTTTATGCAAAAGAACACACCAAGGATGTGCATTTGTGTGTCCATGTATCTAAGCAGTGAATGTAAGTTAAGGGTTCTTAACTTTTCGGGGTTTAGACTCCTTTGACGATCTCGTGACACCTATGGATCCCTTTTCAGAATAACAGTTTTAAATGCACAAGATAGAATTCATAGAATGACCAAAGAAACCAATTATATTGAAATATTTGTAAAAAAAATTTAGATACATTTATAGACCCCAGGTCTGCTAATGCATTTGAATCCCTAATTATGAACCCTGGTTTAAGGGCACAAAATATTGACAAGCATTTATTAAGTGTCTGTTGTATACCAGGCACTGGACTAACTTCTAAATGTATTAAGTATGAGCCCGTGAATGAGAAATATTCATCTGAGTGTGTGCACGTGTGTGTGATAGTGTATTCTTACATACCTAGGTTTGAGTCAGTATAGAACAGCCTCTGCCTGTCACAGAGTAGGAAAGAACCTCGTGACAGACAGGCCACACTGTTCTCCCTCCTGGCCAGGAAGAGATACATTCAAAGTTATTTATAACTCTGCGTCAGGCAATCAGTCCACCACCCGCCCCACTTCCTGCACTGCTCACATCTGCCAGGCAGCTGCAGGGGGTGGGAGCAGGAGGGTGATCCTCTCTGCCCTTGGCCCCCATAAGGCCATCCTCTTAGCTCGGGCTGGAGCAGCCCCGCAGCAAGGGAGCAGATTAAGCAGGCTAGACAGAGTCTTGGGAAGCGAGGTTGGAGACGGCTTCAAGGCCAGAGCTTCATGCCAAGGTCAAGTCCAGACAGAACAATGAGCAGTGAGGGTAGGGTGAACACTCGGCTGGGGGCAGGGTCAGAGAAGGGGAAAGCGGGCTATGTGAGCAAAGGAGGACAGGGAGCAGGGCATTTCTGCACAATGGAGATAAAATGAGTGGCTGACAGCGAAGGCTAACAGCATTTACTTTTAGTCAAAGGAGGCAACATCTGGACTAGGAGCCAAGATCTATGGATTCTAGCACTGGTTCATCATGTGACCTTGTACAAGTCACTTCTCATTCAGAGGACCGGACTACCTAGTCTCCAAGTTTCCTTCCAGCGTTGAGTTTTGATAATCCACCATTCTACATGCGAGGATAGCTTCTGGCTCTGACATTCAATGCTCCAAAGTTCTACGTCCTGAGACCCCTTCCAGCCCTTCCCCAAGGTCTTACACCCCCTCACCTGGAGCTTCTGCAGTAGGACAACGTCAGAGATCTTCTCTTTATCCTGTTTGGTCTGCTTGGCTTTCCAGTACTGCTTCTGGGCCGAATATCGGTTCATGGGGCATACCTTGAAGAGGCAGTCTGAGAGGGAGGACAAAGGGAAACGGTGCTTTAAATTGGGAGGCATTTTGGGGAGGGAAAGAAGAGAGGCTACTAAGAGGATTACTTCACATTTTTAGGGCCACAGGCATTGTCTTAGAAAGCCATGTTTAGTGAAAGAGCTCTTGACTTGGAGTTTGAAGGATTGGGTTCGAGTCCTGCCTGTTGTGGACTGTTGTGTCCTATCACTTCCATCAAAGGTGACTGGCCTATGGTCCCTTCCATTTCTGACACTGGGTGACTAAATTACAATGAAATGCTTGAGACTGGGAAAGCAGTCCAAGTGGAACTCGACATAATGCCTCAGGGCAATGGATTACCTAGGGAAGGTTATCGTATGGTCCCAACAAAGTTCAGTTCTGTTCAGTGGGCCAACATTTGAATCCATGGTGCTAAGAGCTCATTAATCAATGAATGTTTTTGTGCTCAACTCTGAGAGGGAAAGACAAACAAATAAACCTTAGCCCTTGCCTTCAAGAAGATGCACACGAGTAGGAAGAATCAGACATTTATACAGATAATTATCACCTGGAACAGAATATGGCCAATGATAGTGCTCTGGGGGAGGTGGAGGAGGGGTTCAAAGAAAGAAGAGAGAGCTCTCTTTCAGCTGAGGCAGTCAAGGAAGGTTCCACGGAGGAGGTGGCATCTAATCCACATAGGAAGTAGACAAGGAGGGAGAGCTGGGGAGAGAGGACATTCCAGGTAAATAGAATTTCAGAAGCAAAAGCACAAACACTAGGAGATGGATTAGGCCCGAGTGACCATGGATTTAGAGTTGGAAGGGACCTCAGAGATCACAGAGTGTAACCCCCTCATTGTGCAGATGGGTAGGGTGGGGTAGGGTGGGAGCTGCCTTTGCCCTCTGATTAGAGACTACTAGGCTGGGTGTATGACTCAGGGCTGGACAACAGCTCATGGCTTGCTGGCACTTTGCCCGTGAAGCAGGCAGATCCCAGCAGGATCAGAGGAAACTGGGCTTTCAGGATGCTTCTTGCTAGGGTCTTACCCCCAGGCCTCAGACACAAGCACGCTGCCTTTTCTTCTCCTACTTTCTTATTCTTCCCCCTCATCTTCCCCCTGTCCTCTGCTTCTCTATTCTCTTCTGGTACTACATGCCTGATCTGTCTCTAGTGGATTGCTTATTTCACTCTATTGAATGGAATATATATTAACCTGCTTTGGGAAAAGCCCTCTAGAGCACACAAGGATGTGTCGAACCCATTGCTTTCCCTTGGGAAGATCACAGTCCGGTGGAAAAGACAAGACTAGCAACCACAAAAAGACGTTTCAAAAGACAGCATCCTCTCAAGAGAATAAATCCAAGATATCAGTTGTCCTATGAGAAATTATCTAACCACTAATAATTAAAGAAATGCAAAGTAAATCAACCCTGAGTTTCTCCGCCCCCCGCCCCTGACCCTTCCCAACCCTTCATCAGATCGGCAAAGCTGACGCAAAAGCCGAATGACAAATCTGGAGGACAAAACAGGCACATGCATGCACTGTTGGTGGAGCTGCAAATTGGTCTAGCCTTTCTGGAAAGTAATTTGGTGTTACATCCCAAAAGTCAACAAACTATGCAGACCCTCTGACCCAGCACTAACACCACTAGGTTTAAACCCCAAAAGGATAAAAAAAAAAAAAGAGGGAAATGACTCACATGTACAAAAATATTTTAGCAGTTCCTTTTATGGTGGAAAAAGGCTAGAAACTAAAGGGATGTCTATCAATTGCGGAACAGATGAGTAAATTATGATATATAAATATAACTGAATACTATTGTGCTGTAGGGACAGCTAGGTGGTGCAGTGGATAGAGGGCAGGGCCTAGAGTCAGGAAGACTCATCTTCCTGAATTCAAATCTGGACTCAGACACTTACTGGTTGCGTGACCCTGAGAAAGTCAGTTAACCCTGTTGGCCTCAGTTCCTCATCTGTAAAATGAGCTGGAGAAGGAAATGGTAAACCACTCCAGTATCTTTGCCAAGAAAACCTCAAATGGGGTCATAAAGAGTCAGATGAGGCTGAAATGACTGAAGAACAAATTGTACTGTAAGAAATGATGAAGGAGATGGTTTCAGAGAAACCTAGGAAGATTTGCATGAACTGATACAGAGTGAAGACAGCAGAGCTGGGAGGACCATTTATACAAAAACAAGATCATAAAGACAAAAAACTTTAAAAGACTTAAGAACTCTGACCAATGAGATGATGACCTGTAATTCCAGAGGAGCAATGATGAAGCATGCTACCCACTTCCTGGCAGAAAGAGATGCACTCAGTCTGCAGAAAGAGACATACAAGATCTGAGGGTTTTAGTAGACTGCGAATTCAAAACAAGTCAATAGAGTAATATGGCAGCCAAAAAAAAGCTAATGCAATCTTGGGCTGCAATCAGAGAGATATGGTGTGCAGACCTAGGCAAAGTCATAATCCTACTTAGCCATTGTCAGCTCGTATCTGGAATACTGTGTTCCTTTATAGGTTCCACATTTGAGAACAGACGTCAGTAATCCAGGGAGTGATCAGAAGATGGCAACCAGGGTGGTGAAACGCTTTAGGGTCATGCTATATGAATTCTGTATGAAGACAGACGTTTAGCCTGGAGAAGAAAAGACTCAGGGAGGACTGGCACATGAAAGAGGGATGAGACTTGTTCAGCTTATTCCAACAGGGTACAACTAAATGAAGGAGCAATGGGGGAAAGTTTCGGAAAAACAAAATTAGGCTGATGCCAAGGGGATAAAAGCTTCCTGACAATTAGGACTGTCCAAAAGTGGTCGTTATTTGTTTGTCCTTCATTCTCAGAGGAACATAACATCAGGGAGGTGATGTCATGACTTGCAAGTGAATTGGATTTAAGAGAAAGAGGGCTGTGCAAAGTCACCAGCCTCGCTTTCTCCTCCAAAGCCATCTTAGTCCAGTGGTGAGATGTAGATCAGGATGACTGGATATGGCTTTTTAACAGGTCTGAGTTTGACTGAGGAAACACCCATTCGGTGCTTAAGGCTAGGTATGAAATGAAGGAGAGAATGGTGGAACTGCACTAAGATGCGATAAGTGTCCTCTCACTGGAGCTCTTCAAACTAAAGCTAGATGACCATTTCATAGAATGGTAGTGGAGATTCTTGGTCAGGTAAAGTCTGGACGTGATGGCGTCTGAGATGCCGGGAGCACAGAGCAAGGAGAGATCCCTGGGGTGCCTAGGGAAGGATCCATGAGGAGGCATGACTAGAGCTGGGCCTTGGCACACGAGCAGTTTTTTCACAGCCGTTGAGGATGATAGGCTGTCTGATAAAGTCACAGCATGAGCAAAAGTGCAGAGGCAAGAGTCATGACTTATGAGGAAGAAGGGTTGTAGCTAGGAGACCAGCCTAGCTGGTGGAGAAGAGTGCTGCTGACCATCTGTGTGCAATAAGGCTAGAGAAGGTCTTTCCAAGCAGTTCAGGAGTTTTCATGATGGAGGCGATCAAATAGGACCAGGCATCCTATCTGTCATGAGTCTAAGGAGGTCTGATGCTAGAAGATAAGGAAGAGGGAGAAAGAGACAAAGGGCCTTAAGACAAATCAAACCTAATGGCCTACAGGATATCACAGGATCATAGATTCAGAGCTAAAGAGAATTTAGTATCCAGCTCCTTCATTTTACAGATGAGGAAACTGAGTCATGGGTTCTGTGACTTATCCAGGGTCATACTGCCAGGAAATGTGTGGAATGAAGTTTGAACACAGGTCTTCCTGACTCCAGGTCCAGTGCCCTCCCTGTTATACCATCCTGCCTTTCAACAACATTCCATAATGTTCTTGGAGGGGCAAAATCCAAGCAAAGGTAGCCCCAAGGTCACCTGGAGGGACAGGAGGCTCCAGAGAGCCTCAGTTGTCTTCAGGGTTACCTAAACTCTCATTTTCCTGGGACTTCCTTTCCCAGGGCTTACACGATCCTGAAGACAACTGATAGGTATCACTGATGTGGGACACAGTCCCTGAAGTCAGGACACTTCAATCTCTTGGGGAAGACAGAGCCATTGCCTTCAGAGTACTTCCAACATGATGAAATGTGGTGGGAGATTAGCCCTGCCTTTCAGAAACCAAACAGAGGAGACCAATGGAGACCAATCAGGTTTAACAGAAGAGGCAAAGTCTTGGTTCTCAGAGAACCCCACCTTCCAATCTCTCAATCTCTCAATGTTTCTCTCTCTCCTTCTCTGTCTCTCTGTCTCTGTCTCTCTGTCTCTCTTTCTCTCTTCTCTCTCTCTCTTCTCGCTCTCTCTCTGTCTCTGTCTCTCTGTCTGTCTCTCTCTCTCTCTTTCTCTCTTCTCTCTCTCTCTCTCCTCTCTGTCTCTCTGTCTCTGTCTCTTTGTCTCTGTTTCTCTCTGTCTCTCTCTCTGTCTCTGTCTCTCTCTCCCTCTCTCTCTCCCACCCACCCACTTCCTTCTTTCTTGTACCACAGTCCATCACTTCTTCTATAACCTCATTTATCTTCCTTCAGATTTTGACTCTTTGATTGACCAGTTCAATCATACCCTACCACCTGCCCTTTAATTCCTCATCTCCTTGTCCTATCACTAGACGAATCTCAGCCATGGGAATCTCACCACCCACCTTCTATCCTCCTACTCGCAATCTGCTGAATGGTCCTAGAGACTAAACAGTAACTGTATTGAGCAGGAATTTACAGCATCTAATCTTAATTGGGCCCTCACTATCATACAGCTATGCTTTTATTCTTCTCTATCACATTCTCCAACAATGGCTTCTCTGAACCCTCTCCTCAGATCCCTTCCACCACTCCTTTTACCCTTCCTCTCAGAAGACTCTCTCCTCTTTTGCTATCACAAGATCCCTATTCTCCCTGACTCCACACCTGAAAACCTTGCTCAAAATCCCCCATTCTCTCTGCCTTAGCTTCTGATGAGGACATGAACCTTCTCCCTATCAGAGCTAACTCTACCTCTTATGTTCTTAATCCCATCCATTCTTCCAGAGACTTGGCTCCTTCTCTCATCTTCAATCTCTCCTATACATTGGCTCCTCTCCCTAGGGCTACACACATGCCCAGGTCTCCCTGATCTTGAAAAACCTTCCATGATCCTTACCGTTCCTTCCAGCTGTACCCTATACTCCTCCCTTGCACAGACAGATCCCTAGGAAGGGCCATCGTTGTTTCTATGTTTCCATTCCTCTCCTCAGTCCCTTGTAGCTTGGCTCCTGATCATGCCACTCAATTGAAGTTGCTTCTCCAGGGTCAATAACGATCTCCTAGGGAGTCCTGAGGCCTTTTCTCAGTCCTCGGTTTGACCCTCTGTAGCTCCTGACGCAGCGCATCGCCGCCTCCTCTCAGACGACGGCTCCTCCCTTGATCTCTTTCACAAGGCTGTCTTTAACTTGTTTCTACCTTTCTGTCTAGCTAGTCATTTTCAGTCTCCTTTGCTAGTCGATCTTCTTCCTTCAGCCCACTAAATGAGGACACCCCTAAGACCCTGTCCTAGGCCCTCTTTTCTACAGTTCCTACATACACTCTCCCTGGGTACCCTCATCTGCTCTAATTGGTTCAGTCATCATCTCTGCACGGTTAACAACCAAACCTAACCATCTGGCCCCAATCCTTCCACTGACCTTTAGTCTCACGTTACTAACCACGTGCAGCGGAGGTTCCTCAGGATAGTCTGCAACCATCTCAAGCTCAACATATCCAAAAGGGATCTCACTGCATTTTCCTAAAAAGAATCCTCCTCCAAACTTCCCGATTTCTATCAAAATCACCACCATTCTTGAAGACACTCAGGTTTACAATCGCAGTCATCCTTGATTCTTCTCTCTTGCCCCCTATATCCAATCAGCTTCCATGTTCTGTCGACCTGCAAAACATTTCTTGCATCTGACCCATTTCCTATACTCACAGAGCCACCATCTAATTAACTCAGGCCTTCATTTTACCTCACCTAAACTATTGCAATTGCTTCCTAATTGGTCTTGATGTCTCCAATCCTTCCCTTCTCCCATCCATCATCTCATCCTAACTGATGTTCCTAAAAAACACTTATGACCATGTCATGCTTAACCTCCCTCAAAAATCTTCAATAGCTCCCTGTCGTGTCTAGGATAAAATGCCTCAGCCTGGTATTTATAGCCCTCTACCATATGGTTCCTCTTTGAGACCCATTTCTTATCATTCTCCTTGCGATAGCCTTAAGAGTGACCTGATAGCTGTTTCCGGTACATAATGCACCATCCCCCGCCTCCATGTCTTTGTCCGAGCTGCCCAACATTTTTGAAATGCATTCATCCTTTATTTTTTCCTCATATAATCTCTAACTTCCTTTAAAACACAATTCAGGGTACTACCTTCTACCGTATAGTAGTCTTTTCCTCATTCTACTTTTGTTAGCACGCTCTCCTTCTTGGAAATTATTTTGTATTACTTGACCTAGACTTTCTACTTAGTTCCTTGTGTTGGGGTTCTAGCTTCTGGGCGGCATACTGGTTCACATCTGTCTTTATGTCCCCAGCTCTTTGCATAATACCTTGCTCATAGTAAGTGCTTGGTAAATGTTTGCTGGATTACTGAAACAAGGGAAAGGGTTAAGTTTGAGTGCCAATCACTGTAGTCCCCTCGTAAGGAGGGCCCCAGAAGGGGACCCCTTTGGGAAAGCTCTGCAGCACTGGGGCAGCTCTGGGCAGCCATACCTGAAGAATCAGGGATTGAGAAACCCTGAAACAAGGAGAGATGTGAGAGTGATAAGATGAGGGAGAAGGAGGGAGAGAGTGCAAATAATGGAGTAAAGAAGCCAGTCAGGGCACATCTCACCACCCGCTCAAACACGCACACACATATGTGCGCACAGACATACCACCCATGTCTAACCAAAGGAAGCAAGCCAGAACCCCAGCCTGCCCCGATTCCGGAGGTGTTGAGCTCTGGCATCTCAGCTCCACTCTCTGAGCATGTCAGGACTTGGGGCTAGGTCTTGGAGGAGGTTGTAACGGGAAAGAGAGCCAAACGGGAGCTAATAACCCCTGAGGCTTGGAGATCCAACTAGGACTTATTACAGCTCCAGACAAAGCCAGAGGGGTGTGTGTGTGTGTGCGTGAGCTCTGGGCCAGGATAAGGGGGAGGGAAGTAAGGGAGAAAGAGAGGAGAACATCTGAGAAAAGATCGGGAAATGGAACTGGGCAAAACGGAAAGCCTAGAAAACACCTCCTTCTTTTCTGTGCCCCCCCACCCCAGGTCTCTACCCATCCCCAAGCACATCCCCTTGATGCCTATTTGATGTAGCAGAAAGATACAGGAGACCTGGATTCAAATCCCAACCCCGACCCTAACTAGCTGTGTAAACTTGCACATGCATCTCTTCTCCAACCCTCAGTTTCCTCCCGTGCAGAGTATGGATAAATAATCCTTCCGCTAACTACTTGGCAGGTGAACACATCGGAAAAGTCTTAAAAGTGCTATCGAAAGGTGGGTTGCACTGCCAGCACTGTGGGCAGTTTCCCTGAAGCCTGAGTCATCCCAGTTACTGAACATCAAGGTCATGGCCCTAATCCATGCGCCTTCTAGTGCTCTTGGGATCATCCTAACCCTGGCAGCTGTTAGAACCTCCTCTCCAAGAGCCTGGCTCTACCACTAATTCACTTAACAAGCGTTTATTAAGCTCCTACTATTGCTAAGCACAAGGACACAGAGAGAAATAAAACAGTTCCTGTCCTCAGGGATCAGGGGAGAAAACGTACACATGTAAGAAGGTATGAAAAGACACAGTAAATATAAGCTAATTTGGGGGAGGAGAGCAGAACTCGAAATTGAGAAGATCAGGAAAGATTTCATTTACAAGGTGGAACTTGCTCTGGGTCTCAATTTCATATGAAACTAGATAATGATGGGGTTATCCTCCGGTCTCAAAGGTTCCTCCCAACTTCAACAGTCTGTGCTCTATGACTTCACCACTGGCCACAGGGGTAGCCAGACACCAATGGCCAATGGCCAGGCTTCTGTGGGTTGGCCCTGGGGGAGGGAAGGAGGAGTAAAGCTCCAAAGGAGCTAAATTGGCATGTGCATAACAGTATTTAGACATTATTCATCTACTGTCCATCTGCCTGATTGTCCAGCCATGCCCTTACTCTGGCCTCAGGCCTCTGGGAAGGCCCCTGTGGTGGTGGTAAACAATTCCTGGGAACAGATGGGATATCCCTAAACTAGGACCAGCCAATAAATACAGTGACTTCTGCTGGTATTTATCACCCCTTTCTCTGTCCCACTCCTAAATAAGAGCAGAGCTCTGCTGAGCAGTCAGAACCAGGAGATAGGTGGGCACAGGCTGGCAAGGGTGCCAGGTAAGCAGTTTCCCCCCACCCGGGGAACAATGGCTTCTTTTTGTGCCAAGCGGACAATTCCCCTGGCACTAAATAAGGGTTGAAGGAGTCCACAGACACTTCTGCCCGCCCTACCATGCCAGTTCTGCTTGGCACTGCCTCTAGCTTTGGCAGCCCCACCCCAGGCAGGACCAGAAACTGTAGAGACCAGACTAAGGAGGAGGGAGGGCACTTTCTCCCAAGGGCTAGATAGGCCCTGGGTAGGAGGTCAGTTCCCTCCCCATCACCACTATCTCAAAGCATAGTAGGGCGGGCTATTGCCAAGGTGAAGGCAGAAGCTGGCACTATTCAGAGTTCGAATGGGGGCACATAGGCCCCTGGTATGGACATATTGGAAGCAAGGAGCAGGAGAGTCCTTAGTCTGGCCTCAGATCTGGATGGTGCCACTCCCTAGCTTTGGGGAAATAGGGAGGAGGGGGGAGGGAAGAGTGGGGGAGTCAATGCAGCATTTGTTCAGCAAAGTAGTTTTTTTGTTGTTGGAAATTGGCCTCAAACTGTCTCAACTCCAGCCCCCAGGCAAATCTTCTGCCACACCCACCTTCTTGACATATCCCCAGCAGAAACACTGAGAGAAAGAGAGAGAAAGAGAGAGAGAGACAGAGAGAGAGAGAGACACACACACACCCCTTTACTGAAGCAAACACACCCAAGTTGGACATAAACACACATACCTAGCCTCATGCATAGACCCTTTCTGCAATACAGTCCTCCTCCAGAAAGATAAATACCTCTTTCTTTCCTTCTTTCTTTCTTTCTTTCTTTCTTTCTTTCTTTCTTTCTTTCTTTCTTTCCTTCTTTCTTTCTTTCCTTCCTTCCTTCCTTCTTCCCTCCCTCCCTCCCTCCCTCTCTTTCTTTCTTTCTTTCTTCCTTTCTTTCTTCCTCCTCCTCTCCTCACATGTTCATTTGTACTGTTACTTTCTCCTGTCCCCTTTCTCTTTCAGTCTCTCTCCCTATCTGTCTCTCTCAGTGTTTCCATATGCCTCTTTCTGACTTACCCATCCTTTCTCTCTTCACTCTTACTCATTGTCTTTTTCTTTCTCTCGGTCATTTTCTATCTGTCTTTCTGTATCACCCATCTCAGCTATCTCCTCTCTATGTGTCTCCCTCCTACCCCACTTCTTTGTCTTTCTGGGTCTCTCTCTGTCTTTGTGTCTGTCTGTCTGTCTGTCTGTCTGTCTGTCTGTCTGTCTGTCTCTCTCTCTCTCTCTCTCTCTCTCTCTCTCTCACACACACACACACACACACACACACACACAGAGTTCAAAATTCCTATATTCCAGCCTCTCAGCAGGGCCCAGAGAGGAAAACCCTAGAAGGAATCCCAAATTCCCAAGGGGACTCCTCCCTGTAGGGAGGAAAGGCCTTCTCATGATCCTGCCAGAACTCTAGGGAAGGAAATCCCAAGACATTCTGCTGGAATTTTGTTGCAAGTCCTTGCTAGCACTGTCTAACCTAACTCCCTCTAGCTCTAAATGAAACCTATAGCCTTAGATCTGCCAACCATCTGGGGGTCCAAACCATGGCAAGAATAGGTCCTGGAAAGGCATCTTTATGTCTCTTCTCTTCTTGTACCTTTGGGGTCCATCGTGGCAGAAGGGTCAATTGGATCTGCAAACACAGTAAAGCCTGAACACAAATTCCCTTTAATTTTGAGTCTAACAGAGAGTTTTCCTAGGTTGAGTTATTTAGACCTGCCAGCCAGGACATGAGGGGACTTGGGCCACTCACCTCTCTGGGTCCTTCTCAACAAAGTCTGTCTAGACAATAATTCTCAACAGAATAAGGTCCCCGGAGGAAACACCCAGGTTGTCAGGCCTGTACACCTAAGTGTTCCTTCCATCACCCCATAACTGTATGGCGGTGGGGGGGGACATCTGGGAGAGCAGTTGGATCACCTTAGAAAAACCTGGGCACAGGGACCAAGGAATCAGGTGTGGGGTAAGGAAAGGGATGACCTCTATCTTTCTTTCTCTGCTGACCCTTTGAGTCCTAGGCCATTTGACAGCAAAATCCAGGAGGCACCGTGCCTCCTAATACCATATCCTACCTTCCAACTTGTCTGGGGGGAAAAATAGCTGGGAATGGGATCAGGATTTCCTTCAAATGTGCATATCTCCCAGAATCCCTTGGGAGAACAATTCTAGGCTAATCTCTCCCTGAGCAGCCAGCGTGGGCAGGAATAGCATGGTGACAAGCAGGACTGGCGTGTTCCTGCCTGCACCCTACCCCACCCCACATGGCCTCACCCATCACGCCACGGATCTGTCTGTCTGTCTCTCGGCTCCATCCCCAGTCACAGAAAAGAATAATAAGGATGACACCTTGAACGTGTAAAGCGTTTTCAGGCACATGATCTTCTTTGCATGTCACAACATCCCAGTGAGGTGAGCCGGGCAGGGCTTCACTAAGGGTAGAACTGAGGCCCGGAGAAGGGAAATGAAGCCTGAGGTCATACTCTAAATCAGAAATTCCCCAACGGTAGATTAGGACCCCTTCGGTGGGGGAGGGGGCCAGAAGTGGCTATGGAATTGTTTCAAGGGATCAAATGAGATAATGTAAGTTAAAGTGCTCTGAAAACCTTCAAGTCTATATAAATGTTAGCTACTAGAGAGACAGTGAGACAGAGACAGAGATAGAAACAGAAAGACAGAGATAGAGAGACAGTGAGACAGAGGCAAATAGAAACAGAAAGATAGAGACAGAGATAGAGAGACAGTGAGACAGAGATAGAAACAGAAAGACAGAGACAGAGAGACAGTGAGATGGACACAGAAAAAAAGAACTGCATATAGTAAGCTCTTATTCTGTGCCAGGCACAGTGCTAGGCACTGGAGATACAAATATAAACAAGCTAGACGGCCCCAAAGAGCTTACATTCTAACTGAGAAGACAACAAATACCTAAAGAGAAGCTTTGGATGGGGGCGGTGAGGCCCAGAGGGATGAGGTTCCAGCTCAGGGGACGAGGCTCCAGGAAAGGAAGTGGAAGGAGGGTTGGGAGAGGGAGAAAAGTCAGGAGTGAAGTACGCGCAGTCTGGCCCTACATGACAAGTTCTGGGCCTGGGGCTCCCCAATCAGGAGAGTAGGCTTTTTGATTCTTAGTATTAAGGCAGGAGTGAGGGAACCTGCTGCCTTAAGGCCGTGTGTGGCCCTCTAGGTCCTAGACCTAGACCCACATGTGGCCTCCCTAGCCCTTAATAATTAAGGGATCCATATGCAGTCACATATTTTCCCAAAGGACCCTTCCAGTATAACCACAGTCCTGGGTATTCTGAGGGAGGGGAAAGGTCTGAAATTTTCTGATGTTAAGAAAGGGTCTTTCGTACTGTGCTAGAAGAGGGTGAGAGACTCTTCTCCATACAGTGGCTGGGTCGTGACACAAACCCAGGGTTCCTGATTTAGAAGGCTAGCTGATCTGCTACACTCCCTGACACCCCCGCTGTCTCCTCTCCCAGCTTACGGAGAGCCCCTCCCCACCCTTGCTGTTGTGGTTGTTTGATCATTTTCAGTTGTGTCCAATTCTTCCGGATCCCATGGGGGGTTTTCTTGGCAAAGATACCCGAATGGTTTTCTACTTCCCTCTCAAGCTCATTTCACAGATGAGGAAATTGAGGCAAACAGGGTTAAGTGACTTGCTATCTGAGGCCAGATTTAAACTCATGAAGATGAGTCTTCCGGATTCAGAGTAATGCAAGGTTCATGAAGAGTCCTAACCAGGAGGCCAGTCTGGGCCAATGGAGGGATGTGACACCCCCCCACCACCACCACTTCTAAGAGGGGGAAAGGAAACTCTAGTGATAAGCTTCTTTGATTATATGATGGTAAGCTGGAAGCAGAGAAGAGACAGATGCCCCACAGAGCCCCCACCCCTTCTCCCTACAGCTCATCCTAATGCTTGCCATTCAGAGCAGGCTGGTTGAAAGGCTTACCTCGGAACTTCTTCGGTGGGTTTTCCAGATCACCAGCCGCTGGCTCCACCACACAGCGGTCATCCACCAGCCTGTAAAACAGAGCAGCCCCATCAACAACAAATTCAACCCACCTAACACCTTACTGAGTGCCTCCAGATGTATGTACATGGCATTGTGAGGGACTCAACTTTGACTAAGATCACAGGTTGAGAGTTGGAAGGGGCCTCAGAGACCATGCGATTTGACCCCTTCACTTACAGATGAAAAAACTGAAGCCCAGAGAGGTTGTGACTTGCCCAAGGTCACACAGGTAGTGACAGAGGCAGTCTGTCAGATACAGAGCTCTCTGACTCCAAAACCACTAGTTTCTATTGTCCTATGCAGTTTCTTTTTTTCTTTTATTGTTACTTTTTGAATGCCAGTGGTCTCTTTCCCTCCCTCCCTTCCTCCGAGCCATGCATTAGAGAAGGCCAACATTGTGTGTGTGTGTGAATGTGTGTAACCATACAATACATATTTCTACATATCAGTTCTTTCTCTGGAGAGGGCTAGAATTTTCCTTCCTAAATCCTTTGCAGTTGATTTGAATATTCATATGACTCAGAATAGCTTAGTCCTTCACAGTCACTCTTTGAGCCACATTGCTGTCACTGTCTACAACTTTCTCTTAGTTCTGCTCTTTTCACTCTGCATTATTTCATACAAGTCTTTTTGTGTTTTTCTAAAACCAACCTGCTCATCACTTCTTACAGCACAGCCGTATTCCACCACAATTATATGCCAAGACTTATTCAGCCATGCCAGCTGGTGAGCACCTTCTCAATTTCTAGCTACACTACTTCTCAAGATGTCTTCACATTCCTTCTGGCTGGAGGTGAGGTAGAGAGACCAGGAAAGGCTTCGTGAAGAAGGAAGCACCATTATTACAGATAGATTTGGACTGAGGATATACATCCGCGTCCTGGTTATGCCACTGAGTAAGCCTCCTTAAGAAATTAATGAAGAAGTTCAACTTAAATGGCCTTTTTAAGGCCCCTTCCAGCTCAAAATCTATGGTCCTTTGTCAGCAAAGAGAAAGCCCCCCCATTTCTTATCCCACCATGGACCACCTGCCCCAACCCTTAGTGTAGCTGTAGTACATGAGGGGTACCATAAAATTCCTGCCAACGTACTCAGACACAAACACAGAAGGATGCCTGAAGTATCTCCATAAGGCTCTCATCAATTCCAGTTAAGCTCTGCTTTCTCTAGATTCCTCTTTTAAAATCTAACCATCCCAGGGGAAGACTCACTTCTTAGGTCCCTAATGCCTTAGCAGAAGTTCCCAAACTTATTTGGCCTACCACCTCCTTTGAAAAAATTGCTCAGCACCCCCCTGGAAATCTACTTTCTTTAACTCTTTAATGGTTTTTTTAAAAATGTGTGGCATTTCAAACTACTACCACACACCCCCACTCCCACCTTCCCCCTACCACCCCCCTATCATTCCAGCACCTCCCCCAGGGGGCAGTATCACCCACTTTGGGAACCTGTGCACAAGACTGAGTTTATCAGGTCATTTCCAGCCCAGAGAGAAGGAGCTACTATAGCAGGAGACAATTAAAACTCAGGATTAGGGTCCAGGACAGAGGAGGGGTCCTTGGGGGACTTCACAGAAGTGAATTACTCCTAACACTCAGAGCAGCATTCATGCCCTGAACCCTATGCCTTCATGGGCTCCTTGAATAGCTCCTAACACTGAAAAGGGTAAGATTCCTCCATCCATGAGGAGGACAGAGAGACACTTGGAAAGAAAGAGCCCCAGCACATACCAGACCTCTGTATGTTGGATTATACATAGATAAAGTATGCATGATAAATGCATTTTTGCCCCCAGATTGGGCATGGCTAGCAGAAGCTCTCAGGAAGAGGGACTATTGGTATTCGGGGGGCTGGGGTAAGGCTACCTACTGATGGCGTGCTTTGCTCTGTGGACAATTCTCTATTCTGGGGACAGAGTGAGGAGGGGTCCAGGATCAAGACCTGTCCGAGGGTCTACCTATCCTTCTGTTCATCCGGCTGTCTGGTTGTACAGCTGGCTGTCTCACAACCCCCAAGAGACAATAAGATCTTCCTCTTTGGACCTCACTCCTCCATCTGTAGAATAAGGAGATTGGACTGAGGGAGTCCTAAAGTCTCCTCCAGCTCTGACATTATATAGTCTTATGAACACTTACTAAAAGCACTGTGGTACACTGGGAAGGTCATTGCCTTCTAGGCCAAGAGGATCTGGGTTCAAATCATGCCTCTGTCACTTACCAGTATGATGTTGGATAAGTTGCTTAAACTCTTTGGGCCTCAGTTTCCTCATCTTTAAAATAGTGAGGTTGGACTAGAATCAGGGATGGGAAACTGTAAGGTTAATGGGGTATAAGATCTTCCCCGCCCATTAATAGGCCTATGTACCCAACTGTGATACATCCTGGGTCACATAGAGCCCAGTGGAGGAGGGACTTGCCTAAGGAGGAGCTTGCTGAAAGGGAAACTTGCTTGTAGGAAGGTTTTCACACCTTCTGGTAGTAAGCTAATTAGGGAGGGTTGTGACAGTCTTCTGGCTCTGAGCCTATTAGCCAGAAGTGTATATATACTCTGAGTGAGGTTTTGCTTTGGGGGCTCACTTATGAGAAGGATCTTTTGATTTCCTGGTCAAGACTCTGAGTAGCGGTATGTTCGAGCTCCCCGGCTGCTCAGACTTGAAGGCTATCTCGATCCAGTGATGTATGTAAAGTGTATAGCAATATTGCTTTGATCAGGTAGTTAAGAGCCCCGTCTGTTGGTCTTTCTGCTAATTTCTCTGCTTGTGTTTTCTCTGACGTTCAGGGAGCTGACTTTTCCCCTGAACTAGTGAATGAAATTAAAGAAGATTGTTGACCCCTTAAAAAGTTATCTTTCGTAGTAAAGCAGATCAAAGAACATGTGCTAGCTGGCCATCCTGGGTGTGCTAGGGTGCTTGCTGCTACAGGAACCTGTGACTTGTGGCCACATGTGGCCTTCTACGTCCTTGGGTGCAGCCTTTTAATGGAGTTCAAGTTTTACAGAACAAATCCTTTTATTAAGGGGATTTGTTCTGTGAAATTTGGATTCAGTCAAAGGGGTGCACCTGAGGACCTAGAAGGCCATATGTGGCCTCAAGGTCACAGATTCTCCACCTCTGGATTAGATGGTCTCTAAGGTTCTTTCCAGCTTCTGAATCCAAGATGTGACAGGGGGATGTATCCCCAAGGGCTTAGCACAGTTATTATTGAAAATAAGAAACAATAGACCTGCCCTCTCTACTCTTTTTATTTCTTTCTTCCATTCTCTGCTTGTGTTTTCTCTGACGTTTCTCCCCAAATAAAAACATACATCTTCAGTTTCAGGGGGATTGAACTGTGGACAGAAGGCATCATGCAGGGGTTGGGGCTTAATCTTCCCAGACCTTAAAAGATGGGTAGGATTTAGAAGGGCAGAAGCAGAGGAGGGAAGTCTATTATCGCACAGTTATCCACTATCCGGCTCACGGTGTTCACTGAACAGATAGGAAAGGAGTGGGAAGAAATGTCCTTTGTTCATATCTTCAAGTAGTACCAGAAGCCCTAGAAGAGCCCCCGGTCCCTAAAGTTGACCCCAAGGAGACCTCATCAGTCCAGAAACCCTAGAATCAGTTCTGCTAAGCTTTCCCACAGCGCCACTGTCCAAGTAAAATTTAGATGGCTCAGAGCCTCTCCGCTAGGATTCCAGCAACAAAGATTTAGAACTGAAAGGTGTTTAGAGTCTAAACTGAGGTGACACAAAGAGGTGGTTTGCCCAAGGTGACACAGGATAAATAAAAGAGTAGATGAAATGATGGACAATGATGTAAAGGTGTCACCTCTTTGTCTTGGGTACCTGTGTGCTGGGATCTTTAAGGAGTTCCCAGTCTAATCCAAGAGACAGGGGGACCTACCCGCTCCCAACTCAGAGACACACAGATGTGAAAAGGGCTTACAAGCCTTAAGATGTAATGAGCAAAAGAGAGGAGACGGCTCCGGCTGCTATCTCAAGGAAGGAGGAGGCCTCTGGAAGACCAGTTTTGAGTGGGATTTAGAAAGAGGATGATACAGAATGACCAAGATTCGAGGGGTCACTGGAGCTAGAGTTAAAAGCGATTTTAAAAATCATTTAATCCGGGGGTTTTTAACCTAGGGTTCATGAACTTTATGCGAGCTCGAGAGTGCGCGCGCGCGCACACACACACACACACACACACACACACAAATATGCATTTCAACACAATTAGATTCCTTTGTAATCATATTATTTTATTTTATGCCTTTAAAAAGGGGGAGGGGCATACAGGTTTCAGAGGGGCAGCTGGGTGGCACAGTGGATAGAGTGCTGGGCCTAGAGTCAGGAAAGCTCATCTTCCTGAGTTCAAATCTGGCTTTCAGACATTTACTAGCTGTGGGACGCTGGGCAAGTCACTTAACCCCATTTGCCTCAGTTTCCTCATCTGTAAAAGGAGCTGGAGAAGGAAATGGCAAACTGCTCGAGTATCTTTGCCAAGAAAACCCCAAATGGGGTCACAAAGAGTAAGACACAACTGAAAATAACTGCACAACAACAAAGATAGGCTTGACTAGACTGTGGGAGGGATCCCTGACACATACAAAAAGTTAAAAACTCCGGATGTAATTTAATCTTCTCAATTTACGGATGAGGAAAGTAAGGCCCAGAGAGAGCCCATGACTTGCCCAAGGTCACGGAGCTGGTAACTAAAAGAGCCAGGATTCAAATCAAAATCCTCTAAGTTTATATCCAGTATTCTTCCCACTGTGAACAATGGTGAGAAATAAACTAAGCAGCTGCCTGTGAGGGACAAGGGGTCAGTTTTTGCTATTTACAGGGGAACGAATTATAAGGAAAGGAACCGATGAGATATAGGGTGAATATTGAGGGAGAAGGGGAACAGAGGAGGGCAGTAGGTCCAACAGATGCCTGAGGACCAAGCTGTATCTGGATTTAAAAACATAATCTACAGCAGCTGTAGGCAAGGTCAGCCAACCATAACAGCCATCTTCATGTATGATTTAAGAGGCTTCCCTGAAAATGCCCCTTTTCTAAAAATATCTTCACACCCAGCCAGCCATAGTTCCTGGAATTTCTACATATTGGCTCCTTTCTTGGGGCCAGGGCCCAACATTTACCATCAGGGAGGAGTAACCCACTAAACCATTATCAGTCACTAAGAGATTAGTAGGAATTAGTTTATCAGAAATCACTTTATCAGATCAGTCGGTTACCTAGCACAGAGTAAGGCCCGGAGGGAATGGGACACGAGATAGTAAATCTAGAAGAGGGAGGAGAGGTCAGATCCTAAGAAGTAGAGGCACAAAGTAAGAATGGCTTGGGATCCCCAGATGCCCAAGGAGTAAGAGGTCAGACTAAAAGTCTTAGAAATTGTCCTTTTTTCTCCCCACCCAAGGCCCAGGCAGCAGCGGTTATGAAATCCTCCCAAGAAATTCTCCCAACTCCCTTCTATCACCACCACATGCACACACCCATGAGCCACTTATCACCAAACTTTCTCTATCCTCCCATGACCCCATGCCAATAATGAGAAACATGAGGAAACTGAGGCAAACAGGGTTAAGTGACTCATCCAGGGTCACAGGGGTATGATACTGCTACTGTTGCTGCTACTGCCACCGCCCAGGGAGGAGAGCATAGACAGCCCTGGCCTGCCTGGCTGCCGATCTTGGATTCCCTCCTAGTTCCAGGACAGACGCAGGGTTCTGGAGAGGCCCTGGAGGCAGATGGCAAGTGTAGAAGAAGGAAAGAGATGTTTCTCAAGCTCCTTTCCTTTTGAGTACCACCATAATACACCCCCCTCTCCTCTCCTACAAAAAGGTTTATCAGACTCAGCAAAGTCTTCTTGACCTCAAAAGGCTACCCAAGATGGAGAAGTCATTCCCAAGACAAGTCTCCTCCTTGGGAGGAGTGTGGTATGGTGGAAAAACCCCTTTATCACTTACTACCTGTGTTACTTTTGAGCAAACGATGACATGGCTCTAGGCCTCTGTATCCCCACCTGTACAATGAAAACAGTTGGCTCTGATGGCTTCTGAGATCTGCTCTGATTCTATACTCCTTAGATGCCTCCATTCTCTCATTGATGAATTAACTAATCAAACAAAAACACAAACTTTCCCCCACCGTCATGGTGGTATAACATACACAGCACAGTGGAAGGCACACCGGCTCTGGAATAAGAGGGGTTTTTTTAAGCCACGTCTGACTCTTTGTGACCCCATTTTGGGATTTCCTTGGCAAAGATACTGGAGCGGTTTGCCATTTCCTTCTCCAGCTCATTTTATAGATGAGGAAACTGAGGCAAACAGAGCAAAGTGACTTGCCCAGGGTCACACAGCTAGTAACTGTCTGAGGCCAGATTTGAACTGGGGTCTTCCTGACTCCAGGGCCAGCGCTCTATACATTGCACCACTACTCCACCTGAAGTCAAAGAACCTGGGTTCACATCTAGCCTCTGATAGCTTAGCCTCCCTGGATCTCAGTTCCCTCTACTGTAAAATGAGGAGGTCAGACAAGATGACCTTTAAGGACTCTAAATTTCAAAACACACCCACAATTACATTATAATGCAAAATGATATATGACAAGTGTCTCAGAGAGGCCAAAATAAAGTGCTATGTGAGGTTCAAGGGAGAAGGTCATTACTGACACAAAGGAGCTTAGGCTCCTTGGTGAAGGGAATCTGAATTAGTTTTTAAAAGATAGGTAAATATCCAACAAGCGAAGAGAGTTAACGATCACAGCCCGGTCTAAAATCCTAATAGAACTTCGGGGACTAACAGGAGTTGTCTCTGCTCTCTTCCTCTAAGCAATTTCACCACCCTTCTAAATATCGAATTTGTATCTTTGGTAGCAATTCACTGCAGCCATCACCCTTGGGAGAGAGAGGAAAAGCATCTGTGTTTATTAAACTAAAATAGGCCACAGGTGTCCATAAGTATCCACACACCTGGCCCTGTGATCAGAATTCTCTATTGATGCTGGCCAGCCCCTAAAAACAATTCAGCATCTGCTCGTGTAAACCTCATAAGAGTTCAGGGCAACACCACGGCCCACCTAGTGGCCCTCCCCGTAGGCTCTGGCTACACCTAGGGGAAGGGACTGGCACGTCACCGAGAGAGAAGGTACCACAGTGGAGTCAACATCTGAACCCAGGTCCTCTGAATCCAAGGCTTTCCCCACAATGCCACATTATGCATAGATCTTTCTACTCCTCCTATTTCTTGCCCACTTGGGTTTATGCAATTATTCTTAATGAGGGGCCCCAACCTACCTCTCCATCTCTCATAACTCTCCTGGACAAATCCTCTGCTCCAGCCAGCCTGGGCTCTTTTCTGTCCAGTCCACACGCAAGGTTTATTTCCATTTCTTCGCCACGGCTCCTGTTCTTCCCTCTTCTCTAAATTCTATCCCTCACCCAAAATCCAGCTTAAGCCCTTTCTCCTCTGAGACCTTCTCCTTCTTCACTGACTGCTCTAGCCCACAGTAATCTTCCTCTCCTCTGATCTCCCATGGTACCGAACCACAGCATCAGAGGATTTGAAGCTGGACAGCACCTTGAAGATTGACTAATTCATCTCACCCATTTTATAGGGAAAGAAACTGATATCCAGAGAGGTTAATTTTGCCTAATATGACTCAGGTAACAGCAGAGCCAGGCTTTGAAAACAGGTCTTCTGCCTCCAGACCCACTGTTATTTCATTTATATTAGCTTCAGGGATTCTTCATCACTTCCAAAATCTTCAATCTGACACCCAAGGCCATGAAATCACTCTCCCTGTCCAGCCTTATCCCCCACTACAGCCCCTACAGAACCTATGTTCCACTAAACTAGACTGCTTATGGTGCCCTAGACCACACCTGAAGTCTCCTACCTCTCACAGCCTCGCTACGCCCTGAATATTCTACCTCTGTCATGGGCTCCTGAAATCAAAACCCAGCTCAGATGCCACCTCTGCCATGAAGTCTTCCCTGATCCCCTTCTCCCCCAACAGCAAATTGCTCCTCAGACCAGAGAGCACATGGCTTGCATGTGGCTTACACACTTGTATTCTATCGTGTTACGTTAGAGCTGTTTGTGTCCTACCAGACTGAAAGACTCTGGAGGCAAGGTCTCTTTCTCAACCAATCTTTTTTTCATCTCCCTGTATGCCTATCAGAGTGCTCTGAACACAATAAGCTCTTAATAAATGTTTGATGAATTGGCAGACAGGAAGACAGAAGGTGAAGGAGGGAACAATCATATATTAAGCCTCTATTATGTGCCAGGCACTATGCTAAGCCCCTTACAAATATTATCTCATTTGAACTCTAGGAGGAAGGTGCTATTATTAACCCCACTTACAGTTGAGGAAACTGAGGCAGAGTTGAAGTGACTTGCCCAAGGTCACATAGCTAGTAAATGTTTGTGCCTAGATTTGAACTCAGTTCTTCTTGATTCTAGCCCAGCCCTCTATCCACTGCACCACCTAGCTGCCTCTGGAGAGGGGTTGAAGCTGTGGCCAGAGATAGGATAAGGTGGGGCTAAACAGCGAAAGCTGCTTCTGCCTTATTCTGTCCTGTGGAAGGTTCCTATACTGGGATCCCAAGACCTCAACTCGGGAGAAAAAAAAGAAGGTAGCATTTATATTCCCATATCCTTGAATGGTTCCCAGCAATCACCATCTCAAGGAAGTTAGACCTGCTCTGCCCAATGTGGACTTTGAGATTTAGCCTAAGAAAGGCAAAGAAGTCAGGGTTGGGCTGTGGGGAGATTAGATAAGGAAAAAGATTTCCAAGAAAGGAAGTTCTCTGGGGGCTTCATTGTTTTCCTCATCTCAGTCAGAAAGAGAATAGCTTCCATAGGAAGGATTGATTTAGGCTAGACACAATGAAGAGTACTCTTGGTTGTAGGAGATGGCGAGACAATATAAATGGGAACGGAGGATCAAAGAAAGAAGAAAAGGACCCATATAGACACAAATATTCATAATGCCTTTTTTAATGGCAGCGAGAAATTGGAAACTAAGAGAATATCTGTCATCTAAGAAATGGTTGAACAAAATATGGTGTATGAATGCAAGAGAATACGATTGAGTTGTAAAAACAACAACAAAAAAAAAACTGAGACTATTTCTGAGAAACCTGCAAAGACCTGAATGAATTAATTCAGAGCGAAGTAAGTAGAACCAAGAGAGCAATTTATATAATATTATAGAGAAAAGCAACTTTGAAAGACTTAAGAACTCTTTTCAACATAATGACCAACCACAACTCCACATGATTGATGATAAAGCAAATTACCCACTTCCTAACAAGGAGGTGAAGGACTTAGGGTCTAAAATGAGATTTTTTTTCACATAGTCAATGAGGAAATTTGTTTTGCTTAGCTATGCATATTTGTTACAAGAGCTATCTTTTTCCTTTCTTTTTTTTTTCAATAGGAAGAACATGGGAAGGGGAGAAAATAGATTTTTGTTAATTGAAAAAATAAAGCTAAATTTTTAACAATATAGAGAGAGGCTGTGGGATTCTTGTCTTTAGAGCTCTTATGCTAAGGACCCCCAACCACTCACTAAGACTCTAGTGACAGAGGTAGAAAATATGGGAAAGAAGTAAGAAAGGCCCCATATGACTCATAGCTCCACTTGTTGTGGTAGCAAAGAATGGAAACTTAAATGGGTAAACAGCTAAACAAATTTTGGTGTTTGTAATGGAACATTATTGTGCCATGAAAAACAATGAAAAAACAAAGAATTCAGAGAAACACAGGAAGACTTGTGTGAGTGGAATAATATGGAGTGAAGAACATGGAAAGCTGGCAGTTAAGTGAAGTATTGGGTGGACCAGTGGATAGTTCACTGGACTTGGACTGAAAAGGAATGCTGCCTCCCACAATCCTTGACCCTGAGTTAATTGCTTCTGCTCTCTGGGCCTCAGTTTTCCCATCTGTAAAATGAAAGAGAAAGACTTGATGGCCGCTAAAGTCCCTTCTAGCTCTAAACCATAGATTTATGATCACGGACAGATATTCAATCTATGATCTTATAATATGCAAACTGAATACAATAGTGTAAACCAAAAGAACACAGAAAGGTAAGCCAAGCATTGCATAACTGTAATCAGCAATCTTGGTCTGGGAGAAGAGATTAGGTAATGAACCTCCCTTCCTTTCCTCAGAGATGAGGGAGACTATGGATGCGGAATATTGTACACGTTTTCAGATATGATGGCTATGTCAATTTCTTTGCCTTTATTTTTTAAAAGAAAGGACCCCTGAGGAGGGCGCAGTATATATTAAAACGACTGGGACACATAAACAAAAATCATTAATAAAATTTTAATTTAAGGAAAGGAAAAAAATTGGAAGAGGTGATAAAAATGACAAGAACTATAAAATTCCCCCAGTCTTGGGGAAGTCCTCAAAAGGGGCGTGGGTCTTAGTAAAGGGGGAAAAAGGCCAGCCTGCACTGAGGGGAATGGGGGGAAATAATGGTTAGAGCCAAACACAGTCATTCCTGAGGTTTTTTGAAGGATACAGGAGGCAGCTAAAATCAAACATTTGGCTTAGCAAAGATCAGGCGTAGATCATGTTAAAATTTAAAAAAAAAAAACTGGATGGAAGCGAACCTAGAAACCATCTACTCATTTTTACAGATGAAACTGAGGCACGAGGCGAGGCAAAATGAGCCTTCACAACAGGCAAAGGAGAAGGCTTGAGGGGATTGTCTTGGATACAGAAATGGATTGTAAATGAGGGTAGGCCTTCTGGGTCTGGCAGCCTTGGGATTGCAGCATAGGAGGGTATCAGCAAAATCAAGGCCCAGAAGCACTTAGCGGGGGCGGGGATCTTTAGGGAGGCCAAAATGTTATAAACATCAAGACTCTATATAAATGAAAGTCGTTATCATCACATAAGTATTAGTACTAATATGATCTTCAGCCAAGGCTACTCAAAAAGGGCTGGAGGAGCAGTAGGAAGAGGAGTAGGTATCCTTTATTTCTCTCCTTTTTTTAAAATTTTTAATTTATGGGATAAAACAAGCATTTCCATAATATAGTGTAATTTTAAAACGATTGCATGGGAAACTACCAATCTATTGTGTACATCTTGCTATTCCTTTTAAATATGTAAAGTTGTCATGTAAATTTCTTTTTTTCTTTTTTTTCCTTCCCTCCCCCTCCCCACCACCCCAGCCTTAGACATGGTGGAGCAGGCACCCTATTAAAGCTGTGCCAGCCCAATGATTGTGGTTAGGCTGGCCACACTATAAGCTCCAGGTAAGATTTCCATACCCTATAGAAATCCCTCTTTTCCTTCAAGGCCTCAGCTCCGGTCCCACCTCCTCTATGAAACTTCCTGACACTCGATGTCTTCCAGGCCTTTCTGTGGACTTCTCTTGGATTTAATGGACTTAACATATACTGCCTTGTATCAAAGTTACCTACATACATATGACTCCCCCCAATTAGGGGGGTGGCTAGGTGGCCCTGAATTCAAGAAGACCTGAATTCAAATTCAGCCTGACACTTGCTAATTTGACCCTGGTCAAGTCCCTTAACCCCTGATTGCTTCAGTTTCGCAACTATAAAATGAGGATAATTAACAGTACCTACCTCCCAGGGTTGTTGTGAAGATTAAATGAGATAACAGTTCCTAGCACACAGTAGGTGCTTCATAAATACTTGTTCTCTTCCTTGAGAACAGGATTATTGTTTTTTCTGTTTCCCCTAAACCTAACCCCAACCTCAATCCCCCTCAATTTGAGCCCCACCACCACCCTAACCTTAACCTTAACAACAACTCTGACCTTGACTTTACCCATAAGCCTTCCACTCTTTCCAGTTCCTCCATAACCCTAACTGCTGTTTCCATTCTATAGATATGAAAGCCAAGGCCCAAAGAGGGAGGAAACATGGCCAGAGGCTTATAGGAGTGCAGCCTTGACCATCCCCCTCAGGCCAGGGCTTGGACTCCTCCTGGAAGATTCCATTTGCCCCTCTTGGACATGGATACGGGGTCCTGAGATTGTCTTTGCCCTCTCCCCAGTACTGTGCATTTTCTCTCGTCTTTGGCCCTTTATGCTCTCTCAAAGCAGGCTCTGACTCTAGACTCCCATTCCATGGAGGAGAGAGGGATGGACCGGGGGAGAGACAGAGAATGGATGACTAGCTAGAGAAAGGAATTTGCCAACCAAATAAGCAGGTGCCAGAGTCAGGGGCAGACAACTGCTGTGCTGACTCAGCCCTTGGTTTGTATTTGTTTGCTCCAGGTGACTGCCTCCTATACACCATTAATCTCCCTAAAACACTACTCTCAACACAGGGCGCCCCAGCACAGAAATCCTCTGCTGCCCAATACAGGGCAGGACTACACCCTTCTGTCTGGCTTTCAAAGCCTGTCCACCATCTGACACAACCCCACCTGGAGAACTACCAGTCCCCAACACCCACTCCATAGATGAGGCAGCAGCACAAAGTTTGGAATCAGAGAACCCTGGTTCCGTAGCTAAGCCAGAGCTTAACTCTGGCTATGTGAACGACCTTAACCTCAGCATGATATATGCTGGATCCACTCAGGTCCTGGTCCACCTTATAAACCAGGGTATGATCACTCCTGCTTCGTTTGTGATATCTGACTCAAAAAAAACCAAAAATTCCTGCCTGGGAAGCCTTTCCCTTCCTTGTGTCCTTCCAAATCCCATGACTCCGTGGTCCATCTAGAGCTCCATCTTCTCCATGCAGCCTTTCCTAATTATTCCAGGTCTTAACTGATGGCCCTACAGACCTTACCTATAGTCCGAACTGCCTAACGCAGTCTGGCTTAAGAACACTTGCAGTAATAAACCCAGACAAGTCGCGGCTCCTACACTTATTCTTTGTGTGAGCACAGACTCAGCCTCTCTGAACATCATCAGCAAAATGGGAATAAAAAGACTTATACCAACCTTTTTAGATGGTGTTTGTGAGGAGAGTCCTTTGTAAACTTTAAAGCCCCGTTGTAGAGGTAGCGGTGGGGGCGGTGGCTATTCAGTCGGGTCTGACTCTATGACCCCATTTGGAGTTTTCTTGGCAGAGATACTGGAGTGACTTGCCATTTCCTTCTCCAGCTCAGTTTACAGATGAGGAAACTGAGGCAAACAGGATGAAGTGACTTGCCTAAGGCCACACAGCTGGTCAGTGTCTGAGGTCAGATTCGAACTCAGGAAGGAGAGTCTTCCTGACCCCAGGTGCTCTTAGCACGGCTGCCCGTAAAAGCCTTTTGTAAGTGAGTTATTAATTAGTCAATCATTCTCTAATTGTTCCCAAGTATTAGTCTTGTCTTCCCAACAAGCCTAGCATAGTATTGGGTACAGTAGAGACTCAATGCTTGATGAAGCGAAGATGAAAATTGCCCCCCCCCAGGCAGTCAGGCATTATCTAAGAGGCCCAATGGGTCTGGGACGAAGGACCCTTGGAATTTCTTATTCCAAGCAAAGGAGAAGGGGGGCCCAAAATTCAACCAGCCACAAGTTTGGCCGGCAGACCTAGGCACTGCCAATTAAAATCCACAGGCCGGGCAAATCCACCAGCTCAGTTTTGCTGAAGGCAGCTGGGCCCAGGACAAGATCAAGGGCTCCAGACAGCTCAGACTGTAACAGCTGCAAGAAGAACCAAGCCTGTGAGCCAAGGCAAAGAGGGCAGCACCACCTCCCCCCCCAGGGTTTCTTCTTCCTGATCTCCCCCAATGGCTCCTCCACACCCACCCCACCCCTACTCAGTGTTTCTCAACCTGACAGTTAACCTTCAGTGTGCTGCAGTCATTCCAGAGGCCCGGCACTTCCTCTATTTTCCTTTAAAACCCCAATAAAATGTCCCTGCTTCTCTATACAGAATGGGGATGCCCCTACCCCCAACTCACACGTGAAATGAAATCCACAGCCGATTTTTGAAGCTATGGGAGGGAGGAAGGAACCCCGCAGCCCTTCCCCTGATCCAACAGTCATAGATCGAGAGCTGGAAGGGGCCGTGGAGGTCATTTAGCCCACCGTCAGCCCTTGTTTTACTGCTGAGAGAATCGAGGTCCTGACAGGTTAAATGAGTTACCCAGGATCATAGGGACAGAAAGCAGCAGAGCCAGGATTTGAACCCAGGTATTCTGGCTCCAAATCTAGTGGTCTTTCTGTCGCACTCCTGTGGCCTCTCAGCTGTGGCAAGGACAATGTCAAACTGTAAATGTGTTAGAAAGGAAGCCTAGGGACTTGTTTGGGAAAATAAAACAATTTAAAAACCAATAGGAATGTCATTAATAATAATGGTGATGGTGAGCTGATATTCACAAGGCGCATTTGGAGGAGACTCCCCCAAAGCCCTTGGCTGATCTAACCCAGCCCCACACTCTAGGAGTTTCCAGGGAGTCTGGCTGGAGGGAAAGTGGGGCTAGGAATGGAGGGGAGTGAAGAAAGAAGAAGAGTGGGAGCTGCGACAGAAACAACCAAGTCTGCCTCCCCTCATTTATTCTCCTCTCCAAGAGCACTGCCTACCCCAGGGGCTTCCACAGAGAGAGCCTGCCCAGGCTACTCCAACCCTACAGGGTTCATAGCATCTGAAGACGGGGTCACGAGAAACCTATGGACTCAGGTCCAGGGAACATAAGCAAGCTATCATTAATATGCTGGTCCTTCATTTGTAAACATTTATTTCCATACTAGAAGCGAGACATAGAATATGACTGTCTCTAAAGAATTAAAAATTAGTCTCACACTAGGGCAATGAGAGGTGCCCGGTAGGCGTGGGCATACAGTTGAGCTGGAACTCCAAGGAAGAACAACGTTAGAAACTGGCTGGACCTGGAGAGGCCTCCCTTAGCTCTCATATCTAATCAGTTAGCCATCATCTTCCCTCCTCTCTGTTCCCACTCCCACCAGCCTAGTACAGCCTCCTCACAGGCCTTCCTGCCTCCACTCTCTCCCCACTTCCAACCCATCTTTCGTACTGTTGCCAAAATCATCTTCCTGATTCACGGAACTTCACAGACTGTCGGCGATAGAAGGGATCTGAGACCCAAGGAGATGAGAGGATGTGCCCATAGTCACAAAGTTAAGGGGCAACCACAGATTAAGCAGATGAGATATGAATGGGAGTAAAGATGGCAGCCCATCTGGGGATCCCTGGGGGAAAAGGAATAGAGGCTTAGTCCTATCAATCCTTCAAGGTCTACCACCTCCAGGAAGCCTTCCTTGGCTACCCCTACCCCATGATCTCTACCTCATCTGAGCAGCTCTCGTACTGAACATTTCACGTTTACTTCATATTTACCACCTGACAGTATCACCCAGCTTTTCGTGTGTGCATGTGTGTGTGTGCATGTGTGTGTATGTGTGTGTGTGTTCCTGGAGGGCAAGAAGATTTTAGTTTTTGTCTTTGTATACCCAACACTTTAGCATCTAGCCACTCCCAGAATTTGTCAATTCATTGGTCTCTCCAATTACTGGGCCATAACAGAAACGACTGTCATTTCCTTTATTGATCATACTTCAAGAACAACACTTGAGTCTGTCTCACACAGCCTCTTCCACAGTTCAAACCTTCAAAACGCCTCACTTCCTAAGACCATAGGATCATAGTCAGAGCTAAAAGGGACCTTAGAAGCCATCAAGTGCCTCCTTTTACAGAGGAGACTGAGGCTAGAAAGGTTACTTTACAAAGAACATGCAACTACCATGTTAAGTGTCTGAGTCAGAATTTGAACTCATGTCTTCCTGCCTCTAGATCCACTGCGATATCGACTATAACCACCTACCTTTCTCTTAAAAGACCTCTGTTTCCAACCTTTGCCCCCCACCCCCCTCTCCAATCCTTTCTCCATATGCCTATCAGAATAATTTTCCTAAGGCACAGGTTTCCTTGTGTCTTCCTCTACTGAAAAACCTATTGCCTCCCTTTAAATAAACTTGTTAGCCTGCCATTTAGAGGCCTCTACAGTGAGGCCCAATCTTCTTCTCCAAATTTACTTCCCTTGATTTCCCTTCCCGTCTTGGAATCTCAATTTTCCTTCAAGACTCAGCTCTGTTGCCACCACATATGAGAAATTTTCCTGATCCTCCTAATTGCTAAGCATTCTCTCCTCCACGAATTCTCTTTCATTTACTTATCAACCTATATGTCATATGCCCCGATAGAATATAAACACCCCGAGGGCAGGGATTGCTTTTTCATTTTTGTCATTCCATCCCCAGCTTGCATCACAGTGACTTACGCATAGCAAGCATTTGATAAATGCGGAGTTACCTAACACATTTTTGCACTCCTGGGGTGAACATTTATCTAGGTTGTTCCTTGCTGTCTCTGAATTTCTCCTGAAGGACTTTCTGGCCTGGTAACAACTACCAGAACTTACCCTCTGCTGGTCTAAGTATTTGAGAAGCTACCACACCACAAGAAGGTGTTATTGCAGGCCTTTAGCATATATTAGGTACTCAATAGACACTAAGAGTTAAGTCTGGAGTGGCCCATGAGAATGGGCCTTATTTTCTTAAGGGTGCAAGAAATCAGTCCTACTATGTGGCAGGCACTGTGCTAGGCACTGGGGATACAAATAGAAGCAAAAGACAAGTCTCTGCTTACAATCTAATGGAGACATGTATAGTCATTAGAATGAAGCTGCTGGGGCAGTAGGTATGGTAGGCAAGAATCCTCCTCTCGCATACATTCTCCAGAGGAAGGATAGAAAGGGTCTTTCCTTAGGCTCTCTCTACCTAAAGTCTAAACTATCAACAGTCACCACCATCCATTCAAATCCAAAGGCAGAATTCAGCTGGTTTGCCTCTTGTGCAGCCATTGCATATGACCAGCCCCTTCTGGAGGCACCTGCCCTCATCACCACCATGATCTCAGCCCCACCACCCCCTTTCCTTTGCCCAGTCCTACAGACGCAGTTCACTAGCTGTAGGAACAGCCTAGGCCAGACTGTGGAAATCTGAGCCCCTGAGTCCAGAGCCAAAAGGAAGAGATTTCTGGCTCTCCTCTCTTTCTCCAGTCTGGCTGGGACGGGCGAGGGCTGGCTTTCCGGATGGGCCCCCTCTAAATCTATTCCCTCAGACAGTCAAACAGAATGACTGCCCCTCAACTTAAGGAGGCACGGAAATGGGCCGGTGTCATGCCCAAAGTGCCAAAACAATCCAGCAGATGAGGAGGAAGGGGTGATGGAAAGCTTGAAGAACAGCTCAAGGGAGCTGAAGACCAACTTAATAAAGACAGCTTCTCTCTAGGACCCAGAAATAATAGTTCGTAGATTTAGAGTTGGAAGGGACCACAGACAGATGGTTATCTATTCCAAGCCCCTTCATTTTACAGGTGAGGAAAGTGAAGCCCAGAGAGGTTGAGTGATTGCCTTTGGTCACACCAGAGCCAAGATTTGAACCCAAGTCCTCTGACTTCAAATCTAGTGTTCTTTCTATGTACCAGGCTACCTCCCTCCAAAGACAGCCTCCCTCAGACTTTCCTTCATGGAATCAGGGACAAGGCGCTGCTCCTCTGGACTTTCAGACCTCCAGGGTTAGAGTCTCCCCCACTCCCAGAGGTCAGAATTCCTTCTTACACTTAGCCAGCACAGGCAGCCCTCTCCGATCTATCTTTCTGATAGCTTCAACCTCCAGGGCTGCTTTTGTCTTCTGTTGCCACCAAGATCAGGACTGCATTTACTAGCCTCCCAAGGGGGGAGTGGGGGGGAGGTGCTTTCGCCCCACCCAACTTCTAACCTCTCCCTTTCCAAGAGGAGGCAGGCTTACCTCCCCTGAAGCTCCCTACTACCTAGCAGCAGGATCCTGTTCCTCCTAGTCCACCCCCTCCCATGACTCCCCATTCTCTCCCCTCCTCCCCTCCCTGCCCTTCACTGAGTTAATGTACAATCTTTGACGGGTACTCTAATTAACCAGAGAAGTCCAATTGACCCCTTCAGTTGAGGGGTGGGGGGTGAGGTGAGGAAGTGGGAAGAAACCAAGGCCTGGCTAAGAAAGAGCACTGGAGGTTTCCAGGGTCTGTTCAGAGACTTCTGACCAACTCACTGTGCTACCCCTGACCTCAAGTACAATGGAAAAGGCACTGAACTTGGAGTCAGGAGCTGGGTTCAAATCCTGTTCCCAGAGCTTACTCTCTTCGGCTGTCTCATATGTAAAAAGAGGAGGTCAGATTCAGTGACCTCTAAGGTGCCCTCCAGTTCATTCTCAGCTGAAATGTTCGATTACTGGATGCCTTGGCACAATGCTAAGCACAGGGTAATAAAAATGACAGGTACTTACAAACCATCTCCTACCTCTACCCAGAGGTATAGGATAGCTAACTCTCTCTCTCTCTCTCTCTGACTCTCTCCCTTCCCTCCCCTTCCCCATTCCCACTCTCTCTCTCCCCACCCACCTTGCCCTGATATCTTTCTGTCACTGTCTTCCTTCTCTCCTTGTCTCTGTCTCTCTCCTCCCTCTCCTTCCCCACTCCCACTCTCTCTCTCTCTGTGTCTCTGTCTCTCTCTCTGCCTCTGCCTCTCTCTCTGTCTCTGTCTCTGTCTCTCTCCTCCCTCTCCTTCCCCACCCCCACTCTCTCTCTCCCCGCCCACCTTGCCCTGATATCTTTCTGTCACTGTGTGTCTCCTCTCTCCTCCTCCGTGTCTCTCCATCTCCATTTCATCTTGCCTCATAAGGTATTCATGGTTTCCCATCCTCTTCCTCCTGAGGCTCAATGGTCTGTGGCAGAGGTTCCTAACTTAGGGTCTACAGCTAGGTTCCAGGGGGCCAGTGACCCTGGACAGTGAAAAAGTTACACCTTTATTTCGACATGACTGGTTTCCTTCGTATTCCTAATACTTTTTTTAGGCAGTTGGGATTAAGTGACTCACCCAGGATCACACGGCAGTATCCAAAGCCACATTTGAACCCAGGTCCTCCTGACTCCAGGACCAGTGTTCTATTCACTGTGCCACCTAGCTGCCCAGTCCTACTGTGTTTAAAAGCAACATTCTGAGAAGGGTTTCACCAGGCTGTCAAAGGGGCCCACGGCACAGACAGATTAAGAACCCTTGGTCTGATATGAAAAGCACTGGTCTTAAAGTCAGAAGCCCTAGCCTGGAGTCTGCTCTGACACTACATGACCTCGGGCAGATCAATTTTCTGGAACTCAGTTTCCTCATCTATAAAATGAGGATACAAAGTACTCGTGGTATTTACCTCATAGAGCTGTTGGGGAAAAAAGCCTCTTGTAAACTCTTGTAACAATGTTGTAAAGAGAAACAACTTTGAAGACAAGAACTTTGGTCGGTGCAACAACCAACCACGATTCAGAGGGGACCGATGATGAAGCATGCTACCCGCCTGCTGGCAGACACACAGACTCATGACACAGAATAAGATACACATTTGGGGATATATTAAAGAGAATTTTTTTTTGCTTGACTATCCATATTCATTATAAAATTTTGGTTTTTTCTTTTTCCCAATCAAGGGAAATGAGAAAAAAAGAAGATAAGGGCCTAGTAGTTGAAATTTTTTAAAAATAAATTGTTATATTGCTGTGAGCTCTTATCATCAATAAATACTTAATAAGCATCTAATATGAATACTGTTCTAAGATAGGCCCAGGGCCCAGCAGCTACATGAGATATGACTGTGAAGCTAGGGAAAACGATCTCTCTCAAGGATCCTAGCATCACAGATTTTGACTTAGAAAGACCTTGGAGGCCATCTAGTCTAGTGGTGTTAAACTCAAATAGAAACAGTTTGCCATTAAATCAATCATAAGGATCCCTTTGGGCTATATATATGTATATATATATATATAAGACTTAGAAAACCACATACTAACATTATCAATGTCTTATTGTATTTTATTAATTTTGTTAAATATTTCCCAATTACATTTTAATCTGGTTTCAGGCATCACTGGGGAGTATTATGGGCTGCATTCGTCCCAGGATCTCATGTTTGAAACATCTAATCTTCTAATCTAGTCTAACCCCCTCATCTTACAGATGTAGAAACAAGGAACTTACAAAGTTCAATGACTTATCCCAGATCGTACAAATGGTAGAGTTGGGATTTGAACTCATGCCCAGATTCCAAATCCAGCAGTTTCTTCTACTGTCTGCCCCCACTCCCCACCTCCCTAAAGCAACTGGTCCTAGATGTGACCCTGAGCCTAGAATACACCCTCTTTCCCTTGTTTTCATGCTCATGTTCTGGTGGGCGGTTGGAGTCACGGTTCTCTCCAGATCAACGTTTGCCCCAGGGCCTCCTTTCAGGTGTTTTGCTGGATTTAAAAGATTCCCAGAAAGGAACTTTCCAAAGAGGAGGAGTGGGGGAGGAAAGCAAAAAGGGCCAATAACTCACAGGGACTGGCACTTAACTTTCACTTAGTAAATGTTTGTCGTTTGATTGAATAGTCCCCACCATTCTCTGTTCTCTCCATTATGGGCACAGGTGGAACTACGGAGGTAAATCAGGGAGAGGGGAGGATAGGAAGTGTCTTTGCCTAACAAATAAGACCATAGGAGAGATTCCAGTACCAATGAATCCTGGTCCTGGGGGAGGGGGAACAGGGGAAGTGAGGCAGGTGTTTATAGGAAGGGATAGGTTTCTGAATGGAAAGTGCTTCTCTTACAGAAAGGATTGAAAATGGAATTTGGCTAAGGGAAATGGGGACCACCAACAGGAGGAGTAGGTAGGAGACTGAGTAAATCAGCTCACAGCATCATAGGCTCAAAGCTGGAAAGGACCTCAGAGGTCGTCTAGTCCAACCACCTCATTTGGCAGAGGAGATAAGATAGGATTGCACAGAGATTCTGTGCAAGTGTGAATTTGCGGCTCGCGCTCCTAGGGGAGGGTTGGGGGGACACAAAGGGTAGTAAGATTTCGGACTAGAAGACATGCTGAGACCATTTAGTCGAAATTCCTTATCTTATATAAGAGAAGTTCAGTGACTTGCCCACATTTACAGGGGGAGAAAATTTCAGAGCCATGATTCAAAGGTAGCTCAGATGATGGCAAATCCAGTGGGTTTTGTCACTATTCCAAGGAGTTGTGCTCCCTCGAAAGCCTCCCACCCGATGCCCAGTGGGCAATGCCTCTGCAACCCGCTCTCTTTAATTCTAAGTTCTGGGCTCCAGTTCTCTCTCTCTCTCTCTCTCTCTCTCTCTCTCTCTCTCTCTCTCTCTCCTCTCTCTCTCTCTCTCTCTCCTCTCTCTCTCTTCTCTCTCTCTCTCTCTCTCTCTCTCTCTCTCTCTCTCTCTCTCTCTCTCTCTCTCTCTCTCTCTCTCTCTTCCTAGACAATAAGCAGATACAGCTGTTTACCCATCTCCATACCTAGGGGATTGCAGTATGGAATTAATTAATGTTTGCAAAATGCTCAGGGAGACCCAGCGGGTGGGAACCCTGAGGCGCCAGGTGAGTGCCAGACTTGTTGACAGACTCTGCCCGAGAGGAGGGGCTTTAGGGAGAAGGGAGGGAATAGGATTGACTTGCTCTCAGTAATGGAAGGGGGGGGGGGTGTACCATAGCCCCAGTATAAAAAAAAAAGTCTAGGAAAGTGGAAGTGGAAGGTTAAAACTTTGCACCCATTCGGTTGCCCCATTATCTGGCAGAGAATAATAGTTTCACAGCTGGCAAGTACCTTAGAGAACGTTTGGTCCAAAAGGAAGGAATTCGAGGAAAAAGATCCCGAGAGTGGTGGACACGCTGGTCTGTGCTGCCCTGCAGCTGCCCACAGGGTCTCAGTTTCGAGAACCCACGGAGGGAGCCCTTACTCACATCCTTACTCCAATCTAGCACCATAATACCCTCTTCGCTGGGACCCCCAACCCACCTTCCCTTCACCCAGTTGCAGCTCAAGCCTTCTGTTTCTTTCATACCTGGGGAGGGAATGGAGGTGGGGCTCAGGGAGAAGGGCTCAGTCTCTTCCCCTTCACCCCCTCCTGCAGGAGAAAGGAGAGCCAAGGAAGAGCTGATACTCCGCAGCGGAGCAAGAAGAGGGGAGCGGTAACAGGGGCGGGGGACAACCAGCCAGCCCCGTCAGGGCCCTCGCCTACTACCTGAGCAAACATTCACTTCCTTTCTCAAAGAAAAATATGCAAGTATTTCCACCTCCCCCCGCCCCCTCCTAACAAACCGGAGTTCGGAACTGCCTAGGACTGTCCGTCGGTGGGAGTGGGGAAGGAGGGGCACTGCCCACAACGAGGGCAAGGGGGGGGGCTCGTTAGCCCTCACCCCTCCGGGACCAGGCCCCCTCTTCTCACTCACCCTAGGGTACTGATGAAGCCATTGACCGAGCCCTCGGCGTACAGGGAGACGATGTCCCCGATGTGGAGGAAACTGGACATTTCGTTCATGGCCGCAGATTGGTGTGCAGCCCGGGCACCCGAGGGGGCTCACTCAGAGAGGGCGAGGAGGAAAGAGCCTGTCCGGGGGCGGGGAGGAGTGGGCCCCCAACCTCGAAGCTGCTCGGTCAGCTGTTGCCAGGGTGGGCTCTGCCAGAGAGCAGCGCGGGCGGCGGGGAGGGTCGCGTTCGCGCCGGGAAGGCTTCCCCGAGGTCTCCGCGCGCCCTCCCGCACGCCAGCCGAGCCCAGCTACTGCCCGCCCGGGTAGCTACCTGCGATGGAGGGAGAGCAGGAAGTCTGGGGCCGC
This sequence comes from Phalanger gymnotis, assembly GCA_028646595.1. Taxonomy (NCBI): domain Eukaryota; kingdom Metazoa; phylum Chordata; class Mammalia; order Diprotodontia; family Phalangeridae; genus Phalanger; species Phalanger gymnotis. The sequence continues at coordinate 210,361,628 of CM053627.1, read as the reverse complement.
CACACACATGCAAATCCAGCCCGGGAGGCGGGGAGGCCACACCCCGGCTCACCCCACACCCCCCTCTCCCGGGCTGGGGCCAGCCGCGCTGCGCCCAAGTCGAGGCGGAGGAAGGTGGAGAGACAGGAGACCCTGCTCCCCAATCACCCGAGTGGGGAAGGGACCGAGACGTGGCACGTTCCCGCTCCCAATTACCCCGGGGCCCTACCCTTCCCTCTGGCCCAGATCCGAGACCACAGCCCGGGGGCTGTAGACAGGGTGCTGGGGGAGGGAGGGAAGGGGTGGAAGGGAGCTGAGAATTCCCGGGCTGAGCACGCCACCGAAGCCATGCGGACCGAATCCACCCGAAGACCCCTTCCCAGGGCGCGCCCAGCCGGTTGCGCAGCGTTGTTGGTGTGAACCTTCTCCCAACCCCTAGTGCTGGTTCGGATTTCCAGCTGTGAGGGAGACAGCTCCGCTCCCTAGGTCCACAATCTCGCGGCGGGGGTGGAGGATTGGAAGAACTGTGCCGTACTGAGTAACAGGGGTGGGGGCCGGAGGCACTTTCCTTTCTCTTGCCCGGAGTATCGGGCCGGGGAAGCCACAGAACTCCAGGGGCGGAAAGAAGCCAGCACAGCCCACCTCTCAGTTTCTACTCTTTCCTTCTCATTTTGGGGCTCGCGCCCAAGTGGATGCAGGATCTTCCTATCGCAGGCCAGCCCCGGGACGGCTTCCAACGCACTCCCTTCTCCCGCTCCCAGCCCAGCACCCAGCACTGTCCTGCACCGCCCGGGTGGGTAGGGCGCGCCGGCCAAGGCCCTGTAAATCACTTCATTCGGGGAAAATCTGAAAAGGCCTTTCATTGCAAAATCGAAAGTCCCCGACTTGGGATTTGGAGGGGAAATAGAGCAACAGGGTGGGTTTGGTTTTCCGCTGGGGATTCCTCTGCGCAAAGCCAAAGGAACCAACTTTCGAATCGGTTCGGTTTCTCCCTCTCCATGGAGCCGGCTGAAAACTCTCGATCGAGCCGAATTCCCCAGCTCCTCCCTCCGCCCCT
>CM053627.1:210341250-210360492 GCA_028646595.1 Phalanger gymnotis | reverse complement strand
CACCATGCACGAGTACCCGTCGCTCTGTAGGGAGAGCTTACCAGCACTTTGCTTTCTTTTCTGTGCTTCGTTGTTTATTTTCCACTCTCATTTGACCCCCTGAGGCGAGGTAACTACTAGATGGGCCGACTTTCTCCAAATTCACCTCTTCCTGGCCTCGGGGAGGCTTACCTACAGAGAAAGACGGCTCACAGGTGGAGGAGGATTCTGAATGAGGACAAGGATGGTAGGAGGGGCTACCCTAGAGTTACTGGACAGCTTGGAGGGAAGCCCACTTCCAAAGGAGAGAAGATAAGGCAAGAGGCTGAACTGGAGGAGGAAGGCCTTTAGAGGAGTGCCTTGCTTCACAAAGACTCAATACTGGAAGGGACTTTAGATACCATCTACTCCCACCTCCTCGTTTTACAGATGGAGAAACTGAGGCTGAGAAGTGAGAAATGATTTTCCATTGCCTTTGGTCCCAGAGATAGTGGGACTAGAGCCCAGCTCCCAGTTCAATGTCTTTCCACTCTGCCAAGTAGGCACCCAGGGCCTAGCTGTTCTAAATTTGACATTCCGGGTGCTTGGGAGTTTGGGTACCCACAGGTTCAGCTTTACTAAAGTAGGCAATAATGTGGCCACTTGGCCTTAACTGATGCTATATCAGAGACTGGGAAGCCTCTTCCAAAAAATATCTCCCTCATTGGTTGTCATTGTATCTGAATCCTCTTTCCAAATGTCAGTCAGCCTTAAGAGAACAACTTCAGCTTTGGCAGCCAACCTAAGAACAAGATCCTGTAGAAATGGCACAGGAGGTGACTTCTCAGATTGGGTGGGGCCTAAAAGGGGTGGGGGGCTATAGGTAGGACTTCTTGATTCTGGGTACTAGAAGTAGTTGAGTAGGGAGGGAAAGGGGGAAAAAGGAGAGCCTTGTGGAAAAAATTTTTAAATCATTTTGGCTTTTTTTTTTCAGGCAATGTAATAGACCAGAAAGAGTGTTGATGTTGGAGTCAGGAAATCTGAATTTGAATCCTAGCTCTGACACTAATTGTATCACCCTGGACAATCACTTCCTCCATGAAAATTTTTCTGATTCCCCCCTCCACCATTCCAGCTAGAATGAATTCCTTTCCTCCCCCAAGTCACTCGTTCTCCTCCAATCGATCAACAAATATTTCTTAAGAACTTTCTATAGGCCAGGCTCATACTAGGCTTTGTCAATACAAAGAATAAAACAACCCCTGGTCAAAAGAAGTTTATGTTCTAATGGAGTAAACCACAAGTACATATATAACTATACAGAATAAATACAAAGTCATTCAGTACAAGGTAGTTTGGGAGTGTATTGGGAATCAAGATGGGCTCTTAGCACTTATTCAACTAAGTGTCCTTGAAGAGTTTGGCCTTTGTTCCTTTGATTAAATTAGGAGTCTTTCATGGCCTCCTTGCCTCAAGGAAAAGCCTAGCTTACATGGGTTTGAGTGAAATGTTTGCCATATCAGAGGTTTTTAGACCATGTGGGTTTAAGTCACATTTTTGTGATGTTTTTAGGTCATGTGGGTGAGTCACATATGTGACTCACCTTTGACCCTGAACAAGATATAAAAAACCAGGGGATGGCTTTCTTTTTTTGGAGCTCTGAGCTGCAGCAGTAGTGACTCTGAGCCAGCCGTTGTTGAGCTCCCGGCTGAATTCAAATGTCGGTAACTGTGAATTGTATTTGGACTGTTTATAAATGTATGTTTGTAATTTGTTTGTATTTGCTCTGAAGTTCAGGGTGCTGGCTTTTCCCCTTGAACTAAGTGAATGATATTCGTATGCTGGATTAAAGTAAGATTGTTAACCCCTTAACGTTGCTTTCCTTAGTAAAGCAGATCAAAAGAACTTGGGCTTGCAGCATTCTGTGAGCTGGTTGTTCTTGGTTTTACATCCCCACAGCAGCTGCTAGATGGATTGTTGAAACCGGGAGGGAGAGCATTAGGTGATTAGGAAAAAAAGATGTAGCTTAAGCTACACCTTAAAGCTTTGAAAAGAGAGATTCTATGAGGCAGAAGTGAAGGGGGAGTGCGTTCTAGGCATGGGACGTAGCCAGCACAAGACGCTGCAGTGTGAAGTAGGAACAAAGAGAAGGCCAGTTCTTCTGGATGGCAGTGTGGGAAGGAGAGTAATGCACAGTGATGCTGGAAAGACAGTTTGGAACCAGGTTGTAAAGAACATTACAAGCTAAGCAGAGGAGTTTGTATTTCATCCCGGAACCAAGAGAGAACCAGCAGAATTCAGAGAGTAGGGGGGACACATGGTCGTATCTGCGCTTAAGGAAAATCACTTTGGCATTTGGGTGAAGGTTAGACTAGAATGGGGGACGAAGCCCAGTTGGGAAGCCATTATAATAATTTAGGTAATAATGTGATAAGGGCCTGGACTAATGTATTTGTAGGAGGAGAAAGAAGGGTTTGGAAGTGAGGGTGCTGTAAGGATAGGAACTGCAAGATTTAGCAGCTGGTTGACTATATGGGGATAAGGGACACAAAGAATCAAGGGACGCACCAAGATGGCAAACCTGGAAGACCGCCTTTGACAGAAATAGGGAAGTTGGTAAGAAGAATGACCGGGGAAAAGATAAGTTCTGTTTTGGACACGTTGAGTTCATGATGACTTCTGGACATCCAGTTTCTTTTTAAAGATATTTTAAATATATTTTTATTGATTTCATTAAATATTTCCCAACTACATGTAAAAAAATTAACATTCATTTTTTAAAATGTTGCATTCCAAATCCTTCCCACCCCTTGAGAAGGCAAGCAATAGGATAATGATTATGCATGCAAATTTGTGCAAAACATATTTCCATATTAGCCATGTTGCAAAAGAAAACACACACACGCACACATACAAACAAGAACATTTTTTTTAAGTATGCTTCAATCTGCACTCAGAGTTAATCTGTTTTTTCTCTGGAGGTAGATAGAATTTTTCACCGTGGGTCCTCTGGAGTTGTCTCGGAGCATCATCGTGATCAGAGTAGCTAAGTCTTTCACAGTTGATCACTAGACACCCAGTTTCAAATATCCAATAGGAGGTTGGTGATGCCAAATTAAAGTTCAGAATAGACTGAGACTAGAGATATAGATCTGGGCATCAGCAGCACAGAGATGTTAGTTACACCTAAGAGAGTAGATGTGGTTACTGAGAGATATTGAAGGAGAAGAGAAGTAGGCTTAGATAGAGCTTTGACGAACACTTATAGTTAGGGGGCATGATATGGACCGTGAACCAGCAAAAGAGACTGAAAAGGAGCAGTTAACGTGGTAAGAGGAAAACCAGGAGAGAGTAGTGTCACAGAAGCCCAGAGAGGAGAGAGTGTCCAGGAGGAAAAGGTGGTCCACAGTGTCAAAAACACTAGATAGATTGAGAAGGATGAGGACTGAAGTGGAAAAAAAACCAAACAAACCTGATTTGACATTAAGAGAGACTTGGTAACTTGGGAGAAAGCAGTTTCAGTCAAGTAATGAAATAGGAAGCCAGATTTCAAAGGTTTGATAAGTGAGTGAGAGAAGAGGAAGTGGAGGCTGTGAGTAGAAACAGCCTTTTCTAGAAATTTGACTGTGAAAGGGTGGAGGATATGGGACAATAGTAGGGTCTAGTTAAGGTTTTTGTTGTTTTTAGGATGAGGGAGATGACCGTAGGAAAAGAATCAGTAGACAGAGAAAGGGTGAGGATTAGAGAGGGGAGAATTACAGTTGCAATCTGGAATTGAGAGACAAGGGAATTTTAGGGAGCATCAACATAGATGTTGAAGACGCTTCATGTAAAAGCTAGAGTTGAGGAGGAGAGAAACATGGTGAGCCAGGAGATGAACTCTTTGAGAAAGGAGGGAGGGTGACCTGGGGGAGCTCATATACAATGGCTCTCACGATCTGAATTGAGTGTAAAATGTTTGACACTGGGGCAGCTAGGTGGCGCAGTGAGTAGAGCACCGGCCCTGGAGTCCGGAGGACCTGAGTTCAAATCTGGTCTCAAACACTTGACACACTTACTAGCTGTGTGACCTTGGGCAAGTAACTTAAACCCAATTGCCCTGCCTTCCCCTCCAAAAAAAAAAATTAAAAATGTTTGACATTTCTGTGAACATCGAAGGACAGGTTTCTGAGTGAAAACAGTAAGGAAGAAGTCTGAAAGAAGCTGTGGGGAGTAAAGAGTTCTCCAGATCCTGCTCCAGGACCAGTGTGTTGGGGGCTGTGAGTGAAGGTACAACCGCCGATGATGGAGAGATGGAAATATAGTGTCATGGGAGACAGGAAAGGAGCCAGCCAGGTCTCAGTAAGGGCTAGTAGGTAGAAGGTTAGCAAGAGAAAGAGGACTAGGATGAAGGGAAGTTTGTTCATGATGGAACAGGAATTCCTGCAGTCAAGGTGGAAGGGGTGAGCAGCATCGCAGTAGGACACCAGTAGGTTTGAGGAAGACAGGGAGGAGAGAACAGGAGGTCGGAGGTCAGGATTGTTTATCCCATTCTAACTTGTATTTTGGCTGTTCACAGACCTGTCTCATCTACTGATTGGGACTTAACAACTTGAGGGCAGCTAGGGGGCACAGTGGATAGAATGCTGGACCTGGACTCTGGAAGACTCCTCTTCCTGAGTTCAAACCTGGCCTCAGACACTGTGTGACCCTGGGCCAGTCACTTAATCCTATTTACTTCAGTGTCTTCATGTATAAAATGAGCTGGAGAAAGAAATGGCAAACCACTCATTGTCTTTGCCAAGGAAACCCCAAATTGGGTCACAAAGAGTCAGACGCATCTGAACAACAAGAACTTGAGGGCAGACGTAATATCACTTTTGAATTTTGCATCTTCCCCATCATCTGCATGGTATAACATACATCATTGCCACTTAGTAATATTTTATTTAGGGGCAGCTAGATGGTGCAGTGAGTAGAGGACCGGCCCTGGAGTCAGGAGGATCTGAGTTCAAATCCGGCTTCAGACACTTGACAAACCTACTAGCTGTGTGACCTTGGGCAAGTCACTTAAGCCCAATTGCCCTGCCTTCCCCCTCCAAAAAAAAAATCTTATTTATATAAATCGTAACAGGTAGAAATAGCAGGGGTGGAGAAAAGTAGGTCGAGCAAAAGGAAAGAAAGTTATGTGTCAGGTACGTACTGCATGTTGGTTAGCGGTGTAGTCCCTAAGGAGTTTCTAAGTTGGAAAGGCGAGGAAGAGGACTAGCTTCTACCTCCTCTCAGAAGCAGGAGCTGGTTACAAGGTGTCCAAAAATGGGATAGGCTGCCTGATGGAGGGGTGATTTCCCCATCACTGAAAATATCCAAACAGATGCTTGTTAGGAACGTCGAGGGAATTTCTACGAAGGCAGGGGTTGAACCAGTTGGTCTCTGAGGTCCCTGTCAGCTCTGAAGTTCTTTAAGTCTGTGTCTCTTTGAGTTAGAGGGCACCCCTGCTCACCAGCCCTACCTCCTCATTCATGAGGAAGGGACCACACCAGGATCCAGGACTGTCCCTTGGCCTGCAATAAGCAAACGGGGCGGGATGTGGAGAACTCTTCGAGACTTCTTCCTTACTGCTTCATTCGGAAACCCGTCCTCCTTTGAGGACATTTTACGCCCATTTCAGATCTGAGAGCAGCTGTATATGAGCTCCCTGGGTCACTTACTTTGCATATATTCATTGCCGTCGTTGCTGCTCTGGGGGGCTGGAGGGGGCAATTCATGGAGGTATCCAGAAAATCCAAATGCCTCCCCAAACATCATGTGTTGGCCTGGACTGTGGACTTGGGCCGAAGAGAGAGCTGGGTTTGAATTCCCACCACTGACAGGAAAGATCGTGCGACGCTGAGCAAGCCGCTTGGCTTCAGCGACCTTCAAGTTCCTGAAATGGAGACGATATAAATCATTCACAGGATTAGTGGGAAGATTAAATGCAATGGTGTCTATTAAATGCTTTTCAAACCTTCAGAGCTCATTAATGTGGGGGATTGCCCCGCTCATCCCCCGGTCCACGCTCTCCAAGAAGTCCTACCCGACAAGCTAGAGACCATCCTTTGCATTGCTTTTTCTTTTCTTTTTTATTTTTTTGAGAGGGGAAGGCAAGTCATTTGGGGTTAAGTGACTTGCCCAAGCTCACACAGCTAGTAATTATGTCAAGCGTCTGAGGCCGGATTTGAACACAGGTCCTCCGGACTCCGGGGCCGGTGCTCTATTCATTGTGCCACCTAGCTGCCCCACTCCTTTGCATCTCTCAACATGACACGGACTCCAGTGGAGCCCTTAGTGGGGTCAGTGTCAGCTAGATGCTGTAGTAGATAGAATGCTAGACTCAAAGTCAGGAAGACCTGAGTTCAAATCTAGCTTTAGACTCCTACGAGCTGTGTGACCCTGGACAAGTCACTTAACCACAGTCTGCTTCAGTTTCCTCAAGTGTGAGATGGAGATAATAATAGCCCCTACCTCCCAGAGTTGTTGTGAGGATCAAATGAAATAATATTTGTAAAGAACTTAGCACTGCGTCTGGCACATAATGTTATCTAAATGCTTATTTCCTTATTCTCTTCCCTGTCCGTGGGCTTTCCTTCCTTTTTAGCACGTAACTTCACCACCTTTTTTCAGTTATATATGTTTCAGATTCATCTTTAAAGGACTTATAACAAATAATGATTTTCTTCCTCCCCTTCCCCCAGAAGACCAAAAGGTCCTGAAGACAAGTAGCTTTATGCCTACTCCCTGAGGGAATGATAATACAAATCGACCTTAAAGTTTGCAATGTACTGTGATTATAACTGAAGGAGAGGAAAAAAAAACCAAAAATAAATAAAAATAAATAACTGGAGGAGAACTGGGAGGTCCAGTTACCTTCAGGAAATTGCAAAGTCCCTTTTATGACCTCAAACTTCACTGAAAACCTAAGGCCCCCTCTTTTTAATCCCAGTATTCTACTAGTAAGGTATACGGTGGCAGGTCATGGAACACAGTGATTCATAAGCACTTATTAAGCACTTACTGTATGCCAGGCACTGTGCTGGGGATAACAAAAAAATAAATAAATAAAAGCAAAAAGAGCTTCCAGCCTCAATGAGTTAGCAAGAATAAACCTATAAATAAATAGGTACAGTCAAGATAGGCGGATAAAGAATAGCAGGGAGATAGCCTTAGAGGGGAAAGTTCAAATGACCAGAGAGGAACCAGTGTCCAAGTTATTAAAAATTAATTTGGACAGCGAAGAGGTGCATGGTGTGAGCAGATTGCAGCAATAGAAAATAAGGAATTTACAAGCAAAAGGTGCCATAAAGGAAATGGAAGGGTGACGGAAGAGGGACTGGTGGCATAGCAAGAAAGAGAGAAAAGTGGCCAGCCAAAATGCTCCCCTGGCATCTTCACAGCGACCCCCAGCACCCCACCCCAGTTGGGCGAGCTCCCTCCCCATGGCTGACTCAGGGGAGGACGCGAACCAAAGCCCCACCAGATTCCTCATTGGAGGGATCACCCAAATGGATGAGATTGAAGATCCATTTGAGTATCCCCAAAATAATCCTATGAGGTAGCTGGGGTTATTATTACCCCATTTTACAGATGGAGGAACGGAAGCTCAAGGAGATCCGGGATCGCCCAGCTAGCAGGTGCTAGAGACAGAATCGGAACCCAGATCTTGTGGACATCGAGTCTAGCACTGTTCCCGTAGCACCAAGAGAAGACGAGGCTGGCTTAGAAAGCCAGTCCCAGGCCCCGCGGCTCAGGCGGGGCATCGTCGGTGTGGGGAGGCCGTGAGGGCGGAGCGTGGGCTGTGGGAAGTGTCAGTTCTAAAGTGGCGCTCTTCTCTTTTTTCCCTACTTGTTACACGTAAAGATAGTTTTCAACATTCACTTTGATAAGATTTGGAGTTCCACGTTTTTCTGCCCCCCTCCCCAAGACAGCAAGCAATCTGCTGGAGGCTGTGCGTGTACAATCATATTAAACATATTTCCACATGAGTCACGTTGTGAAAGAAGTCAGAAGCAAAGGAAAAAGCGGTCATCTGCCCGTTCCTTCCTCATATCCTGCCTGCGCTCTTCCTCGAACTCATTCTGAGTTTCACCTCATTGGCCAGGCTGCCCTGCTCCCGTCCCGGTACTCCTCTTGGGTGCTAGCGGGCTTAGATATGCCTCCCTTCCCTTTATCCCCAGTAGCCGGGCACTTCTGCTGCTTGAACCAGGCGCTGCGTGGGCCAAGCTACAGAGGCAGAACTCTTTTTCCTCCCCTTCACAACACAGTGGGTAGAGCGCTGGATCTTGAGTCAAAAAGACCCGGGTTCAAATCCAGTCTCAGACACTTACTAGATGTTTGATCCTGGGCAAGTGACTTAACCTCTGCCTACCTCAGTTTCCTTAACTGGAAAGGAAGGGTAACAATCGCGCCTACCTTCCGGGGTTGTTGTGAGGACCAAGTGAGAGCTTTGTAAAGCACAGTGTCTGGCATATAGTAGGCACTTAATAAATGCTTTCCATCCCTCTTTCCCTGGCTCAGCATCGTCCAGGCTGAGCACCGGTGACTCAGTGTAATAACAGCCAGCACTGGTGGGTGGGGTTCCAGCCCAGACCTCAGGCTTGGGCTCCCAGAGAATTCCTTCCTTATGCCATAAGAGACCTAGAGCTGGCAGGCAGGCAGGCAAATGTCCAAGGCCATAGACACCTTCTCTCAGTACGGTGTTGAGGAAAGATCCTGGCTCTGCCACTCATTACTTGAGTAACACACTGGGATGGTCACTTCCTCTCTGAGCCTTAGTTTCCTCATCTGTAAAATGAAGCAGCTGAACTGTATGATCTTGGAATTAGAGTCTCTTTCGGCTCTAAATCCAATGAGACACTTTCGTCAGCTGGAGGTCTATGCCTTGGGCGGTTCCAAGGACCAGCCCACTCCTCCAATCAGAGCAAACCAAGCCTAGGGAACTTTTTTTTCCTCCCCTTCCTGAGACACAGTAGATACAGCACCTAGCCTTGAGTCAAGAAGATCTGAGTACAAGCCCAGCCTCAGACACTTACTAGCTGTGTGACCTTGGGCATGTCACTTAACCTCTGTTTCCTCAACTGGAAAGGGGTGATAATAATAGCACTTACCTCCCAGGATTGTTGTGAGGATCAGATGAGCTGTCCATAAAGCCCTTAACACAGTGTCTGGCACATAGTAGGCACTTACTAAAAGCTTTTGCCCTCCTTCCTCCCCTTCAGCACATCCAGCTTTACTATCTGCTAGCTTATTATCAGAATTTTCCCCTCCATCAGTGGTAGCTGATATACATATATATATACACATGTACACACACATACACACATATATGTGTATGTGTATATATACACATACACACATATATGTGTATATATAATATGTGTGTGTATATATATATGGAAAATCCTTCTATTATAATAATATCTGGTTTACAGTCCACTTTAAAGCATACTCAGTCCTTTCCTCACAACATCGCTGTTAAGCAGAAAAGGAATTAATATCTAAGGGTAAAAATTCGTGCACTTGTTCACAGTGGAAACGGGGAAAGGAAAACAGGACATACATTTGGCTTGACAGTAGTGATGAGGCTGCTGTCATCAAACATTCTTTGGGCCTCAGTTTCCTAATCCATAAAATAAGGGAGTTGGACGAGAGGAGCTCCAAAGTCCCTGGTGACAGTAACAAAATTATGAGATTGCTGAAGCTTTTCCCCTAGCCTGTGCCCTAATCCTCCCTCTATCTGTTTGTGCCTGAGTTATCTGGCATGCACGCGCGCGCGCGCGCACACACACCTTCCACAGTCTGTTCTGAAGAGTTAACTGGGAGCTTGATGGGGTCTAATAAACCCATCCCACCTCCCAGGTCTGAGATCTCTGGACTGAAGTCAGTCTGGTATCTACGAATAATTTAGCAGAAAATAAGCAAAATCCCTTACTCCCTGGCTCCCACAACCTTGTTCTTCCTGCATTATTCCAAAGTGAAGGGAGGGGGTTGTGGAAGGGGGAAGAATATGAGATGCTACCCCAAGAGCCAGACTCAGTGTCTGCCCTAGGAGACCATGGCTCTGCCCCACCCCCAGCAGGCTGGCCAGGGCACAGGCAATTCTGCAGGGAAAGAGCAGGAGAGAAAGAGCTGCTGTTCCCTTTGGATCAGAAGAGACACTGAGGCCCTTGTCCTGGGGCAGAGTATAAGGGGGAGGCAGCAGCTCCAGATAGAGGGGGAAGGGTTCCTAAGCAGATGCATTCCTTCTCCCCAAGAAAAGAAAATTCCTTCCCTCCAGGAAAATTCCTCACCTGTATATCCACAATGATTCTCTAAAATTCCCCAAAGGCTGAGCACAAGGCTACATTTCAAAGGCCCAAATCCGTGAGGTTCGGGTCATTAAAACGTGATCCGGGCTTCTCTCAGCAAGGGGAAAGCTGTTCGGTGTGATAGGGAGACAGAATCCCTGCCATGGAGGAATTCCCCTCCCCCTCCCCCTCCCCCTCCCCCAGTAGTCTGATAGGGGAGGCATAGTCTTTACCCCCAGAAAGTATTCCAGTCTGAGAGAGGAGATTCAGTGCCTGCCCTGGGCTGGGACAGCTCCGAGTCTGATGGGGGAGATAAGCTGTATACACATGAAGGAAAGGAGGAAAGGAGAAATAATTTGGGAACATTTTCAAAGAAATAGAAAAATAAATTCCCAAGGCCCATAGTGCTGACTGAAAGCATGGTAGAAGAATAATGGGGATGATTAGGATTGGAGTTCTGGGAGCGGAGAGGGGGGAGGGTGTTCCTGAAGAAGGCGAGTTTAGACCCAGGTTTTGAAGGAAGAAGCCTTTCCTTGGGTTGGAGAGAGACCTACAGGAAATCACATGGGTTCTTTCACCTGAAATCTCCTCTTCCTGGTTGGTTTCCTTGGCTTCCTTCTAGTTTCAACAAAAATGCCACCTTCTGCAAAGATCCCTTTCCTGATCCCCCCTAATGTCTTCCCTCTACTGATTGTCCCTCCAATAAGCTGTAGCATGCACGGCAGCCACACCCCAGTAAACCTTCTCAGCAGAAGGCCTAAACCAGATTGAGGGTAACCAACAGGCCTCAAACCCATTGGTGAGTTAGGGGATGTCTACCCCAAGCACGTGAACACTTTTCCAGCAGAATGGGTGGATGAGAACAATTCATTCCAATGGCCACGAAAGCGGCTAAAGCAGGCACTGTGGAGGGCTTTGAGCTTGATCAGACATCAAAGACAACAAGGTCAACCGCTGCAGCCTGGACCATCGCCAGTTGTCCTGACTCTTGTCTTGCCACTGGATATTGGGGACTCTGGAAGAGGCAGTGAGGCCTCTTTGTGTGACTCTGCCTCTCTTAAATCCAATTCATGCATGAGTCAAGACAACACCTTGTGGTATTGCTGGTCCTCTTTGAAACAAAGGATGAACAACATTGTCTCCAGTTTATCCCGTATCATCTCGTTTGAACGTGTTAGATGCTGTCTCCCCAGTTAGACTGTAAGCCCCTTGAGGGCAAGGGGTGTTTTGGGCCTTTTTTAATTTCATTACTTAGTGCAGTGACTGGTATGTAACAGGAGATTAGTGAACGTTTCTAGACTCAGTTTTGCCAGCTTTATATCGGAGAATCTTAGAGCTAGAGAAGACATAAGAAGTCATCCAGTCCAACCCATACCTGAGCAAGAACGTTCTCTACAACATTCCTAACAAGAACATCTCGTCCTCGTGCAGTTGATTTTTGGAACTTATATGTAATATTTTGCATTTGTTTCTATTAAATTCCTTCTTATTAGATTTGGCTCATCACTCCAGTCTATGGAGATAACTTTGGACCTTGATATTTGTCATTCAGCAGATTAACCTTCCCTCACAGTGGAGTCTTGTCCCCAGATTTGATAAACATACCATCTTGGCCTTCATGCAAACCATTGGCAAAAAAACGTTGAATAGTACAGGGCCTACAAGAGGGCCCTGTGGCCCTCTAGAGGAGACCTGCCGGGGTGGGGTGGGGGGTTATTCCTCCATTTCCCATCATTCTTTGGTTATGGTCAATTCAGCCACTTCTTAATCCATTGAATTTTATCATTGGCTTAGCCTACCTCTCTGCCATGCCCACCTTAGCTCCACACTCTTTTCGTTGGCTACAAATCACACCTACAGACTATGATACACAGAAAAAGATAATTACCAGTTGTAACGGGACACTGGCCAGTGGCTCCCCAGAGAGGCAGCTGTCTGGGAGTGAGGAAGACTTCAGTTCCAGGCCTTCTCCAACATCCACTGGTCTCTATGCTGAGCACAACCTCTTGGTCCCTTAAGCAATTTTCAAAAACCAGTTACAGACCAGATGGTGATCTGCCTTGCAGAGGCCCTTCATCGTTAGGAGCTCCCTGAACTAATGAAATCACAGACAAGGTTCAAAAATAATAGCAAAGCTAACATTGATAGAGTGTTTACTATGGGCCAGGTGCTCTTTACAAATCTGGTTTCATCTGATCCTCACAGAATCCCTGGGAGGTAGGGACTATTATTAGACCCATTTTGCAAATGAGAAAACTGAGGCAGACAGGAAGGTTAAGTGACTTGGCCAAGGTCACACAGCTAGTAAGTATCTGAGGCTAGATTTGAACTCAAAAAGATGAGTCTTCCTGACTCCAGGCCCAGTGCTCCATGCATGCGCCATTTAGCTGCCTCTTTAGAATTTAAAAGGATTTATTAAATACTTATTGTGGGCCCCTGTCCTCGAGGAGATTACAGTCTAATAGGGGGAGGCAACTCACAAAGGGGAGCTGAAAAGTAGGAGCAGGGAATGAAAGACCCTTAAGGGAAAATGGTATTAAAGTCTGGAAAATCAGAAACAAGAGTCAGGAGAAAACAGAAGCGTGGCCAGCCTGGGGCTGTCCCCAAAATGGAGGCCATGGTGGGAACCCACCAATGGGAGAAGGGAACCATCATGGTGGAGAGAGGTTCCAAAGTGAGAAGGCACTGAGGGCAGTTTCAGGGTGAGAAGGCAGATGAGTCACCGGTGAAAATAAGAGTTAGTAATTAGAGCTAAGATTTGAAGCCTGGTCCTCTGGTAGGAATCCGGTGTTACTTCTGGGACCTCTATCTGTCTCTCTTCCCATCTTGCAGATGTCTTGGATTCAAGTCCCAGTGGTACTATACTTTCATGACCTTAGACAAATTACTTACCTGATCCTCAGTTTTCTCATTTGTCAAGGTAGGAAGGAGGAAGGAGATACTTGTAGTATCAATCCCAACTGGGTTATTGCAAAAAAAAAAAAACCTTGTAAAACTTGAATCACCCTAGAAATATGAATTGTTCTAGAGTGTTGGAGTGGTTCAAAGTAGAGGAGTGTTTGATGGGGCCTGGTATCATCATTATAGGGAAACCTAATAGAAGACATTCTATTCGAGCTGGCTCTGGAAAAGAAGGAATGGGAAGCACTTATCTAAGTGGGAAGGGGGAAAAGTAGGTTTGGGGACATTGTTCAGTGGGACTGAGTGTTTGGCTCAGTCTTTCCCCTACTTTTTCCTCATCATTCCAAGTTCCCCCGACCCAGGACTTCCTGAATCTAACCTGAGTCCTAAGAAATTTAATATTAATTTATTCTTCCAGGGTACCCTGGATCAGAATAAAAGTGGAACTTTCCCACGATTTTCAAGATTTCCCTGAAATCCAAGGAAGACTCACAATATTCTCCACCATCTTCCTAGGTAGGAGAAGAGAATAGTGTGATAGAAAGATTAATCATTTGCTCTCTAACTAAGAAAAACTGTGGTTTATACATGGCCTGGGAGTTTCCCCACCTCGCCTTTGGTTCTCTCCTGACCTGACCTGGAGCTAAAGGAAGGAGATGAGAGACCAAGACAGGGCGTAGTTAGCCAAGAGGAAGAGTTGTAAATTATAATTTTCTGGTAGAGGTTGTAGAATCATGGGCACAGGGAAAGGTGAGCTTTTGAGAAGAAGGAAAGAGGAAGAAGAATTAAAGGAGGAAGTAGAGAGAGCCTTGGTTAGGGACCCATGGAGGAGTGGTCCATAGTCTGAATGATTTGAGGAGCATTAGGAAGATCTCTCCCAAATATTTTCCCAGATGCTGCCTGAAATGTCACCATTAGCAACTTGTTTCTTGGGTTGGACATTACCCTCTCCAGCTGCCCCCACTTTTAAATTAATAGTAATATCTCTCCCATACATACCACTTTGAAACTTAAAAATACTTTTCAGACAACAATACTATAATGTAACACAAGTCTTATTAAGCCCACTTTGCAAATGAGGAGACAGACTCAGAATCAGAAAGCTTCAGAGATTTGCCTAGAGGCAAACCGCTAGTGATCATGGGAGCCCTCACTTTAATTCAAGTCTTTTAATATCGAGACTTTTCACACTATGTCTGTAATACTCCGGGAAGGGGTGACACAGTGACTCATTAACATCCCAGCGGGTTCCCCAACAGGACAGTTCCAGAGTCACAGAGTCTCCCAACAGCCAGCAAGTTCTTACTGTCTTAGGCAGGGATCCTGCATCCAGGCCAAGGACCCCAAGGGGCCTCAGAGGGAAAGGCCAGGAGCCTCCTGAAACAGCCTCAGGAGGTTAGCTTAGACAATTCCCAGCCTCTGTTGGAGGCCAGTGGCCTTTCAGGCTCTTTTACGAAGCCTACCTGTGGTTGTGGTTGTTGTTGAGCCCTTTTAGTCACGTCTGACTCTTTGTGATCCTGATTGGGGTTTTCTTGGCAAAGATAGTGGAGTGGTTTGCCATTTCCTTGTCCAGCTCGTTTTACAGATGAGGAAACTGAAGCAGATAGGGTAAAGTGACTTGTCCAGGGTCACACAGCTAGTGAATGTCTGAGGCTGAATTTGAACTCAGGCAGATGAGTCTTCCTGACTCCAGGCCTGGAGCTCTGTGCCCTACGGCACCACCTAGCTACCACCCTAAATCTGCCCTGTTCCCTGCACCACTACCATTCCCAGTGCCACCGTGATCAAAGAGAATGATTCATCCTGATGCGGGTAGGGGACCTTGGGCACATCTCTCCTGTGGACCTCATTTTCCTTTGCTATGGAAGGAAGGGGTTGGAATAAGAGAACAAGTTCAAATCTGAGCTCTGCTGCTTACTAGCTGTGTAGTGGTGGTGTTTGTTGTTCCTTTGTTCTCAAAGAGGACCATGACATCAAGGAGGTGACCCCATGACACTTAAGTGAACTGGATTTAAGTGAGGCAGGGCTGTGCTAGGTCACCAGCCTCACTTTGAGGTATTGAACAAATCCCTTTCCTTCTCTGGGCCTCAGTTTCTTTCTTTGTTCAAAGAAAGGATGTGACTAAATGATATCTAAGGATCCCCTTGGCTTGGACATTGAATGGTTCAGAGACACTACAGATGACTTTCTGGGATACAAGATGAAGGTAGAGAGAAGGGAAGGAAGAGGTGGGGGCCAAGAGAAAAGAAATGGGAAACCAAAACACCTAGGATTTCACCTACTTCCCAATCTTGCCAAAAGGGGCCAGAGTGATTGATGCAAAGAGCACTGCCTGTGGAATTAGAAGACCTGGGTTCAAATCCTGCTTCTGAAACTTATTACCTGTCTGACCTCGAAGAGCAAGGCTCTTCACCTCACTAGGCTTCAGCTTCCTCATATGTGAAATGAGAGGGTTGAATTAGATGGCCTCTGAGGCCCTTTGTAGCACTTTATCTATGACCCCAAAAGATTTAGGAGATGCTTTTTTTACCTTAAGTCTTTTTAAAAAATTTATTTTGTTTTTAATTTATGAAATAAAACAAGCATTTCCATAACATAATAGAATAAAAAAAAGATTGCCCATGAAAACTGCAGATCTATTATGTACAATTTGCTATTCCTTTTAAAATATACGACAAAGCTATCATGTAAATATCTTTTTTCCCTTTTTTTCCTTCCCTCCTCCCCTCCATCCCTAGAGATGGCTACCATTCGACACAAATACACATACACATATATAGCTACATCTGTGTGTGTATCTCTGTGTCATGTGTGTATGTGTATATATGTGCGTATATATGTGTGTATATGTAAAATGACTCTATATATACTTTTATTTATCATTTCTTTTTCTGGATGCAAATAATGTCTTCCTTCACAGATCCTTTGCAGTTAATTTGGGTATTTCCTTACCTTGGGTCTTGAGTGACAGAAATGGGTGGCAGAACTCATCGGTCAGTATTTACCAAAGATAATTTTTACTTCTATAGAAATTTAAGGTTTGAAGAGTACTTTCCTTGCTTAAAATCCTGGAGGAAGATAAGCAGTACAGGTTTAATCATGCCCATTTTACAGATGAGGAAAGAGAGATTAAATTAATTTGTTAACCCCAAGGTCACAGAGTAATTCAGGTACCCTGACCCTAAGTCCACTTATACTGGACCACACTGCTTCTCATTACACGCCTACTATGTGCTCTGCCTGAGGGGCCAAGTGCTGCGGGAAAAAGCATAAGATGTCGGGAATCTGGTCTTTTTTGTCAAGGAAACAGGAGACACAGACACAGGACAAGATAACTAAGTAGGTACTAAGTACCTCTAGTAAGATGTGAGATATTTAATGCATTCCTGTTGAAAAAGAGAGGGGGGGGGCAACTAAGTGGCCTAATAGAGCACCGTCCCTAGATCAGGAAGACTGGAGTTCAAATTGGCCTCAGACATTTAGTTATGTGACCCTGGGGAAGTCACTTAACCCTGATTGCCTCACAAACAAACAAACAAAACTGGGCAGCTAGGTGGCACAGTGAGTAAAGCACCAGGCCTTGGAATCAGGAGGACCTGAGTTCAAATCCAGCCTCAGACACTTGACACACTTACTAGCTGTGTGACCTTGGGCAAGTCACTTAACCCCAATTGCCCAAAAAACAAACAAACAAAACTTATTTTAAAAAGAGAGAGAAATCACTATGGGCTGGGAGAGGTATATGATCCTCCCTGAGATTGTGCCTCATTGGTTCGGGAAAGGTCACTATGCCTTTGAAGTCAGGGACCAAAATGAATGAGAAACGGCACTAGCCAGCCTGGGGTACCTCTCCAACCTGGGTGAATTTAAATGAACTGAGAGCCCATCTGAGACTAAAAGAGCTGAGAGGCAGGCCCTCCTGACAAGGGCCAGGGTCTCTCTGGAGGCCTTTAACAGGCTCCATCTCTACTCTCCACCCATTCTCACAACTGCAGTGATGGTCTTTGCTCCAGCTCCTCATTCCAGCACACCCTGGCCTGGCCCTCCCTTGTCTCTCTCCTTCCCCCAAGCCCCATCGCTCTTTCCTCCCTTCTATCCTTGTGTTCCCCCGAATTCTACCCGACTCTCTCTTCAACCCACACCCTGCCGCCAGCCTCTTCCTTCTCTCCTCATCAGCTTTTTTTCAGGGTGAGAACGCTAGGGGTGACATCCTTTCATTCTCTGTCCCACCCAAACAGGGTGGGTCTGGCTGCTAAGCAGCTATTGTAGGGCCCTGTCCTGCCTCCTCCTCCCCCGGGAAGGGATCTGATTGGTGGATCCGAGAATCTGTTCATGCATCTCCTGTGGGCGCTTGCCCTGAATACCAAAGTTGTCTCTAATTGCAGTAACCCTAATTCATTCATTTTTCATTGTATTTCACATGTGCTGAGTAAGGGCCTGCTGAACAGAATCTTGGGCTGTGTGTGGTGCATGCAGCAGGAGGGGTGGAAGGGAAGAAAGTTCAGCTTGCCAAGGACCTGATGAAGAGCGAGGGATAACATCAGAGGGCTTGGAGTTATTTTAAAGGAGGAGAGCTCTGGGGTGTAGAGACAGCTGTGATGCTTTGGCAAGAGCTTGGCAGACCCACGTTCCAGTTTAAGTGGCTGCCACTTAGTTATTAGTGTAACAGCAGGTCACTCTCCTTCTGAGCCTCAGTTTCTCTCTCTGTAAAATAAGTGTATTTGCCTTCTCTTACAAGATTTTTTAGATGAACAGATGAAACTTGGGCTGTACGGAGCTCTGCCAAAGCCCAGAGCTTTGTATAAATGTGAGCAATGCTATTATCATTGCTGAGCAGTCCACCAATTTCCCAGGAGGCCCGGTTCATTTCTGTTACTCAGTGTCCGCGGCATGAGGGCTTGGGGAAGAAAAGAAAGGGGTTGTAATAACAGACTCCCAAACACTGGAAAACTCTCTTCCTTCCCAGGAGCCCACACTCATGACCTCACCTCCTTTCACCTGTTCTTCCTGCCCCACAGCAGGGGCCACCTCCTCCATGATGCCTCCCCTGACAAGTCCAGAATTCACCGATCAGGCATTTTAGTGTTTGCTTGTACAGTATTTTAATTCAGCACCTTGCTGTTCCCTTATTCTTGCTTTCATGTGTGTCTAGTCTCCCAGTTTAGTGACCTCCCTCCTTAGAGATGAGTCCTTGCATCTTCTTATATGTGTACCTGTTTTCACACCTGCTAGAACGTATGCTCCTTGAGGGCAGGAACACTTTCATTTCCATCTTTGTATCCTTAGCCTATAGCACAGTGGCTGGCCTATATAACAGGGGCTTGATAATCAGCCATGCGTCTCTCTTGCCTGTGCTTCTGACTTTCCAGACTTCAGCACCCATGCTCACCCTGGAACTTTTCTCCACCTTCTGGCCCCTTTCTCTCGTTGGTGAGTTCCTTCCCAGGGGATGGGACCCTCCATTTTGGGAAATGGGTCCAGATTGGGCATGCTCCATTCCCTCCCCAGCTGTGCTTTGACCCTCTGGACTTTGTACCATGCCCCTAGCCAGTACCTTCTCTCCCCGCCCCTTTCAGGTATTGTCTTCCCTCCTTCTTGATTGGGGACGGTTTTTCTTTTTGCTTGTATTTCTGCCATTTTTGTTGTTCACTTGTGTCCAACTCTTCATGGCCCATCTGGGGTTTTCTTGGCAAAGATTCTGGAGTGGTTTGCCATTTCCTTCTCCAGCTCATTTTACAGATGAGGAAACTGAGGCAAACAGGGTTAAGTGACTTGTTAAGGATTAAGTCACACAGCTAGCATCTGAGGCCAGATTTGAATCCAGGTTCTCCTGATTCCAGGCTCTTTGCTCTATCCACTGTGCCACCTAGCTGCCCTAATGGGTACTCAACAAATATTGAAGCCTATCTTTGACCCTGCAGTGTTCCATGACTTTGGAGAGGCCAGTGAGAGGGGAAAGAGGAAGGAAGGGAAGGGAAGGGAAGGGAAGGGAAGGGAAGGGAAGGGAAGGGAAGGGAAGGGAAGGGAAGGGAAGGGAAGGGAAGGGAAGGGAAGGGAAGGGAAGGGAAGGGAAGGGAAGGGA